>OU015502.1:30521930-30827868 GCA_907164885.2 Dolomedes plantarius
AAGCCATCAAGAAAATGGTGACGTCCAAATTAAAGAGCATTCCGAAAGAGAACTTTAAAATTTTTTCCGAAACTTATATAACCGAGCAGAGAAGTGCATTACGGCAGGTGGGAGTTACTTCGAAACATATTAAATGGGTGTGTATTTCATGGAATATCAGGAGTTATTAGATCAGTCCTGAAAATTAATGGCCGCAAATCATATATTCAGACGTGAATGGATTAGTTCATTCGTAAGAATGCAGGTCTCGAACGTATGAATATCAGGTTCCATTCTCGATCTTTAGAGGCGTTTGACTGTTCATCAAAAGGACAACAGACCATCAGGGATTTCTTGACAAATAATCGCGAGAGAAAAAAAAAGATCAGCATCCACTGTAAAAAATAAATAAATAAAACAAGTGAACAATGTCAACCACCCAGTTCCGTTGATCTCAGAGAGAAAGTATATCCGTCGGTATAGGCATTCTACAGTATGAGCGTTCCTCACGTCACTGTAGTACAGGAAGTTGAATATCAGACGTTGGAGTTTCCGTTGTTGCCAGTTAGTTGCAGTACGGAGAGGATTGCAAACGGGTTAGAAGCGTTCATTTCAAAGACACATCTCTCGACTAATTCATTCATCCCAAATTGCTATAAATCCACGGGAGAAAATTAGAGACTTTCGTGAAGACGGAATATCTCCTGGCCAGGTCACACTGTCCCGAGACCCCGAAGCCGAACAGACCCTCGAGGGTGTGCCGTCCTGTCATAGGATCGTAGTAGACGAGGGGCGACCCACTGTCCCCTCGGCACGTGGTCCGATTTCCCTCCGGGTATCCGGAGCAGAACATGTTCTGAGTGAGGACAGGGTTGTAGTTCGGAATGTTTTCGCGCAACGATTCCAGGCAGGCGCTGTTCGGCAAGAATGGCAGGTGGGCCATCAGCAGCTCGTCCGAATCCCGCCGTGCCGAGGTGTTACCCCACCCAGTGACCTGCAGGAAAAAGTGGGGAAAAGTATATGAATAGTGGAGAAGACATGGCTAAGTTTTTCCCTCAGTCACGCCAAAAACATGGTAAAGTATGCAAATTGTATAATTGGTAAAATAAGGAAAGAAAAATCAAAATAAAGTTTAAAGAGGACAAAATACATCAAGCTGGCCAAAGAGGTGGAGCTAAAAGCAAATATACATCTTCAGCTTACAGGTAGCCTTAGAAGAGCAAAACCGAGGTTCAAGGCTACTTGTACACTAGAGCCGTATATTTTTGCTTTTAACCCCGCATTTTTGGCGTGCTTTATACAGTTTGTAATCTTCTGGCACTGCAAATGTAGTTGTACCACCGTTGGTGATAGACGATGGTTCTTTCCGTAGTGGAATGTGTCATACACTTTGAGTCCTTAGAAAATTTACAAAAAATCCCCTTAAGGAAATACTTTCCTTCAGCGTACTCCTAGGTTAAGTCCTGCTAAGGAACACAAAATAAGTGCGAAACCAGGTCCAACGCTAACTGTACATTGGATATGTAAAGTTTAAAGGTAAAAGAAAAGAAAAAATTGATTTAGAAATAAAGAAAAAAAATTTAAAAAGGGAAAATATGAGGTTTAAAAATAGTTTACATAAGTTAAAGGTGTAAAAAATATGAAAATTAGTCATAAACGTTCATAATATACAGATAAGGTTATAAAAGTTTCAAATGTAACAAAGATAAAAAAATAGTACAAAATAGTGGTTATAAAAGAAAAAAGTTATTTAAAAACGAAAAAAGAAGTAACGCAAAAACCATTGTAAAATATGTAAATGATATAATTGATAAAATAAGCAAAAAATATCAAAGTAAAGTTTAAAGGTGACAAAATGCATCAAGCAGGCCAAGAATTAAAAAAAAGGGTTTATGAACGTTCATAGTATAAAGATGTGGTTATAAAAGGTTAATAGAGAAAGCAGAGAAAAAAAATAATGGTTATAAAAGATTAAAAAAATCGAAAAAAGGTTTATTAAAACAAGAAATAAAAAGAAAAGTTACTTAAAAAAGGAGAAATGTCGAAATAATAAATAGGAAAAGATAAAAAAAATTTGGAAATAGTTGAAAAAGTATTTAAGGTATCCGAACACTTTCGGAGTACTTTTTAACGTAGTATTACGTTCCTCCATAACGTTCCTGCGAAAAAGGAAAATTTCAGACGATAAAACTTTCCGTCCGCCCGTTCTCGCGAGTTATAATTTTGGCAGCGCGCCAAACCCAGCTTGGACAAATTAAAAAGAAAAGTACCAAGATGGGTCAAAATTTTGACATACAGTGGCTCCCAAAAGTGTTCGTACACTTACGATTTTCAATGAAATAGGGGTCTATCCATTGATTAAAATGAATATTTCAGAATGAGTATTTAATAATAAGATCTATAATCTATTCTTAACAAAATTACATGAAATATTTTGAAAACGTAGTAAAACTTTATTTTTAAGAAACCAGTAATCAAAAAGTAAAAAAAACTTTATCTCACAAAAGTCATCGTACACTTGTAAAAAATCTCTACATATTAGTAAATATTCTAATTTTTCGTTAAATTAATATTTAGTAGGATATCCTTTAGCATCCACAACAGCTTTTAAACGTCTGGGAATAGATTGCTTTAGTTCTTTTGTAATTTTTGCATCAATGTTCATCCATTCTTCCATCTGAATTGATTTTAGTTCGCTTTTCGTGTGAATGTCGTGTTTTCGTACTCGAACCTCCAGTTCTCTCCAAATATGTTCTTTTGCGTTTAAATCTGGCGATTGAGGTGGTGTTTTCAAAACTTGTGGACAATTATAGAGACACCAGATGCGAACGTTGAGAACCGTGTGCTTAGGATCGTTATCTTGATAAAAAAACAAAGTTGTTTCCAATACCCAAATTTTGAGCTGATAATTTTAAATTGTCTCTTAAAATATTTATAAAAACAGCATGATTCATTATGCCATCAATAAATACCAAATTTCCTAGTCCTGATGCTGACATGCACCCCCTACACAAGGATACCTCCACCGGCATGCTTAACTGTTCCTACTAAGTTCTTATGAATAAGTTCCACATTTTTTTTCTTCTCCATACAATTATACGCCCATCAGCACCAAAAATGTTCATCGGCAAATAAGACATTATTCTAATAGGTTTGGGGCTTATTTATCATTGAATGTGCGAAGGGAAGCCTAAACTTTCTGTTTTTCTCACTCACAAAAAATTTTCTATGGGCAGAACGCCCATGTAATCCAGCTGTTCTGAGAACTCGTCAAGAAATTTCAAGTGAAATTGAAGTAGCAAATGTTTCATTGAATTCTGCAGAAACTTTTAAAGCACTCAAACGTGAATTTTTCACAAATTTTCTAATTATAAATCTCTGATCACGTTTTGTTAACTTTTCCGGACGGCCTTTTCTTACCTTGTTTTTGATCCAATTTTCTTCTTTAAAGCGTTTCTTCACATACTGCACAGTAGAATGGGATAAATTAAGTAATTTAGCAATATTCTGAACTGATTTACCACTACTATGATGAAAAATAATCAATTTTCGAATGCTGTTTGTTGTTTCTTTACTACTACGAGCCATTTTTAAATAATAAATAGAATATTACGGAGTAGGCAAGCAAAAATTAAAGCCAAACGATATTTCAAATGCCACCACAATTCAAAAATAAAAATAAAGCGCCAGTCGATAATTTTAATTATGAATTTATCCGAAAATATTTCAGTGTACGATGACTTTTGTGACATAAAGTTTTTGTTACTTTTTGATTACTGGTTTCTTAAAAATAAAATTTTACTATGTTTTCAAAATATTTCATGTAGTTTTGTTAAGAATAGATTATAGATCTTATTATTAAATACCCATTCTGAAATATTCATTTTAATTAATGGATAGACCCCAATTTCATTGAAATTCGTAAGTGTACGAACACTTTTGGGAGCCACTGTACATATGTGTATATATATACATACGTACATACATATAGATACATACAGGTGGTTATCAAAATAATGGAAGCATTTAGAAATAAGATGAGATTCTTTATTAATATGGCATAGGACAATCTACATCATTTAATACCATCTGAAATCAGATAAGAATTAAATTATGCAAGTCATGAATAGTGGCTAAGAGAATATTATACCATTCTTTATGGATAAATCTTTATGGATGTTCCTCTAGAGATGCTGTTGGTGGATAATGATTCCTGACTCTATTCTGTAAAACAGACCACAGCAGTTCGATGATATTGAGGTTTAGGGACTATGCGGGCCAGATAAGATGTTTGACTTAGTCTTTATGTTTCTCAAACCATAACCTGACACCACTAGCTGTGTGGATCGGAGACTTATCATCAAGGAGAACGCCATCTCCTGCAGCAAACAATTTTTGCACCGTAGGATAGATCTGGTCGACTAATAGTTCGACATAGTGCTTCCCAGTCAATCTCCCTTTCAGGATTCAATAGATCCCTTTAGAGAATCATGAGATGGCCGCCAAAACCCTGAAAAATTGACAAAAACTATTCAACGGAGAACTGCATGCTGCGACCATTCATGGCAGAGTAGTTATTCCAAAGCCGTTATTGTCACCGGGGAATGCTATAAAGCGATGGCAGTGGTGCCGAGACCACCAAAACTGAACACAACAGCAATGGAAACATGCCATATGGTCTGAAGAATAATCTTTAACATTACTTCACACCACCGGACATGTGTTCGTCTGACGAATACCTACAGAAGCATTTCATGTTGCCTGTTTCATTCCCACCGTGAATCATGGAGGGGCATTGTGATGTTGTACGGTGCGATATCTTGGCGGGGCTTTGGAGTCACTCGTAGTCCTGAGGGGGAAGATCGCAGGCGAGCATTATCGCAGTATTTTTCCAGATCATTTCCACTTTATGCTTCAGAATCTGTTTCCTATCGAACGTCCTCTGTTCCAATATGACAACACCCCCCTGTTCACATGGCTCGTTGGGTTTAAACATTGTTAGACGAGCATGATGATGAAGTAGAACATCTCACATGGTGTCCTCAGTCACCTGATCTTAACATCATTGAGCTTTTGGGGGGGATTTTAGAGAACAAAGTCCGTGCTCAGTTTCTTATCCCACCCACACTATCTGAGACCGCTCTGCATGAGGAATGGCTGCGAATTCCTTTGAACTTTGTTCATGACATTTATCTGTCAATTCCAAGTCGAATGCAAGATGTAATTAAGGCCAAGGATGGTCCAACCCCTACTAATAAAAAATTTGCATTATATATATATATATATATATATATATATATATATATATATATATATATATATATATATATATATATATATATATATATATATATATATATATATAAAGAGAGAGAGAGACAGACAGAAATGTTTCTTTAGATGTGTTTTCATTTTTACATGACAGACCAAAAAATCTGCGTCCCTCTGACATTACACTAATCAAAATCTTTCGGCAGGATTTTTTCCTAAAAGCAACTATTTTTTCAGTGAAAATTTCTTGCCTTTCACCGTTATGAAGTAACATTTTAATTCCATTCACTTACATATCCTTCCTGGCCCGTCACGAGGTTCTTGGCTGTAGATTCAGCTGTGGGAAGGCAGATGTGCTGCACTCGCGGCGAATATGTGATTTTGGGTTTGAATGTAATCAAGGCGATGTCCGAATCCCAGGTTCTGTTATTGTAGTCCGGGTGTAGTATCACTCTGTCGCTCTGGAGGAAACAAAGAAAGCTTTAATGAAAATCTCAACAGGAGCTAACAAGGCGTCGATTGAATCGTGAAGATTGGAAGATTTAGGTCTTGTTCACATTATATCCGGAGCATAGCGCTCCGTACTTCAGTTGGTGCCGAGATTGTTGCCAAGACCTGTGACGTTTCACAAGGTCATCGCTTTGAGCTCTGTACTTGGTTATTATAGCTGGAGTTACGCGTCTCTCCGGATGCAATATGAATGGGGTCTAAATCTCCCAAAACTGATGGGGGGAAAAACTAAATGACAAAATGTCAAGATATTTTTAAAGTCCAGCATTTCGTATTTTCAAGAAGCAGATAACAAGATAACAGGAATGTTATATAAAGATTTAAACGAAATTATATACTTTCTAAGTAAAAATACTATGTTTCGATCGCTAATTGAAGCTGCGTTGGTGATCTGGCCGTAAACAGATCAGGAATGCCCGTTTATTACTCAAAAATCAGTCTATATATCCTGGCCACTTTCAAAAGGCTAAGGCTTCACAATGTAAATGTGGTAACACATTCTGCCATCCATTTACCGTAGAAGGCATTGTCATTTCTTTCCAATTAAACTTCTACCTCATAAGATCTGTCACCTCAGTTTGCGAATCAGAACTTGATTTGATTTTTGTACTATGAAAGTTGTAACGAAGCCCTATTGACTCAGGCTTTGAAATGACGAGGAGATTAACACGCCTAACAGGCCTAAACATGCATTGATTATTTATATAGATCTGGACAATAAGATTTCATTTTAAGTTAATTTACATCCAGGAGCTAAATAGGGATAGATCTAAATAGTGATAGAAAATCGGCCGTTTATGGAGCGTAAGAGAAAAAGTACCAAGTATGAAAATGTCTTACATTCGATTCATTTCAAAGATCAAGATAAGTTTTCCAAACGACCTCCTCAAAAAGAGAGACAATAATGATTATATAATAACAAAAACTGTCTTCTCTTGCTTTACTGTATGAATACGCGCATGAGATATGTTTCAGTGGCTCACCATGTACGTCTAGTAGAAATTCCTAAATAGTAAGCTGCATATTGCTACAAATATGAATAAATATCATTCAAATTCAGTCCGAAGAACCTGTAATTTAGAAGTGATGTGGTTAAGATTGGAAATAGACCCTACTTCCAATGTGACCTGGCACAGGAGTTGGACAAGATCAGTGTACTGGACACTAAGTTTAAATCTCATCGGGTCGATGTCTCAAAGTTCCGTCGGGTGATGTCGAGTATAAAGATGTGTTTTTGAAAAAGTACTCACCACCCGAACCAATACTTCTGCGTCATCAAGCCTGCTATCATGATGATATTTCCCGAAGAAGAGGATAAACCTATTGCCGCGGGTACGGAAGTTCAGGCAGTGGGCGGCCGTAATGACCGTTCTGGTGTTGAGCACGGCCCCTCCGCAGAAGATGCGTATAGAGTTGTTCACCCGGAAACCAATCGCCACGACCCATGGCCATTCACCAATCTCGGTCTTTTCTCCGTGCAGGATTGTCCGATTGGTTCCTATCACAGAGCGTCCACAGTCTGGTAGGAAGAAAAGGGTCTATATAATCAGCATCATCAAAATTGTTTAATGTCTGAAATAAAGCCCAGTGTGAATGTCCGCGAGGATGATTTCGAGAATAGACGTGTGTATGAAAGCGTATTCACTATCCGAATCAGCACTTTCTTGTCATCAAGCCAATTCCTTTAGTGATGTTCCATGAAGAAAAAGATGATTAAAGATCATTCATAGTAGATCAGTGTTTTTAAACCGGTTGGTAGGGCCCAGTCCCCCTAGTGCATCGAAAAATTTCCTAATTTGAAATTTTATACATAAAAAATGAAAAATACAAGTAGTATGAAAAGCTCGGAAGAAATTAAATGCAAGTTATTTTTAAATTTAGTGATTCTTTATCAAACTTTTTAAATAATAAAAAGAAATTATCCATTGATAGTGATCTTGACACTACTGTTGAACAGGTTTTACCATGGTCGAATCATTTAACTTCGATTCCATATGTAATACTGATCCTATGTATTTTGCTTTCGAAATTATGTATGTCTATACATTTAGTTTAAATAGCAAACAGACAAGTATTTTTTTTTTTTTACACCAGTTCTTCATCACAAGTTTTTGTGTGGCGGCCCAATATAATTTCGCATTATTAAATAAATTTAACAGGTTCTGGAACTTTTTTAGCTACTTTGTCCATTAAGGATATTATACAAAATTTGAAGCCTTTACACTAAGTAGTTCAATATACAGGGAGGTCTGAGTAGAGGTTGTGACATTTTCCCTCCTTAGGACCCAGAAAATTTATTTACCGCGGCTGGAAACAAAGCATTTCCCCTTCAGCGAAGGGTGGCTTACAAAGGAGTCAGACGTTCGGCGTGCGGGAGGGGAAGGACACCCAATAGCGAGTCGCCATGATGTCTGGGCGGTTGGACGTTAAAGTACAAAAGGGGATCCGCCTGTTGACGAGAAGCAGTAATGATCCGCCGGTGCGATTCCAATATGAAAACAGATATCGTTTTTCACATGGGCCAAAAGGAAGGGCCTATCAAAGCCCAGATTCAAGGAGAGGGGATATTAAAGATCCCGCAAGGGAAAAGGGTTTTAAAAGGCGACGCAGGAGATTTTTAGAGAACTCGGAAAGTGATTCTGATTGCTGAATCTGATCCAGAGTTTAGGCTGATCACATTTCTAATTCTGAGGTTCAGACCTCTGAAATGTGGAGACCTTTTTTTCGCTGAGAAGGGTCGTGGAAAGATCAAAGCTTAATCTTCCTTAGTTTTGAAGCAGCTAGCTTCTTTAGTGTGAGTGCGTGGGACGAGCCGTCCACTACTCTGTGACAGATCTACCGATTACGCGTGGAGTTCGAGTTTGCCTCAATCAAGCCGTTCCGATGAGCGGAATCCGTTTCCTACAAATAGTGCTACTTCTGGGTTAGAGCCTAATTCCCTGACAGCCCGAACGACGACCTGCAACGACAGTGCATCCAGCCAGCAGAGAGGACTATCCTCAACGTGTGTTCGCAGACTTCAACGGCAATTACTTGTGTATAACAGATGTTCACGAACACGACCTAATCGTGAGATAATTAATCCAGATAAATTGATACTCCAAATGAATTGTTATTAAGTGTAACGAAGTTCTAATTAGTTAGCTGTCTGATCAATTTACATAACCTGTGTGTCGCTACCTAGAGTGTCGTCTTTGACACCAAGCACGGGAATATGTTACAGGGTGTTTTAATTTCCGGTACGACTTCCTTACTATACAACCCGAGGTTACAAGTCTTATATCGAAAAATGACATAATTTACTTCCGTACAATATAACATACTTATGAAAAAATTATTGAAAGTGAAATGAATTTTAATATACAGTCGAACCCCGTTATAGCGAACTTGGTATATAACGAACTCCCGGTTATAACGAACGAAAATTTTGGTCCCGCTGTTTTCCTATTGTATTTAATGCTAATTTACCCTTTTATAGCGAACCTCCGAAATCTTAAGAATCGGCTATAACGAACATTTTTTTCAGTCGACAACTGAATTTTTTTTAAATTTTAAACTTTTTAAGAATGCTGAAGATACAACGAATGCTGAAGAAGCAAAAAATGAGGAATGAAGAAGACGATGATGAAGATTTACCTATCGCGATGTGGATAGAAAAGCACAAAATTTCATCATTCTCAGATTGTGGCGTGCAATTGTTCGAAACATGTGATGATGAAGTCATTACATGTGAAAATCCGACTGATGAAGATATTGTGGAAGAAATTACAATGAATCATTCTGAAATCGAAGATTCTACTTCTGATGCTGATGAAGAGGAGCACATAAATGACGAAATCCACACCATCTCAGATGCTACAGCAGCGATGCGTGTAATTAATAAGTTTTTGTCAACACAAGTATTGGATGAAAGAGTGTGGGGTCATTTGATGTATTGGACAAAGAAATTCATAAAATGTTTTTGAAATCGGCATCACGTCGGCAGGAGATTACCGATTATTTCTGTATCAAAACAGTGAGCAACTATTAAAGATAAAATCAATTTATTTCCAATTGTCTTCATTTTTAGTTAATTTAATTAGTATTGTGTCAGTTTAATGTAATTGATTTTAGTTAATTTAATTCATTAATGATAATTTTTAATAGATTTTTTCATTCTTTCAATTTATCATTATTGAATATACATAGCAACTAATGTGTTATACATTTTATTAACTCTAACAGTTTTCTTAATGGTTCGGATATAGCGAACCACCGGATATAGCGAACAAAACCTTTGGTCCCTTGAAGTTCGTTATAACGGGGTTCAACTGTACTCAGTAAACTTTATTAATCTCTCTCTTTTTTTAAATCAACAATCAGAATATCTTGGTTCCTTTTTGATAAATTCTTGTCAATAATTTAAATAAACTTGACTTTTAATATCCCATCAATCAGGAATGTCATATGTTACGAACGGTATACAGCGTTAAGCCCCTATTGTAATATACTAAATATTGTATTTATTAATTCCCACTTTAAAAATCCAATAATTGAAGAGGAAAGAGTAAGCAACATGAAACAGGCAGGGAAGTATGTTCTTTCAGGGAGAAAAGAGATTCAGTGATTGCTGAAGTGAGCTAACCACTGTGCTAATAACCTCGTCGAAGGATGATTGAGCAGTCTTCCATCTGCTTCAACTCCATCACACCTCGTGAATTCAGAAAAAAGAAACCAATAAATGATTTTAACAAATTAATTCTATCATTACTCATCAGTCGATGATCAATGCCGATTTGCTATACATTATCGTGCAATTTCAGTATAATTTTGCAATTCAGGCAATGCAGAAAGTAAGCAAATATTTGAAACCTGAAAGAAAAATCTTCTGTGTTTTTTTTTCTTTGAAAAAACTTAATTTAGCATGAAAGGTTAACACAAGAAAAGACAAAATTCCATTTATGAGATAATATGGTAAACTTTGGTACTGGAAATCTTAACCTCATTGTAATCTGATTTCGACAGCAAGCCAGTGGCGCAACAACGAGGGAGTTTTAGGATCAAATCCTCTCAAGATGAGTAAAATTCGGTTTAAAGAAGAGGTAATTCCAAGGTAAATCTCTTCAGAAACGAAGTTTTGCTCTCAGTCCCGGAAATCAGCCCCTTAAAAATGATAATAGTTTCGACTCTATGAACCGAGAAAAATGTTATGTTTGATCTGTATTAATATGAAAGTAGTCAAATTTTCTCCACATTTCACTATATAGACTCCATTCCTCACCAAGTAATTGGGTTTTACGTGAATGTGAACCTGGGTGAATTTTGTGTGTAAGGTCTCTCGTTCATCAAATTCGATTTAAATATTTATTCGCTCTTATCTTAAAACTAGCTGAATACCCGTGCTTCGCTACGGAGTACATTCAAATTAAATACAACGGTAAATGTATGCAATTAATTTATATGTTTAATATCCATAAAACATGCTAATTTGAATTAAATTCTTAAAAAATTTCCATCTCAATTAGTCTTGTGGTTAACTTTGATCTTTTACCGTATTTCAATATTTTTTTGTCAATTTATTTCATTACTAGCCGGGCTTCGCCTAGCTACGTTCAAGCCATCCGTCCACAAGATGAAGTTTCAATAAAGTGTGAAAAATTTTCATATTGGAACACAAAATTGCGTGTATTATTTTTGCATTTTAAAATTTTCTCTTACATTTTAGGTCATTTTGAAGATAACTGTCATATGTATCATGTGTGAGAGGGAAATTAAAATATCATGTGTGAGGGCTTTAAGATTTTGTGCAGAGTGATAGGTGTTTTAGGTAAATTTCATTAAAAATTACTTCAAATTGACCTTTTTATAAAAAAGTATGGTATTTACAGGTAAGTTTTTGTCTCTTTTTTTATTTTTAAGTGCTATTTTACCATAAAAGATGAAAAACCTTTAATTTTTTTTTTAAATAGACTCCGAACGTAGACAGTCACCTTAATTCCTACTTGAGAATGATAATGAAAAATGAGAAAAGAATAATTGTCTCTTAGATTGTAGATAATTTAGAAGATAACTGTCATATGTATCATGTGTGAGAGGGAAATTAAAATATCATGTATGAGGGCTTTAAGATTTTGTGCAGAGTGATAGGTGTTTTAGGTAAATTTCATTAAAAATTACTTCAAATTGACCTTTTTATCAAAAAGTATGGTATTTACAGGTAAGTTTTTGTCTCTTTTTTTTATTTTTAAGTGCTATTTTACCATAAAAGATGAAAAAACCTTTAAATTTTTTTTTTTAATTGACTCCGAACGTAGACAGTCACCTTAATTCCTTCTTGAGAATGATAATAAAAAATGATGAAAGAATAAACTGTAACTCCAGACCCATTGAAATATTTAAAGTAATAAATTCTGTTTGAACAATTAATTTGTGAACAACTATTTTTATAAGGAAAGGAATGACGAATCGGGGAAAATGTTCATATTGAAACATAATTCTGTTTTAACAATTAATTTCTGAACAATTAAAAAATTAAGTAAATGGAAAAGTAAAGAACATAATTATATTTCACTGGCTTTCAAAAATATCCAATAATAACACAGTTTTCTTAGCAAATACAAAATAAACAAATATTTCACTGGTCTTCAAAAATATCTAATAACAACACAATTTCCTTAGCAAATACAAAATAAACAAAAAGTGAACAATAATTGTTGGTGTATAATAAATAGTTTTTTATTTAGGTCTGATTTTATAAGGAAAGGAATCACGAATCGGGGAAAATTTTCATATAGAAATATAAAATTGCATGTATTATTTTTGCATTTTAAAATTTTCTCTTAGATTGTAGGTAATTTAGAAGATAACTGTCATATGTATCATGTGTGAGAGGGAAATTAAAATATGTGTGAGGGCTTTAAGATTTTGTGCAGAGAGATAGGTTTTTTAGGTAAATTTCATCAAAAATTACTTCAAATTGACCAATTTATAAAAAAGTATGCTATTTACACGTAAGTTTTTTTCTCTATTTTTAATTTTTAAGTGTTATTTTATCATAAAAGATGAAAAAACCTTAAATTTTTTTTTCTTTTAAATTGACTCCGAACGTAGACAGTCACCATAATTCCTACTTGAGAATGATAATAAAAAATGATGAAAGAATAAACTGTAACCCCCCCCCCCCTATTGAAATATTTAAAGTAATAAATTCTGTTTGAATAATTAATTTCTGAACAATTGGAAAATTAACTAAACGCAAAATAGAAAAGTAAATAAAACATAATTATATTTCACTGGCCTTCAAAAATATCCAATAATAACAAAATTTGCTTATCAAATACAAAATAAACAAAAAAAGAACAATAATTGGTGTATAATAAATAGTTTTTTATTTGCGGCTGTTTTTATAAGAAAAGGAATGACGAATCAGGGAAAATTTTAATATTAGAACATAAAATTGTGTGTATTATTTTTGCAGTTTAAAATTTTCTGTTAGATTGTAGGCCATTTTGAAGATAACTGTCATAGGTATCATGTGTGATAAGGAAAATAAAATATTAGCATTAGGATTTTGTGGAGAGTGATAGGCGTTTTAGCAAAATTTGAGATTAATATTCTACGTTCGGAGTCAATTTTTCAAAAAAAAAATTTTTTAAAGGTTTTTTTTTGTCTTTTATGGTAAAATAGCACTACTTTATTTGAATATTCTTTCTTTTTATGCTTCTGTCTACAAATCTTTGCAATATTTCTGAGATATAATTGTAGTTTTTTTATTTTGGGCTGTTTTTATAAGGAAAGGAATGACGAATCGGGGAATATTTTCATTAGAACATAAAATTGCGTGTATTATATTTGCATTTTAAAATTTTCTCGTAGATTGTAGGCCATTTTGAAGATAACTGTCATATGTATCATATGTGAGAAGGAAATTAAAATATTAGCATTAGGATATTGTGGAGAGAAATAAGCGTTTCAGCTAAATTTCAGATTAACATTCTATGTTCGGAGTCAATTTTTTTAAAAAAATTATTTTTTAAAGATTTTGTTTGTCTTTTATGGTAAAATAGCACTACTTTATTTGAATATTCTTTCTCTTTATGCTTCTGTCTACAATTCTTTGCAATATTTCTGTGATATAATTGTATTTTTTTTTTAATTTTAGGCTGTTTTTATAAGGAAAGGAATGACGAATCAGGGAAAATTTTCAGATTAGTCCATAAAATTGCATGTATTATTTTTGCATTTCAAAATTTTCTTTTAGATTGTAGGCCATTTTGAAATAACTGTCATATGTATCATGTATGAGAAGGAAATTAAAATATTAGCATTAGGATTTTGTGGAGAGTGATAGGTGTTTTAGCAAAATTTCAGATTAATATTCTACGTTCGGAGTCAATTAAAAAAAAAATTTCTAAAAGATTTTTTTGGTCTTTATGGTAAAATAGCACTTAAAAATGGAAAAAAAACTTACCTGTAAATAGCATACTTTTTTTATAAATTGGTCGATTTGAAGTAATTTTTATTGAAATTTAGCTAAATTGCTTATAACTCTGCACAAAATTATATTGCTACTATTTTAATTTCCTTCTCACACATGATACATATGATAGTTATCTTTGACTGCGGTTTCTCCACTTTTTATAGTCGCCTCTATAAAGTTGTTTATTTTCATTAGAACATAAAATTGCGTGTATTATATTTGCATTTTAAAATTTTCTCGTAGATTGTAGGCCATTTTGAAGATAACTGTCATATGTATCACGTGTGAGAAGGAAATTAAAATATTAGCATTAGGATATTGTGGAGAGTAATAAGCGTTTCAGCTAAATTTCAGATTAATATTCTACGTTCGGAGTCAATTATAAAAAAAAATTATTTTTTAAAGATTTTTTTTTGTCTTTTATGGTAAAATAGCACTACTTTATTTGAATATTCTTTGTTTTTATGCTTCTGTCTACAACTCTTTGCAATATTTCTTTGATATAATTGTATTTTTTTTATTTTAGGCTGTTTTTATAAGGAAAGGAATGACGAATCGGGGAAAATTTTCATATTAGACCATAAAATTGCGGGTATTATTTTTGCATTTTAAAATTTTCTCTTAGATTGTAGGCCATTTTGAAGATAACTGTCATATGTATCATGTGTGAGAAGGAAATTAAAATATTAGCACTAGGATTTTGTGGAGAGTGATAGGTATTTTAGCAAAATTTCAGATTAATATTCTACGTTCTGAGTCGATTAAAAAAAAAATATTTAAAAGATTTTTTTGGTCTTTATGGTAAAATAGCACTTAAAAATGGAAAAAAAAACTTCCTGTAAATAGCATACTTTTTTTATAAATTGGTCGATTTGAAGTAATTTTTATTGAAATTTAGCTAAAATGCTTATAACTCTGCATAAAATTATATTGCTACTATTTTAATTTCCTTCTCACACATGATACATATGACAGTTATCTTTGACTGCGGCTTCTCCACTTATTATAGTCGCTTCTATAAAGTTCTTCATCAATCTCTTTATACATAATCTTGAAGGTGGATCCAAATTCCTGAGAAGCATAATAGGTACACCAATCTTTAATTCCAATATATGCGGCGGTACTCCAGATGGCCACAGAGAGTTAAAAAGTGAGTGTTTCTCAGAATTATGTTTTTTAGCACAAATCTCTACGGTTATCATGATATCTCACATAATAATGTATATAATTTGATAAAATTTTCAGAAAATGTTTTAGATGCTATTGTTAATGAAATGAGGCACAATAATTGGTGTATAATAAATAGTTTTCTTATTTGGGGCTGTTTTTATAAAGAAAGGAATGACGAATCGGGGAAAATTTTCATATTGGAACATAAAATTGTGTGTATTATTTTTGCATTTTAAAATTTTCTCTTAAGATTGTAGGTCATTTTGAATATAACTTTCATATGTATCATGTGTGAGAAGGAAAGTAAAATAGTAGCATTAAGATTTTTATGGAGAGTTATAGGCATTTTTGCTAAATTTCAATAAAAATTACTTGAAGTTGACCAATTTATAAAAAAAGTATGCAATTTACAGGTAAGTTTTTGTTCCTTTTTGTAATTTTTAAGTTCTATTTTACCATAAAACACCAAAAAAACCTTTAAACAATTATTGTTAATTAGTAGTTGTTTGGTGTTATTTAAAGTTAATTTTCTTATATTACTCCTTATGTTTTCTTTTCGTTAATCCTTTTTTACTTGGTTATTTTTCAGTATACGGATTACGATTGAAACTCTTTACCGTTGAAATCCTTATGTGACTTGCTAACTTGCGATTATTTACTTTCTGAAATTTTCTAATTAGGTATTTTACATATTGAGTTTGTGCAACTCTTTGCAATATTTCTGCGATATAATTGTACTTTTTAATTTTTATTTTGGGCTGTTTTTATAAGGAAAGGAATGATGAATCGGGGAATATTTTCATAACGGAACATAAAATTGCATGTATTATTTTTGCATTTTCAAATTTTCTCTTAGATTGTAGGTCATTTTGATAGATAACTGTCATATCTATCATGTGTGAGAAGGAAATTAAAATAGTAGCATTAAGATTTTTATGCACAGTTATAGGCATTTTAGCTAAATTTTAATAAAAATTACTACAAATTGACCAATTTATAAAAAAAGTATGCTATTTACAGGTCAGTTTTTGTTCCTTTTTAAAATTTTTAAGTGCTATTTTACCATAAAAGACCAAAAAAACCTTTAAACAATTTTTTTTTTAAAAATTGACTCCAAACGTAGAATATTAATCTGAAATTTAGCTAAGACGCCTATCACTGTGCCCAAAAATCCTAATGCTAATATTTTAATTTCCTTCTCACACATGATATATATGACAGTTATCTTTGCCTGTGGCTTGACCACTAGGGTGGAACGAAAAAAACTTTTTTTTGAATTTCAATATGCTCTAGTTTTCAAAAGTTGCCTTTTAACAAAATAAAGACGAAAATTAAATATTAGTGTAATTGGTGCATGTTTTCAGTTGGCGCAAGAAGGGTAAATTTTGGGTTTTTAATAAATGTTTGGACAAATTTCGCAATTATTTAGAAATTGGTAGCAAAATATGTAATTTAAACATTCCTTTTAGTCAGAAACCTGCTAAACTGATTATATAATACGCTTTACTTCATAAAAATAGTACACATAAAGGCACTTAAGGACGAGGCACTTAAATGACACTCGGACATCACGGTGAAACGAAAAATTTTTTTTTCAGAATTTCAATATGCTCTAGCTTTCAAAAGTTGTCTTTTAAAATTAAAATTAAGAATATAAAATCTTTTTGCTCTACTGAAATATTTTCAAGTGCCGCAAAGGGCTTCAAAATGGATATTTTTTATGAAAAAGTGATTATATTTGTATTTTTTGTTAATTTCTTTTATAGTATATTACAATAATGTATATTTTCTGTAAATAAAATATTCAAAATATGATATTTTGACAGAAAACTTGCCTATTCTAAATATTTCTAATTTTTAGATGCCATAACAGAGCAACTGATTTTGTGGAATTTCGTGATTTTCATCATATTAATTTTATAGTAGCATATTCTTATAATACACAATCGAAGGAAAGAAAAACAATTTTTAATTGGCGGACCTTAGTTGAAATAAACAAATCACACTTATTTAGAAAAATATTAATGTAATGTCTATAAAGGCAAAATGTTATTTTGAAAAAAATATTCATGCTTTTCAAAAGTTCATATTAATCACACATAGTTTCCATTACTTATTTCACTGACACATTGAATTGCTTTTTTGTTTCAAATTTTGACATTATCTTTTGAGAATGTATTTTTGTTTTTATCAATGCATCTCTTGCAGAAGTACCACGAACGGACAAGGATGGCCCGGTAACTAATTTAACAATCCTTTCTACTACTTGTGTGTGACATGGAATGTTGTTGAAGCCAATAATTTGTTTCTCGTGATCAGATTCTTTTGCTTCCTTTATAAACTGTTTCAGTTTGTCATCAGAAACATGCCTCGTCATAGGAGGTTCTGTTACTTTAACATCATTCCATTCAATCATATCAATAGAATCCTTGTCATCAAAGTTTATGAGTGGAATTAAATTCTTTCTGATGCCTCCTTCATTTTCCGCCCTTGCTTTTAGAATCTGGCGTAATCCAAGCTCTCTCACATGACTGCGATCGTCTAATATCATATAAAGGAGGATATTTTCTGAAGCGGCAAAGTATGCATTTCTTTGAATGATAGGGTCAGTTACATTTTTAAGAGTCTGATTGAGGTAACGTGAATAGCTTACAAGTTTCCACAAGTGCTTCGATCCACGGATACAAGATGGTTTACGCTTTATGTTAAACCAAATTGGTGCATAAACTTTCAAAATGTACTCAGTCAGTATTCGGAGATTTTTTGGAGGACATTCTGTTCCCACATACAAGCGAAGTATTCGGTTTGCTAATGTAAGCCATCGTGAATGACAAAATCTTCCTGGTTTTCTCATTGACATATCAGAAGAGCGCTTTCCAACAGAGATTGCATTATATATTTCTAACAAATATTTTGGGTCCACACTTAAATCATCCTTAATTTCTAGTAATGGAATGTTATTTTCAATAGGTGAAAATTCAATCACTGGAAGTTCATAGCAGTTTTCTAGTTGTTTACCTATTTCTCCTCCAAATTCATTTGGACCTTTAGTTTTTCCATCTAGGAAACAAAATAGGTGACGTAGGTGCAGTTCATTTAAATTATTGACTTCAACAACATTCCATGTCACACACAAGTAGTAGAAAGTATTGTTAAATTAGTTACCTGGTCATCCTTGTTCGTTCGTGGTACTTTTGCAAGAGATGCATTGATAAAAACAAAAATACATTCTCAAAAGATAATGCCAAATTTGAAACAAAAAATCAATTCAATGTGTCAGTGAAATAAGTAATGGAAACCATGTGTGATTAATATGGACTTTAGAAAAACATGAATATTTTTTTCAAAATAACTTTTTGCCTTAATAGACATTACATTAATATTTTTCTAAATAAGTGTGATTTGTTTATTTGAACTAAGGTCCGTCAATTAAAACTTGTTTTTCTTTCATTCCAATGTGTATTATAAGAATATGCTACTGTAAAATTAATATGATGAAAATCGCGAAATTCCACAAAATCAATTGTTCTGTTATGGCATCTAAAAATTAGAAATACTTATAATATGCAAGTTTTCTATCAAAATATCATATTTTGAATATTTTATTTACAGAAAATTTACATTATTTTAATATACTATAAAAGAAATTAACAAAAAATACAAATATAATCACTTTTTCATAAAAAATATCCATTTTGAAGCCCTTTGCGGCACTTGAAAATATTTTATTAGAGCAAAAAGATTTTTTATTCTTAATTTTAATTTTAAAAGAAAACTTTTGAAAACTAGAGCATATTGAAATTCTGGAAAAAAAATTTTCGTTCCACCGTGATGTCCGATTGTCTTTTAAGTGCCTCGTCCTTAAGTGCCTTTATGTGTACTATTTTTATGAAGTAAAACGTATTATATAATCAGTTTAGCAGGTCTCCTGACTAAAAGGAATATTTAAATTACATATTTTGCTACTTTTTTGTACTACAAGTGTATTCAATTTCAAAATAATTGCGAAATTTGTCAAAAATTTAATAAAAACCAAAAGTTTGCCCTTCTTGCGCTAACTGAAAACATGCACCAATTACGCTAATATTTAATTTCTGTCTTTATTTTGTTAAAAGGCAACTTTTGAAAACTAGAGCATATTGAAATTCAAAAAAAAAGTTTTTTTTCGTTCCACCCTATTGACCACTTATTATAGTCGCTTCTATAAAGTTCTTCATCAATCTCTTTATACATAATCTTGTCCCATTACACAGTGAAGGTGTATCCAAATTCCTGAGAAGCATAATAGGTACACCAATCTTTAATTACAATATATGAGGCGGTATTCCAGATGGCCACAGAGAGTTAAAAAATGAGAGTTTCTCAGAATTATGTTTTTTAGCACAAATCTCTACGGAAAAGAAAACAAAAGGAGTAATATAAGAAAATTAACTTTAAATAACACCAAACAACTACTAATTACCTTGTAAACAACCGTTTATTTACCTGAGCATGCGTAGTTCTTATGAATGATGGATTCCAACGCCTTGAGATGAAATATTATTTAAAAACAGTATTTATATATAAGCATTTTAAAGCTTCCAAACTTATATTAGAATTATCTCCAGGCTTCAAAACATAAGTACACGAAGTTTGAACCAGATTTGTCAAGAAATGTAGAAACGAAAAAAATACAAAATATAATCATTTCACACAAATATCAGTAAATCCACCAAAAATCAGTATATATCTATTTAGTTTCAATAAAGTATTTTTTATTATTAAACAATTTGAATATTTAGTTTTTCAAATAAAAAGACACGGTGACACATTTCATTTCAGTGATTCATTTTTTAGTGAGAATCACGCTGTGAATGATTCACCTTTTGTTTACATCGTTAAAGAGTGATGACGCTTCATTAGAATCCAAATATCTCTAAAACTATTGAATTAACAGAATAAGTGTACGCAGAAAAAATTATCAGTTTTCGAAGCTCTTTCCAAATATGTAACATTTATGTACTTTCATGAGAAAAAAAATACACCGATTCCTGTATATTTGTCGGCCATTTTTTTTCAAGGAGTGGTCCGCCCGAGCGCGTTACGGTCACGTGATGATCTCGACATCCCCTTGTCTCTTTATTAATATAGATTATGCACGTGAAGCAAAATTAATTTAAAGTATCATAAAAATAAATGAAATCAAGTAATCAGAATTTAATAAATAAAATTCTAAACATTAATCTTTAAAAATTCCCCAAAAATCAGAAAATGGAGGTAAAGATTTGAAAAAGATTTAATTTTAAAGGAACTTTTATGATCTTTCTCGTGATATAAATTTTATAACCCTCAGATTATTATTTTAAATGCAAAGAATGTTACAAAAAACAGCTTAAAATTTAATTTTAAAAAATCTAACAAGAATTTTTCAAAAATCTTTCTTAGTGTACCCCTACACTATAAGAAGAATCGCCATGCAAAATTTCAGCCCTTTAGGTCCAGCGGTTTGGTCTGTGCTTTATGCGTCAGTCAGTCAGACAGTCACGGAACTGTTTTATATATATAGATAAAGTAGACACATACATGAGCTAAATTTAATCATACAAAATGAAACATAACATCTGAATTCGAGGTAAATATATTTGGAATTCGTCAAAAATACACGTGACAGAATCAAAAAGGTGTAGTTGAACTGGTGAAAAAATTTCCCTCTGAACAGGTAAGTAGCTGTTTTACCCTGTCTAATAGAATAACTGTTAGTTGCATATGACATAACCACAATTACATTATTGATAGTGCATCAAATTAAAATGTTTGAAATCAAGATTAGCAAAATTCTCGTGGTAAAAAAGAATTGTTTCTCCCATACTCTATCTCAAATTAACTAATCATGTACTCCTCCACACAGACCGCACATTTGTGTTACTTCACAAGCAGTTTGACAAGCATTTATACAGTAAAAAATATATATATAAAAACTCGACTCGAGATTTTAAATACGCACTAAGGTGTTTTCGATTAAATTCATTATTCTTTTTCTTGTGTTACAAGTCGCCAAAGCGTTGCAATATTACTTGTTTTATTAGAAATTTTGGCGAACTTGAAATAGGCAGAAAATTAAAGCTGACAAACTGATTGCAATAGTACCTTAGTGCTAAAAAGAAAGTCAAGAAAATAGCTTTAACACATTGAAATCCAAAATCGCGCAACAGATATAAGCAGAACACATCTGTTAGAAGCGGACGAATGAATGTTGAACACACATAATGAAAACTCGGCAAGCAAAGAAATACCCATTCCACAAGCTACTACTGTACCTGAGACACACGTCGGCGGAAGATCTGACCACATTCCGGTTGATTCGCACGTCAGAGAAACTGGTCCTTCAGGGATGTATCCTTCATCGCACTCGTAGTCCAATCTCGTGCCTTCCAGGTACTCGAGGGTTTCCGGCAATACCGGGGTTGTTGATTCATCTCCTGGGCTCATCACGGGAGAATAGTACTCAATTTTTCCGTTCAAGACTGGTCCAGGATTAGAGCAGTAAGACAAGTTTCCGATGTAAACTGCAATGGGAGTGTCGAATTTGTGTTCAAATCCAGTGAGATTTATACTAAAGGAATGTTAATAATAAAAAGAAAAACTAAATATTTTGAATGATGAGGTAGAAATGACAAAGTAAGCTGGAGAAGGAAATGTTGGAGAACAAGCTTCCTCATATAATACAGTAAGGCCGTCTGCACACGGAGCAACTCAAAAGAAACTGATAACCGACTCCAGTCACAAACCAGTCCGACTCGTCCGACGAGTTTGTAACCAGTGGCGCCGTGTGCGTGGCTCCATTCAATTACATAGGTTATGACTCATCACGGACTGGTTTGTGACTGGAGTCGGTTATCAGTTTCTTTTGAGTTGCTCCGTGTGCAGACGGCCTAACAGTATGATAAAAGCTCAACGCAGTCATTTGCGTAGAGAACAAATTCATTGAGACATTCAAAACGACAAAAGGTCCACTTCAATGGGTTGTTGAAAATTTAGTATATATGAAACATAATGTACGTAACTAAATGCTGTACATGGGCTGTGAAGTAGTTGTAACTTCCCCTGAGATTCTAACGAATTATCCCTTCGATGGATAAAACTACAGCGTATTCATTAAGGGATCTTTTTAAAAAATGGAGTATAAATTCTAGACTCTAAACCCCAAAAACATTTATAGACAATACCTGACTATGCATCTGATTGCGTCGTCCTGGACGGTGGTCCACTCGACAAGTGTCATACTGGAGACCGGTGCTGAGTAGCAATTCCTGTATACACAGCCGAATGTTAATTTCCCATGTTCAGTGATGTTTCATATGGGCCTGGGCACCGGCCGGACAGTACAGATCTGCCAACAATTGGGCAACCCGGAGCCCTACAATACTTGATTATATGAGACATCAATAAATTTATGCTAAATAAACACGCGAAATAAAAATTACGATAATTCCCAAATTTTGTCAATATTTTGGTGTCTTACAACCATGTTTGAATCTGGTCCAATTATTTCAGTGAATCAAAAACTTTTTTTTTTATGCAACTGCTTGTTGCACCATTATTTAACCGATTGTGCTACAGGTACTCGCCAAAGCAACACCAGCCAGTATCACGATGCACATCTAATACCTGGTTGGAAATATTTGTGCAATATACGAAGCCTGTGAATTTAGGGAATTCAAGATGTTTTTGAGAGGATAAAAAATTATTAGCCGTGCACTTGTCGCGTATTTAAAAATTACAGGCAAGGTCGCCTGGCGTCTGATAGACTCCACACTATCCTATTTGAAAAAGAAATATTTATTAAAACAGTAGGTTAAAGCCATGATGCATGTAAATGAAAATCAATTATTTTGTTTTAATATGTAATTTGATATGCACTTTTTACAACAAAATAAATCAAAGCAAATGAAAAAAGAGGAATTTTTATAAGCAATTTTTACAAATGAAAACCAAATAGAAGAAATTATTTTCATAAGCAATTTTTACTATAAGATAAATAAAAATAAAGCAAATTTTTAAAAAGTGTATTTCTATTAGAAATTTATTACAAATTTGGTGAAATGGAAATCAGGTGTTTTGGTATACATCCGTTTACTATAAAAGAACGATAGCAACTGCAGGAGTTTTGTTTGTTAACTGTGTGTCTCATACATAAACACTTCGAAGGTACTGGCATCTGCTGAGTATACACAGCAATCCATCAATAATGTAAACAAAAGCAAAATGTAAACAAAGTGCTACTGGCGTCTATGAGACGCCGCGCTACCAGTGCAAGGTTGAAGACTGTTTGAGATTAATACAGTCCCTTATCTTTGCATTTTCAAGGTGTAATACTAAGGAACTGATGGCGTTGCCACATGAAATTACAATTCTATCTCGTCACAATTCGTTATTGAATCACATTTAAAATGTTAATAGGCCGATGATTGACACTGACAGGAACGCAGGCATTCGTTAACAGAATCTCCGGGTTAGATTGTCGTAGTTAAGATGGATGTTGGTAGTCTTTTGAAAAACAACTCAAAAAGAAGATCCCAATTTATTTAGTTCACTTGAAGCAAAATATAATTGCGTAACACCTCAAATACAACTAATAAATCGATATCACTCCGAGGCTTCTATGACACTTTGACAGTTTAATGCCTGAAGCATAGTTCCAAGTAGGAAATTATGGGCTTATAGAGAGAAAGAATGGGGCTTTCTTCAATTAAATAGGTTACTAGTCGACTCTACACCGACTGTTTCAGAGTAAGGAAACCACCGACTGTTTCAAAGTAATAATATACAGTTATAATTTGGCCTGCTTCTCGACTTAATGTCAGATATTTTCAGCATGTTCTCACCAAAATAGAATTCATAAAATAGTCCTTTACAAAATATAAAAGCGATATATTGAATAGATATTTTAAAAATACTAAGTGGGTGCAATGAATCTTTCGATAGTACGCCTTCAATAATAAAAAAAGGCTTATTTCATCGTTTTCCTACTTTAAATTATTGCAACCGTTAAAGAGATTCAGTTATTAAGTTTAATCAAGCATTTTGCGAACAACGTCGTTCGTTAGCCTTCGTTCGCATTCATTCGTTGTACCTATACGCGCCTTAACAAGTGTTCCCAGATGACTAAACAATGTAACAATATCCAGGCAATGGAAACTGCTAAGTTGCTCGGGACTTTAAAGTGTGAATTCCAAGCCAAAAAAAATTTTGCTAAAAAAAAAAAATATTAAAGAAGGAAAGAATTAATGAATAAAGATAGTAGAAATGCGGGTAATAGTCGAAAAAACTCACAGCAGTTTGGAGGCTCAGGTGACCACTGTCCATATTCTCCGCACGTAAGATTAGATTCTCCTTGCAAAAAGTATCCATCGTTGCAGAAATACGTCAAACGGCTTCCTTGGGGGTATTCTCCAAGCTCCTCGTTGTCACCAAGGGGCCTGGGTTTTACGTTCTGAGCTGGAACGTGCACTACTCTGCTGTTGGGAACCTGTTCAGGATTATTACAGTCTCTGATCCTCGCAACTGGACACGAATAAGGAAAAAAAATTATAAAAACGGATAGGTAATGTGTAGCGTCGAATCATGCACCTCAAGTTTAAACGAAGGCTTCACTCCACTTGACAGATACCATGGGACTACTAGTTAAGAATTCTTCTAAGAGTAATAAATCTAAGAGTAATAATTCTTCTAAGAGTAATAAAGTAATATAGTAACCATGGGATAATATATAACCATGGGACTACTAGTTAAGAATTCTTCTAAGAGTAATAAATCTAAGAGTAATAATTCTTCTAAGAGTAATAAAGTAATATAGTATCTAAGCCCAAGGAATAAATTAAACAAGCAACATCTAAGAAACTTTTTTTTCTTTGAAAGTTTGTGTTAGAATGCGAAACAAGATATTCCTTAAATGGGACTTTTCTTTAAAAATTTTAGAGTTGCTAAGATAGTGAGATGTTTCTATCTTTTGTCACGAAATTAACTAAATAATAATTTTTTAAAAAACATGAGACTAAATACATCAGTGGTACTAAAGCGCAAACTTTCATCTGCATCTATGTGTTTGAATTGCATGTTTGCATTACACTGAGGTAACGTTAAAGCATAAATACAATTAAAAGGCGTATATCTCAAGTATATCTGAAATATATTCCCAACTCTCTAATCGTAAAACTTCGTAAAATCGTAAGGATAGAAGCACATGCAGATTTTACCGACATTTTACCAGCGTTTACAAAGGTATGACGACCATCAGCCACGGGCAACCAAACCTAGAAGCAGGTATCCTAGCAATTTAATTCCCACAATATTGTGAGGTAGTGCTATTACCAATTATTTTTTCTCAACATTTCCTCCCCATTTTAGGTCTATAACACAGCCTGATAGAAATGTTTGTTTTCATCTGTGATGCAGCCCAGGAAAAGGTTCCTTACTTCGGGAAAATCGATTTCTACCGTTTTAGAATATCTTATTCAGCATTCTTTTGCGGATCATTTAATAAAGAAAATCAGCTCGATCAGTTGGAGAAAGAAGGAGATACAGCATTTTACAAACAAAATTTTAAAAATCATAGCTTTGAGAAAAACGGCTCTTAAAGTTTGGAAAAAAAATTGTTTAACATAAACTACTACAGAAATGCAGCATGTAAACTACACTTTCAGTAATCAGTTTCCAGTGTTCAAATGCATCTTACAGAGAAGACTTTAGGGAGCATTAAAAAACTTGATCGGCTAGAAATTCGTACAGGTGTGCAATAAACTAACACACTGTAATCTGACTCTCAAGAAAGAATCAAGCAGGGCGGTCGACCTGCAACGCCAAGCTAAAAAAACAAAATAGACGCCAAATGAATAAAAGCGCCAAGTACAAAAATTCGTCACACCGCTTACTGCTTATATACTGTGCACCGCTTTCTCGTATTCTCGCTATGTTAAAGCAGTTTGCATAAATTATAAAATTCTGAATGAACCAAGCACAGTACAAAATTAAAACAAAAAGCAGAAGAATCTTATCAGCGAGTACTTTAAATTGGGATAAAAATGGACTTTCAAAGTTAAAAATTAACCGAGATACGGAATTTTTAATTTTCCGTAAAAATACGGATTTTGCTAGAATCGAGTTGACGCCAAGAATTATTTCGTCAACATTTTAAGAAGACCCATAGAGTTTAATATTCAACAGATTCGAGTGAAACTTTGTTTTTTCGATAAGTTATTCGCTAACTTAAAATATTTTATATGTTTCAGTTGAAAAAAATAAATATTTCTATGTTTAATTAGCATAAAACTGTAAAATTAGCATCTCAGGGCGATAGTACACCAAAATGGCAACTATTACTCAGCAACACCGCTATTTTCCCAACCGTTCAATCATAGAAGAATTGCGATTGTCGACCAGTTGCTAAGTGGTCAAGACATCAGCATTCTACACCGTGGGCGCGAGTTAGATTCCCGCGAAAGACTTCTTTTTCTTCTGGAGAATTTTTAATTATTTTGCATATGTGTGTCCTTATTTGTTTGTTTGTTTTAAATATCCATAGAAAATACTAAGGATTGAATTCAAATAATAAGGATTAATTATTATTCATATTTCACTTTTTGCTATAACCACATGGGTTTGCAAATTAGAGAAATATTAATTTCTCAATAAAATATACATATACGTATACAAAATATACATATAGCAAATGATTCATCTTTACATATATATTTCTTCTGTCCGCGTGTATGTCACTGAACTCCTAAACGGCTGGACTGATTTTTCTGAAATTTTGTGTGTCCGATTAAGATGATTCGAGAATGGTTTAGATTTACAATAAGACACCCCTAGCACCCTAGGGGGCAGGGGGCACATATAAAAATAATTGATAACGACTGATATCACTGTGGAATCCATAGTTTTCGGGGTCGCTAAGATTAATAGTGACACTCCCGATGTCGTTTAAGTGCAAGTTCAGCCTCCCATTAGCATAGGGGGGGGGCGAGGGGGGAAGAAGGGGGAATATAAAATCTCCAAAATGACCGACAGTAGTGTCGAATCCATAGTTTTCGGGGCCGCTGAGATTAATAGTGGCACTCCTGATGTCGTTTAAGTGCAAGTTCAACCCCCCCATTACCTGAGGGGGGAAGAAGGGGGGAATATAAATTCTCCAAAATTACCGAGAGTAGTGTCGAATCCATAGTGTTCGGGGTCGCTGAGAGGAACAGTGGTAATCCTATTGCCGTTTAAGTGAGAGTTCAGCACCCCTCCCCCCATCAACGTTAGAAGGGAGGCGGGGGGAGAAGATAAAATGTCCAAAATGACCGAGAATAGTGTCGAATCCATAGTTTTTGGGGTCACTGAGACGAATAGTGACACAACTGATGCCGTTTAAAAGTTCAGCCACACTCCCATCAGCATTGGGGGAGGAGTGGGAAAGGGGGAAAAATGAAATGTCCAAAATGCCCGAGAGTAGTGTCAAATCCATTGTTTTCGGAGTCACTGAGATGAATATAGGAAACTAAAAGTGTTGTTTATAATCAAGTTTTGAGTTAAATAATAGAGTGAATTTGTAATTTTATTTTACCATTTGTATATTGTATATATACTTTTAAATACCCGTAAATAAAATTAATTAGATTTTACACTATAGGTAGAATTTATTCCTTTTCCTGTGCAGTAAAAAATTGAGAATAATAAATACCTGGGCAAAGCCGGGTAAACAGCTAGTATATATATAAAAGAGAATGTTTGTGTGTGTGTCCTTTATGCGTTCCCGAACGGTCCATCCGATTGAAATTTTGTACAGATGTTGTTCTTACTCCCGCGGGAAACACTGGAAGGGGGGAAGACATCCCTAGCACCCGTGGGGGGGCAGGGGGCACATATAAAAATAATCGAAAACGACTGATATCACTGTGGAATCCATAGTTTTCGGGGTCGCTAAGATTAATAGTGACACTCCCGATGTCGTTTAAGTGCAAGTTCAGCCCCCCCATTAGCATAGAGGGGGGTGAGGGGGGAAGAAGGGGGAATATAAAATCTCCAAAATGACCGAGAGATGTGTCGAATCCATAGTTTTCAGGGTCGCTGAGATTAATAGTGACACTCCCGATGTCGTTTAAGTACAAGTTCAGCTCCCCATTAGCATGGGGGGCGAGGGGGGGAAGAAGGGGGAATATAAAATCTCCAAAATGACCGATAATAGTGTCGAATCCATAGTTTTCGGGGCCGCTGAGATTAATAGTGACACTCCCAATGTCGTTTAAGTGCAAATTCAGCCCCCCCCCCCATTAGCATAGGGTGGGTGAGGGGGGAGAAAGGGTGAATATAAAATGCCCAAAATGACCGAGAGTAGTGTAGAATCCATAATTTCGGAGTCACTGAGGGGAATATAGGAAATTAAAAATGTTGTTTATAATCAAGTTTTGAGTTAAATTAATAATAGAGTGAATTTGCAATTTTACTTTATCATTTGTATACTGTATTTACTTTTAAATTCCTGTAAATTAAATTACTTAAATTTTATACTATATGTAAAATCCATTCCTTTTCCTGTGCAATAAAAAAAATGAGACAAATAAATACCCAGGGAACGCCGAGCAAACAGCTAGTGATGTATGTTGTTGTTGCTTATACCCCTTGACCGACATGTAACATCAGGTCAAGTCCCGAAGGCTATGGGCGATGAAGGTGCGGCTCCGGTTTTTAATTGCACAGCAAGGGTCGGAGTCCGACTTCGCTAAATGACCGGTCCCGAAATTTTAAACAGAGTCAACTGACGAGACCGGAACACTTGACCCCGCACCTCCAGAGGTAAATTTGAGAACTTGGAGGACATTGTAGCCACGCCCTATTTTACGTGCCCCGGCCACCATTAGTAAACACGGCGGCAGATTTGTAGCGACGAGCATCGAACCAGGGACGTTCAGATCACTGGCCCGCTGCTCTTGCCAACCGGGCTACCGCGCCCGCTAGTGATGTATAAATAGTGTTTAGTACAATATTTCCCATTGTGTTTATAAAGATTGACTAGAATAGAAAAATGCCATCCAAATTAGAATTAAAACGAAAAAACAACCAGGTCTATTACAGACATTCGAAAAAACAAAAAAGTTCTCGAATTAAGTTCACAAAGTGACACATTTGTAACTGATGATGTGACTCCAGGTATCAAGCAATTGTTTGCGTACAAAAAAACCCAGGTTGTGAATGGTTATTTACCTATTTCAAAAAAATAACTGATATCTACTGAAAAAACTTTTAAAAAGTAAAAAAACGCCAAGCTTCAAAATAAAAGCCATGACTAAACAATGGTGTGATATCAAATATCCAAGCTTATTAAGTTCTGGTACTTAATTTCCTAATCACGAATTTTTCACATCTAAGTGAAGTGGTTAAGCATGAATTGTTGATAGAAACCCTTCTTCCCTAGACCAAACTCATCATAACCTGTTTCTGAAAATTTAAGTTTTAAATATTTATATATACCAGGCTTGGCGGCCGTCTTAAAAAAAAAATAAATAAAATTGTTAATATGAATTTAAAACATCAATTTCAGATTTTAACTGCGGACTTCGGTGCTCTGTTAAACAGTATGTTTATAGCATCATTCCAACAAAAGGTACGACAAAACATGGTGTTATATCCAATTTTATCAAGCACTGGGACTCCATTTCTTAACAGATTTTTAATGGGATATTAGTCATTTTAATCAGTCTTCTATTTGAAGTTAGTGCATGATGTCAAACAAAACAAACCGTTAGCTAGAAAGAAAAATGATAAATAATGTTGTCATTCCCCAAAGGAAAAATTTTGCATTAAACAACAAGAAATATGAGTACCATGCGTTGGAGTTACGTTGCCCAAATGTAACGTGAAAAGAAATTTCAAATTTATAGAATAATTCGTGACCATCTTAAAATTGCTACTACTTTCATTTTAAAAGTAACCAAATAATAGGACACACATATTTTGCATAAATAACTAAAATGAATAATTTATACAACTAAATAACATACTTCATAAGTTTCAACAGACAAAAATTATTTATTCTAAATACGAAAAGACGGCCGACAAGCCTGGTATGTATAAATATTTAAACCTTAAATTTTCAGAAACAGGTTATGATGAGTTTGGTCTAGGGAAGAAGGGTTTCTATCAACAAGTCATGCTTAACCACTTCACTTAGATGTGAAAAATTCGTGATTAGGAAATTAAGTACCAGAACTTAATGAGCTTGGATATTTGATATCACACCATTGTTTAATCATAATTTTTATTTTGAAGCTTGCGTTTTTTACTTTTTAAAAGTTTTTTTAGTGGATCGTCTCTACACAGCGTACTTCATATCATAGAGGGCTAATTTTTCGTCTACATGTTTCCAAATGTTTCTAGAATCAGCTAACATTCAAATCTAAAATTCAAATCATTTATCCTCGAATAGGAATTTTCCGATCTCCTATAAAAATTACGTTTTTACGGCTTGCATCACACTTACTTATTTTCCCCAAGCGCTAATTTTTGGTTTCAAGGGGTTTTTTTCTTTCAGACGACTAGCGCGCTAGTCATCTGAATCATCGGTTCACAATCGTTTTTCCTTCCAATTATCGGTTGCTTATGTAACGATCACGTGTCATGGAATTAATGGCCTCCGGCATTATTAGAGAGGCTGAAGCACTTTCATTCCCTAAATAACGAAATAAACCGTAGTTGTAATTGTATATTATTCATAGGATTTGTCCATATTTTTATAATCGCCTTAAACGGCAAATTACACCCAATTTCATATTTTTTTACTCCTCAGTATACTTACTATACCTGCTTTATAAAATCTTAGCTGATTTATCATGTTAAAAATCTGTCGTGCAGAAATTGTTTTAAAAAAGATGATAATTACTCACTTTCCAAGCAAACAGGTAGTGCCGCTGTCCATTTTCCGTCCGATTTGCAAGTCACAGAACTGTTGCCATCCATGATATACCCGTCCGTGCAAGAAGACTCTATACGGCTTCCATTAGGGTACTCATTCTCAGTCAGCTCTGTTAGAGGTTGTACTTCTTCACCATTGATGGATGGAGGATAGTATGTCACAGTAGCATACGAGATATTTCGAAAGGGACAATATACAATATCTGTGAGAGAAAACCGAAGAGTCAAATTACGCTGGGCATTGGGGTTTGGTAGAGTACCTGCTCAAAGAATGTTTCGAAATTACCTGGTCCCCCAATGTGAGTCTTGCACTTCGGCCTCGGAGATGACCATTCTCTTGTCCGGAGGCAAGTAATTCTCGGTTCGCCTTCGAGTACGTAGCCCTCGTTACAAGAGTACCTCATCCGGGTGCCTTCGGCATGACTGTATCGAAACCGAATTTCGGGGGGATCTCGACTGCCTCTTGGGTCCACCCCGGGCTCTGGACAATAGGGTACCCTACTATAAAGATATCCTAAAAGAGATATACTCAAAAACTGAACATATGGTAATTGATTAAATATAATGGTTTAATTTCTTTCATATTATAAGAAGATTTGGGACAGGCAACATGGTCTATATTTCTCCCGTGGAATGCAGCCATAGTAGTACCTTTAATGAACTGTTTTGAGTTTTTTAAATATTTCCTGTTCCCTAGTGAATTACCGCTTTTTTATGCCATGAAGGTTCGTTTGAAGCCTGTTTTCTCTAATTCTGAAGATTATTTAGTCCATAGACGCATTATTTTTTACATTTCAACAACAGACATTTTGTTGCCCCCTTTAAATTTCCCCGATGGTTCTAAAGGATAACCCCATTCATTAAAACAATTTTTTTCAGGGAACTTTTTTGGCCTTTCGGAAAGTTCTTTAAGTTGGAGGCCAATCATTTTAGCTCTCATGTATGAAAAGGTGACATTAGGGTAAAATGTAAACAATAGAAATAAACAAAATTAAAATGCAAGCATAGACTGCTAAATCACTATAACATAAAACTTATCCTGCAAAGAAAACATTTTCAATAGAGGATAGCGCAGAAGCTTCATATCCCCATAATGAAAAAAACAAATAAATAATCCAACAGAGATAGATAAAAATAATACTAAAATAGACAAAAAACAAACAGAAATCAAGCACTCTGGGCATCCACGCACCAACGGCAAGATTCTGTATAAGTGCCGGAACTGAACCATAAAACAACAGAGGTAACCGACAGGTCTCGTCATCAGGGAGCCTAACCATGTCAGTTACCTCAAGGGAAACTTTCTGAATAGGATGCAGGTAAGCCCAAAAGACATCCCAAGGCCCCGAGTTCCCCAAAGAAGCAATTAGTCAAGAAGAAAATGAAAAGACAAACACAACTTACAGTATGGGCTCAACGCACCTTACATGCAAGCACACAAAAATCCTAATGCAAAGTAAACGATGCTTACACACCCCAATTCCGTAAGTGACGGTTATGGCGAAACAGCAGCCAATTTTATCCTAAAGGTTACGTCACTGTAACATTACTATATATACAGAATCTTGCCGTTGGTGCGTGGATGCCCAGAGCGCTTGATTTCTGTTTTTTTTTTCTATTTTAGTATTATTTTTATCTATCTCTGTTGGATTATTTATATGTGACATTAGGGATCATATAAAGTACCAACAACTGAAATTTAGGCAGCGTATTCACTGTACAGTGGTTTTAAATTAGCGACATAGCATTTTTTCTTAGAGGGAAATTCCCCAGGAGATCTGCCATTCATATAATTAATATGAAAATATAATATACGAGCAGTGAATGCCAATGAAAGCAACATGTCTCATTTTGGGGACCGAATCGGATGGCAATACAAGCTAATCCTTTGAGGCTATCATAAACATACAGCTGCTGGTTATTTTTTTATTTGGTAGAGGATCAGGAATATTATAGAAAAGAGGCTGAAGACATACCGTCGCTTTTCTCGCAATCGGGGGGTTCCGAAGACCATTCTCCGTCTTCTTCGCAAGTTATGTTGAAGTGCCCATGCAGAAAGTACCCCCTTTCGCAAGAGTACTCGAGACGAGCACCCAAAGGATATTCTGGATCATCTAAGGGAGGCTGAGACTGTTCTCCTCCGCGACTACTAAGCGGAGGATGGTACACTACTTGCCCGTTAGTAACACTGGCTCCTGGATTCGGGCAATATACACGGTCGACATCTGCATCGAGAAAGTGAGAAAATTAATAATCTATATATATAAAACAGTTCCGTAACTGACTCATTCATTCATTCATTCACTGACTGACTGACATACAACGCACGGACCAAACCGCTGGACCTGAAGGGCTGAAATTTTGCATGGCGATTCTTCTAATAGTGTAGGGGTGCACTAAGAAAAATTTTTCAAAAATTCTTCTTAGATTTTTTAAAATTAAATTTTTAAGCTGTTTTTTAAACTTTTTTTACGTTTGCATTTAAAATAATACATGGGGGGTTATAAAATTTATATCACGAGAAAGATCATAAAAATTCCTTTAAAATGAAATTTTTTTAAAATTTTTACCTCCATTTCCTGATTTTTGGTGAATTTTTAAAGATTAATTTTTAGAATTTAATTTATTAAATGTTGATCACGTGATTTCTTTTTCTGGTACTTTCAATAAATTTATCGTCACGTGCGTAACAACTAAATAGACAAAAAAAATACTTTTTTCCCTTGCTAATACGGCAGACGATTGGACATTATCCAAAAAAATATTGAAATACAATAAAAGATATTATGTTCCTCAAACTGTACTATATTCTTTTGTAGGCATTAATTGCATACATTGACCGCTGTATTTAATTTGAATGTACTCCGTAGCGAAGCGCGGGTTTTCAGCTAGTAACACATAAACACGTTAACAATAGGAATAAGAACATTTAGACATTTAACCTTTAAATCTTTAATAGTTTATTGTCATAAGGCTTTTCCTGACCTCCAAGGAGGATCTGCAAATGGCATCAAAAACTGGTTACCTCCTTTTCGAGTTCCGTGGTTGGGATGATGTTTGCAACTTTTCGGATATGGCTGTAAACTAAAGATCTCAGTCCAGCTCTAGAGAACGAAAATATGACCTGACCTCACCAAAACCTAACAACATGATTGCCTGATCTGACCTGGAATGCCTGTGTCAACTAAGAAGGTTGTAATGGCGTTTTTCGTCGATTTTATTCATGATAAGATGCATGGAATAAATCTCATTAAAGACTGAATGACATCAGATGCATCCATAGTAAAATAGCTCTTTACTAATCTGTCTTATAAACCCTTTTTAGCCGCTTATTTTTAGATATTTTAATGAACAGAGCAACCATTATTTACAATCCAAAATAATCAGGAATAAGCATGCAAAGTTCCCCTCTTTGCTAAAAATAGTTTAGTTAGCAGTAAAAGTCAATTGACGGTGTAATGATGTATTCAAGTGAAATGTTGGTTTAGTTGTTTGGGGCTTAATAGCGCAAGGTCCAGAGAAGACATGCTGCCCCAAACACATGGTAAAACCCGAAGAAAACATATATATAATTCAGCATTTTAAAACCATAATCCATTAAAACAATGATAAAAATATATACATATGAAATACAGTGGTAAAAACAGTCAAAAGCTATGTTAAAAGTAGAACCGACGATATAAAATAGGGGCAAAAAACATATATGAAGTGTAAAAGCAAAGGTATCTAAAAGTGACAATTTGGTTATATCAACGAACAAAACCCGGAACATTTTTTAACGAACTATACCAGGGTGTGGCGTTTCACTCAAAAGGTGCTTTTGAGCAATTGCAGTGGAGGCAAAATGCTTTATGTTAAAGTTGGTGAGAGCTACACAGTCTGTTAGTATAGAGCAAACAGTGAAGGTGCAGTTACTCAACATATGGGTGGACTCTCGCTCCAGCTAATGAACATTAGTAACTCTCGTTGTATATAGGTGATAAAAACAGTCATAAATAGCATGTGATAAAAGTCATGAATAGTAAGTGATAAAAACAGTCATAAAAAAGCATGTAATAAAAACAGTCATAAATAACAGATAGAACAGATAATAAAAAGAGTCATTTTAAAATGATGAAGTAACAGTAATATAAAATTAAAAGAAAATAGCTAGGGCATTTCAAAAAAAAGTGAGGAGTTAAGCTACCTCAAAAACAACATCATTGTCAGAGGCCTCGAAACACACACAATTTTAATTCAGTGTTCGCGGCGAGCCTGCGGACGTACTGGTTATTTTTATAATACTTAGCTTTCCTAGAGAGGCCAACGCACTTTCTAGGAATGGCTATTTTTTTCTATTTTGGTTCGGAGGAATGGGCGTGTTTGTATTCATATGATGCGAGTACAACTGTTCGGAATCTTTAATATTTTGACAGCAGAAAGTGGCGAGGATTGTCTCACATTTGTTTTTTTAGTTGGAGGAATTGGGGGAGACGACTGTTTAGATTCAAGAACATTTTGATGAGCGGAAGGTTAGTTACTGGTTGAAGGTTCGATTTGGACGGATTTACGGGTATTTGTTTGAAATGAGGTGGTGAATTGCTGTGAGTCTTTTTTTTTCCTGTGTAGATCAACCTGCCATTATAATATGTATAAAAACAACAGTTTCCGTCTTAGTTGCGGCTGATTTACTAGGTTTTGGGGTGGCTGCTGTGGCATACGACAAGCCTACGGTTGGGGTACGACTGTCGACGATATGTCGTACTTCTTGGTATGTGATATTTTGAGTGACCTTTATTGTTTGGATCTCTTTTGCATGAGTCCACTTTGGACATGCCCTGGAGAATGATGGATGTTCTCCTCTGCCGTTAACACAGTTTGGAGTTTCCTTGCAGGTATCACTTTCGTGACCTGGTCTCCCGCATAGAGCATGGGTGGCGTTTCCTCTGTCCAAATCCTTCCCATGGCCGAATCTCTGGCATTTAAAGCCCCGAAGAGGATTTGGCACATAAGGTCGAATACGACATTTAAGATTGGCGGCTGTGGCGTAAGGGCGTAGGGAAGTGGAATTAAATATCAGAATGAAGTGTTTAGTTGGCAAGAATTTGCCCTCTCGTCGAATCGTGATACGCCGGACTGAGGAAACTCCTTGGTCTTTAAGATTTTCGCAAATTTCATCATCTGAGCTGGTGAACAGATCAGATTCAGAAATTTCTCCGCGCGAAGTATTCAGTGTTAAGAGTGGTGTTGTAGATATTTTAAAAGCACCTATATTTTTGTACGATATCAATATTTTCGCTTGAGAAGCGGACGTAACCTCGACGAGCAAATCATCGAAACATAGTTTTTTTTGTTGATGTAACATTTTCGATTGCTGCTTGTATAAGGATACGGAACTTTTGGATAAGGAAAGGAGAGGCTGTCGAAAAGGAACCTTCCAGGTTCTAAATAATGAAACACTTAGTTTGAGTTAAATTCTGATTAATTTGTTTGTCCCACTTGGTAGCTTGTAAAGATAATTGACAATTTGTTACGGTGACTTATCCCTCACCATAAGATTTTTTTTTAAGTATCCATAAGCAAAGGGTATAAAATTCGGAGTCCGTCCGTACTACCCACCATGGAACTCAACAAGGGGGTGCAGGATACTGCACCAGTGCTAGCCGGGTCTATAGGCTCACGAAGTGACACTGAAGCAGACTCCACCCTTAGCGAGATGTCCAGTAATCGAAAAGATTGCTTGGTTCCAAACCGATGACAACGTTAGCGACCAGCTGATTGTTTCAATAGGGAACCACTACGAATTTCCCGCTTATCTGAAGCGGGGGACAAAGCAGTGTATTCGGATACCAAAACTGTCCCTCAGCTGCCAGGATTCCCTTTTCCAGGGACACGGGTCTTCACGCACGGCAAACAAATGAGTGATAAAAGCCGCATTAGAAGCTAGAAGCAACAGAGCGGCAACAGCATCTAAAGGGAAGCCCTCGTCTCCGTAGGGAACCACAGCGAGGGATAAAAGAAAGGAAACGTAGAAGAAGGGGGAGAGAGGAAAACGGAAAGGACAGATGGTGCACTGGGGTACCTCAGGATTGCGACACCCGTGTTTACCTAAAGAAGGTAAACCCCCTGAAGGGATTTGAGTGAAAGGACAAACTGTAGGTGTATTGAGAAATTTACTGTGATAAAATATTGCAAAAGTTTCTATACTATATAAAAACCTGAGTAATAGAGAAACAAAAAAACATATCCTATGTACTACACATATTTTGTGGTACGCAATATAAGCAAATCGTTTAATGCTTTCTTAATCACAAACGAATAGGTTTTTTTTCAGCCTCGATGATCAGGGATGTAAAAAAGTCATAACAGAAAGACGCTGAACACATACCTTTTGTACAAACCGGTGGTTGCTCAGACCATTCTCCGTTTTCTTGGCAGATCAAGGATAGGAAGCCATCCAGACTGTACCCACTGTCGCAAGAGTACTCCAGGAGGCCACCATTAGGGTATTCCTTCTCATCTGGGTTAGTCTGAGGCTGTCCACCTTGACGACTATTAAGTGGAGGATAGTACACTACTTGCCCGTCCGAAATGTTTCCTGGATTCAAGCAATATACAGGTTCGATAGCTGCAACAAGAGAATAGACGATTGAAAATGAACACTATTTTTAAAACCAGTTATTAATATCATTGTCCTTTGTCTTTTCGGATTCTCCAAGTGAAAACGTTAGTGGCAAATAGAATTGAAATCTTTGGATTCAAATTCAGCGGTTGGCATAATGTTTGCATCATTTCGGTGCAGACTGTAAACTGAAGGTTTTGATCTAATTTTTCTGGGAGAGAAAAAGACGACCGCACCGCTCCACACAGAGAAAAAAAAGCCGGTCAGTTTTCGAAAGTTCCAGGTTTACGGACACACTTCATGTGGGTTGAAAATAAAATGGGTCGACTGACCTATCTAATGTGTTCACCGTCTCACCCCAAAGCGAGCTGAATATCTTGTTTGCGGGTTGATGAGATTTTCCCGTTTTCCTGGCTCGCGCTGCGGGAGATTTTCTTCGGAAGAGGGTCGAAAGCTGTACTTTGAAGCAATTAGTAGCTTTTTGGCTGGGGAAATAGGAAAAATGGCGCTTGTCGACGAAACGGAGTGTCCACGTGGTATAGTGCATGTAAGTACATTTTTAATCTTTTGAACATTAAAATATATGCAAAATCCTTCATGTAAATCCGAATTATAGAGCATACTTCAACACAATAGAAATGTGAGGACTTGTAACGGAAGATTTGCTATTTGTTTAAATTTGAAATTGTTGTGTAAGGCTAAAGTTGTGACAATCGCGTAAGCTATTGCATGTTTAACATATAACTCATATATGAATTATAGCTGTATATGGTTGAGCATATCATAATATTAGGTTTTTCTTGTCGCAAATCTTCCATGTGCTTGTGTGTGTGTGTGTGTGCGTACATGTATGTAATATCTAAACATTATGTATTAAAATTATTTTTACATTACATAAAAATCTCATCATAGAAAACTCTTAATTGAATGCAATTTTAATGAATAAATATATTTTTATGATTAAAAAAAAAAACAAGAATACGATTTCTAAAAGTAATTTTTGACATCTACTGATATAACAGGAACACACAGCTTCTAAATATCCACTATAAAAATTAAGGTTGACAACTTATTTTACAGATGTTAATGAGCTGTGTGTTCCTGTTATGCGCTTCCTACAACTTTTATTAATAACTCATCAATATTTTAAAAAAGCTTCGAACCACTGAAAAAAAAGTAAAAGCATGCAGTTTGTTTCATGCAATGCTACGAGTATTATACGTATGTATATCTATTTGTGTATACATATAAGTTGTGTTTGAAAGTCCAAGTTCATTCTAAAATCCAAATCTACAGATGATACCATCTGGCGATAACATTTAATGATAAACTCATTTGACATAGTCGAATTCAGAAAAATGGATAAACTAGAGGGTGAAATCAGGTTTTTAAAATTCATCTATACATTACATTTATGTGTGGAAGTGTGTGTTTGTGAATAAGTAAATAAGAGAGTAGGAAATAAAAGAAAAATCTTGTAACAGATGATGATCTATCTAGATAACTAATTCAAAATTCTACGAATTCTTTTCCTTTTATACTAATAATTGTCAGTTTATAAACTAATTTATTCTCCTAAAGATTTGATACATTTTAGCTTTATATAAACACCTTAAAACAGAGGGAATTCTCTAATGATAATAAGGTAGCTGGAAAATTCAAATTGAATTAATATTCATGCAGAATAGGGAGGGGGGGGGGAGATTGTTTTTGAAAATTTTCATGTCATGTATAAAGTAAAGTGGCAATTTTTCTTATCTAATATTAAAAACATAATTTGAAGTTTGTTTATTTTACAAACTAATGTTATTGTTCTGAGTTGTCATTTTAGCTGTATAAAATTTAAATGATTACCTAATTTGGGTAACAAAATTTCATTTTAAAAATTCGATGCAAACACTTTCAGACTAGGCATTTTGGAAAATTCTTTTAAACATGAAGGCTAATGTACTGCAAAAGTTAAAGATAAAAAGAATTTTTTTTAAGTGTAAGTATTTATTACTAGTTGTGAAGTATGCTTTATAACTTTTAATGATAATATTTTTAATGTTCAATAGATTAAAGAAGTGCTAATTTGATTCATTTTAATTCACCTCAAACAATGTCATCTTTATATAATTTATAGTTCTCAGGATGGCAAGTATCAAATAAAGGTGTCTGGAATAAAATTATAAATCACTTGCTTCAAACTGAGATACATAATACAGTAACTAGGAATTATTACCAAAGCTTTAAATGATCTGTGTCTTATAATATTAAAAAATAATTAAATGTGTGTATATATATATATATTAAAAATTATATATATATCTATATATATATATATATATATATATATATATATATATATATATATATATATATATATATATATATATATAGGCTCAATACACAACTCGCTTTAATTAACTCATTCAAAGAGTTTTTAAACTCACAAAGGCAGGTAAATGTACTCGTTTTGGAAAGTGGGTTGTAGGACCCACTTTCCAATGTGGGTTGTTCGACTCACCAAAAGCGAGTTCCCCTGTGCAGTGGATTTCAACCCAGCAAAGTGAGTTCACCGACCAACTTTTTTTTCTCTGTGCAATACCTACCAGCCAAGCCGACATTCACTGTGTCTTCTTACACCATGTTCTGAACCGGTGGTCCGCATGAACCCAAGATGTCAGCAGTGATAAAAAAAATGGTTGCATCCTTTCAAACGACCAAAAATTTAACAATCTTTTTAACTTGTAAAAAGAAAAATTGTTGTAAATTTGCTATTGTTATTAAGATTGTAACTTTTTACTGAAGTTGTATATTCCAAAAGTATGTTTATTCAGAAAGTTAAACCTATTTTTCATCTAAATGGGTAGAAGGGAAAACTGTCCCCGGTGATGTTTGTTTTCGACAAGTGTTCCCTGACAAATAGAGGTTAAGTACTACCGTCTTAAACGCAAAGCAATAACTGTGTCCACTAGTCAGTTTTCAGAATCGATTTTAGGTAATTTCATTTTTGCTACTAGCTAAGACGGATTCCAACCCTTGTGGTGCTGTTTAATTTGGAGCCGCACACAGCATCCTATTTGGACCTGGTCTGGAACTACGTTCCAGACCTGGGGCATAAGAAGCAACAACAACATATTTTTGCTAAGATGCAAAGAAATACTTTTATTTAAGATCAAATGGACTGAGATGCGTGAGATGCGCGTAATATACAGTTCTTTTAATCTATCCTACACACTTTTTTAAACGATTATAATCGTTTTAATAATTATTAATCGTTTTTAATAATTATTACTAGATCTTATAATAATAGAGAAAACATTATCATCATACCAAAATAATCAGAAATTAGTGATTTTCGGAGATTTCATTTCTGATAGCATGCACGTGATTAGTTTAATTTAAGATCAAATGAACTGAAAAGCGTTTAACGTTGTTCAATATCAATCTATCCTATACCCTTTTTTAAAAGTTTATTCGTAGATTTTATGATAAGTGGAGAAAACATTACCGTCATCCCAAAATAATCAGGAATAAATGTACAAAATTCCTTCTTTGCTCAATAATAGTTTAATTAGAAGTAAAATAGAATTGAAATTCTAACGTTCTACATTGGGGGAAAGGCCTAACAGTCAGTGTTTTTGGTAAGTCGCTGCGATAAAATATAACATATATTTCAATGTTAAACAGTAATTTTACTGAATCAGGGAAAGGGCTTAATTTTGGGGTGAAAATTCTCCAGCAGATCTACCATTCGTATAACGAATATGGAAATACTAGCTGAAAACCCGCGCTTCGCTACGGAGTACATTCAAATTAAATACAACGGTCAACGTATGCAATTAATGCCAAAAAAAAAATAAATATATATATTTATAATAAATGAGACGATCAATATATACAATTGATGTAAAAAAATATTTATATATATATATATTTATAAAAAAATCATAAGGAATATTTATTTTTTTGGATAATATCCAATCGTCTGCTACATTAGAAAGAAAAAATGTTTTTTTTTGTCTATTTAGTTGTTACGCACGTGACGATAAATTTATTGAAAGTACCAGAAAAAGAAATCACGTGATCAGCATTTAATAAATTAAATTCTAAAAATTAATCTTTAAAAATTCACCAAAAATCAGGAAATGGAGGTAAAAATTCGAAAAAAATTTCATTTCGAAGGAATTTTTATGATCTTTCTCGTGATATAAATTTTATAACCCTCAATGTATTATTTTAAATGCAAACGTAAAAAAAGTTTAAAAAACAGCTTAAAAATTTAATTTCTAAAAATCTAATAAGAATTTTTGAAAAATCTTTCTTAGCGCACCCCTACACTATTAGAAGAATCGCAATGCAAAATTTCAGCCCTTCAGGTCCAGCGGTGTGGTCTGTGCGTTGTATGTCAGTCAGTCAGTGAATGAATGAATGAATCAGTTACGGAACTGTTTTATATATATAGATAATACATGAATATATTTTTTCTATGAAAGTCGTTTTCCAGCGGGAACCTGTAACTTCTAGAAAGAGTGGCGGATCAGGAAATGCTTCTGCTGGATTTTACACTGGGTGGTAGAAGGGATGTAAAATACCGTACTTTCCAGCGTATATCACGCACTTTTTATCCAAAAAATAAGATCGAAATTTACGGGTTCTCGTTATACGCCGGATATAAAAATAATAGATTTAAAGCTAAGGAAAAGATGAACATTAAAAAAATTAGATTTCTACGTGTACCTAAATGCTGTTTATTTAAAAGAAATGACACACCTTAAGAACTTAAAATTTTTCGTTATCGGATAACATGAATAGTTCGTCATATTCGTCTTCCGTTATATCTTCAGACACATCATCGAATTATGTTTCTGAAAGAGAAAACATCTGAGTCCTGATTCCGCTAATTCATTCGGGTCAGAAGTGCGTTCTTACCCCCTGTTTACAGAATTATTTACTCCCTCAAGCATTTGATAAGGGGAGCAATATTTTTCCCCTTATCACTTGTCAATTCTGAATACCATTGTTCAAAAGCCTTGGAAAATCCTTCGAATGAATGACTTCAAAAGATAAAAACATCCATCGCACATGTACATTTCAGGTTTCTTCGTAGAGAAAAGGGTGCGAGTTATACTGAGAATATACCTAAAAACTTAAAAATGTAGTTAAAAATTATAGGTGCGCGTTAGACGCCGTTAAATACGGAATCTTCCGCGGACTAACAGGTAGTAGTCCTTCCTGTTTTGAGGCAATGGTAACCGTCTTCAAAGGATATTAGCTACTTTTTTTTCTTCTTTTTTCTTCAGCACTATTCATGGACACGACAACGACACCAACAACAACAACAACAATGAAAGTCGCTGATAGGCGATTTTTAATATATGGGACTGGAATACATTGGATAATATTAGGAGATTGTTTAGGGCTTTCTTATTCACAAACCAAAAGACTCTTATTTAAACTTTATAAATCAATACTTTACAATTAACTCAATTGATTTTTATAAAAATCAAATTTATAATTATCAATACGTTAAATGAAAACCTGCTCATCGCGTAAATAAATTGCACATGACCTATAGCAGATACTATGTACACCAGAGAAAATAATATGAACGAAACTTTCAACCTACATCTCCCTTCACAAATTACAGGGTGTAGCAGATTCTACTCCCACATTTCTGGAGGTCACAGGTAAGGGAGTGGTGGTGATAGGATGGCACGGTGAAAATCGTGGTTTCATTATCGAGACGTTCTTTGAAAACAACGATTGTGCAATCGCGACACAGAAAGAATTTAGGACGCGCTTCGGGCTCTGTGCAACTCATGCTGTTTCTGTTTGTTAAAAACAATTCTGATATGGGTTTCAAACGGGAGAGCAACTAGGTCTGCATTAACGAGGAAACCAAGTGGTCGTCCTCGGAACATCAGAAAATGTGCAACGCATCCGTGAATCCACTATTCGTAAGGAGGTTGCCGGAATTCCTACAGAGATGACCAACAGTGTGATAGAAAACTTTAGGACTTGGTGTAGGAAATCTGTTAAGGATATTTTGTTGTGGCCGTGATTATATAAGATCAGCACATTGCAAAAAATAAAAGAATAAAACTGGAATTCACTTACCACACTTTATTTAAGACAAGTTAGGAGAGCATAAAAAATTATTTTGCACGTGTGCATCACCATTTACACCACGCATGTTGAGGTCAGCACAATTGTTAGCACGAATACTATGTGCTCTTGGAAAATACAATTCTCAGCAAAGGAACCAGGAACCATCGGACAACTCCGTATTTCTGTAAATCTTTCGTAGACCTGTTGAGTCACACTTTATTACTCCCGCAACCACGTGCTTCAGACCACCGTCTCCGCAAGAACAAAGACGTCAGCTTCCCCCCGAGAACATTCGAGGAGTCCCCTTTTATAATGTCCTTCCGCCGGAGAAATTTTCACACCTTTTTTGTTGCCAACGTTCTTTTAAAACTTTGTGGGAAGACCTGGAGAATCTCCGATTAGGCGATCAGGAGTGAAATAAAACCGGTTCCGTCTAGTTTCAAGTACGCTGCTTCCGAACCAGTTCTACGCTGATGTTTTCACAACATCTCTTCCCCCCATCAAATAAAAAAAGAAAAAACGAAAGATGGTGATGCACAAAACCAATATAAAAATTACATAGTATCCAAAACCACATTACAAATAACAGACTAATATACACAAAAACACAATATGCACTAATTGCTCTCTGGAGTGTGAATAATTACATAGTATCCAAAACCACATTTCAAATAACAGACTAATATACACAAAAACACAATATACACTAATTGCTCTCTATAGTGTGGTAAGTAGTTCTTAAAAGAAAGAGGAAAAAATACATATAAGTCTATATACACCATTCAAACCCCCTTTGTAGTAACGTTATGTCATATTAAGCTCTCAATTATCATCTTGTATCTTTTAATGGCTGAAATTCACAGCATACATATTTGTTGAATTTAGTTTTCAACTTACTTAATTCTAGCAGTTGCAAAATTGATTAAATGTAAAAAATCCTGTCTTATTAATTCTATATATTTCTGCATGAACATTTCAATGACTGTACATTGACATCAATTAAAGATTTTACACAATATGAGTTTGAACAGTTGACCTTTTACTTTAGATACAGCAGCTATTATATTTTAAATATCAAGTTGCTGCCTTGGATTAATCCAACTTTGAATTTAACTATTTGTCTTGAACATAAAATAACTCATACAATTTAGTAGGAAATTTGGATCAGCCTGCAATTTCCCAACTATGTGCCAGGTGCTTTGACACATAAACAAACACTGAATAAGTAAAACAATTACTACAATGCTAGAAATATGAGCTCTGAATGGGTTTATGGTATCATACTGAACAATAATCTATAGCAATTAACACATATGTACATACATGCATAAATAATAGAACAGGAAAAAAAAAATATGATCGAAGCACAATTTATATCTTATATTCCTCATTCCTTTTAAATATTGTACCCAAATCACACAAATATTTATTATTGTTAACAACATTTAACCCATGTTATTCGCTATGGAACAAAAATTATCACCATTTTTTTTGAAAATTTTGCTAATGTGAACCTTAATCTCTCTGGCTGTGTCATGATTAGTTTCCCTTATAATATAGTTATTATTACGAAGTTTTTTCAATATTGTGTAAGGACCAGAGAATTTTGGCCTTAGAGAACCAGGATTATTAAAAGATTTTAAGTACACCAGATCCTCGGTGTCGTAATTTCTCATTTTATTCCCTTTTAAATATTTTTCATTCCTATTGAAATATTCCGCTTCATTATTAGCCACCAACTCTCTCACTGCTTCAATATGTTGTTGTTGCAGTTTTAAATATCTAGATGGCTCTTGAGCCTGTTGGGAAGGAGCTATTTGATCCAATGGAATATTTAAATTCCTTCCAAAGAATAATTGTGCAGGCGAGAAGTTAGTGACTGCATGTTTCACATTATTGTAATGTAAAATGAAAAATTTTAATCTATCGGACCACTCAATGATTTGCTCCGATAGTGAAGCAATGGATTCTTTAAGAGATCTGTGAATTCTTTCAATCACACCATTTGATCTTGGGAAATAAATTGACGCTTTTCTGTGTTCAATATTTAGAGATTTTAAGAAGTTTTCAAATTCTGATGATGTGAAGTTCGTGCCATTATCACTCAATAAGATTTTTGGGATCCCAAATCTAGAGAAATAGTCATTTAAGGCTTTAATTACACTAGCTGAAGTTACGTTCATTAAAGGAATCGCCTCTAGGAATCTGGAATAGTGATCGATAATGGTTAATATATAGAACTTTCCATCATGAGACCTAGGTAGCTTTCCTATCACATCGATTGCTAACATTTGTCCTGGAATTAAATTAGATTTAGTAATCATATTTGGCTTGGTTTCTAATTTTTTTGACCTATTTTGTAAACATTTATGACATTGACTACAAAAACTTTTTGCGTCCTGAAACATACCTTTCCAAAAGTATTGTCTTTTAGCCAACTCATAGGTCCTGTGGCTGCCAAAGTGAGGTTTGTGAGCCTCAATAAGGCAGTGTTTAATCAAAATTTTTGGAATGACAATTTTGTTTTCAAAATTTTGGATGCTGTTTGCTGAATTTGCTTTAATTTTAATCATTAATAAGTTTGTGTCTGTGTCAACAAAATATTTAGATTCTATGTCTGCATTATTTTCCAAAATTTTTTTTCTTAAGCGTGTTAATTCTTGATCTTCTAACTGATGCTTTAAAATATTTTCATTATTTAATTCTGTGATTTCAGAAGCAAATATGTTTAAGGCATTTAGATTTAGATTTTGATTGTCCTCAGTCACTCTGCTAAGAAAATCAGCTGGGTTGGAGAAACCAGGAATATGTTCAATAGTGTAGTTGAAACTTTGCAAGTATAATAACCATCTAGTGATTATATCGGGTTGTTTATCTAATCTCATATGAAAAGTTAGCGGTTTTGCATCTGTTAGAATTCTAAAACTTCTTCCATATAGGTACTCGTGATAATGCTTAACTGAAAGGTATATAGCATATAGTTCACGCCTGATCGATGGATACCTCGATTCTGCAGGATTTAGTTGTTTCGAATAGAACTCTATTGGAAAAAAATTGTCATTATCTTTCTGTAATAAGATGCCACATACCGCTGAGCGGGATGCATCAGTGACTAAATATATTTCTCTATTATCATCAATATTCCTGACCGTTGGTTTGCTAAGTAAAATTTTTTGGATTTTTTCAAAGGCCTCCTGACAACTTGTGCTCCAGATGAAAGGTACATTTTTTTTGGTTAACTCTACAATGGGTTTGGTAATTTCAGCAAAATTGAAAATTAGATTTCTGAAATAATTGACCATGCCGCAAAAAGCTTGCACCTGCTTAACATTTTTGGGCTGAGGAAAGTTGGTGATTTTGTTAATATTAGCCTCTGAAGGTGCATAACCGTTTTTGCTTAAGTTGAAGCCGAGGTATGTTATATTAGTTTGACATAATTGCAATTTTGCTGGGTCTAATGTTAAATTAAATTCCTTTAATTTTTGAAAAACTTTCTGCAGCCAGATTTGCATTTCCTGCATGTTGTCTGCTGCAATGATGATATCATCCAAGAAGTACTGTACATTTTTCCCCCTTAAATTATCTAGACATTTTGATATTAATGCATGAAAATAAGATGTCGAATTTTTTAATCCAAAAGGCAAGCGTGTAGGTTGAAAATTACCAAATTCAGTAGAAAAGGCAAGTTTTTCCTTATCAGAGTCCTGAAGTTGAATTTGGAAGAAAGCTGCCTTCAAGTCTAACACAGAATACAATTTTTTACCAGCTATGTTTTGTAATATATCATTAATTTTAGGAATGCATATTTTATATGATTCCGTAATCGAGTTAAGAAGTCTATAATCAATTACCATTCGAAACCGAGGGGATTTATCATTGGGTAAGCTTTTCTTTTTAACAAAGATAACTGGAAAAGAATAATTTGAAGATGATGATTCAATTATCCCTGCCTCTAATAGCTTGGCAACCTCATTCCTGGCAAATTCCTTCGCTATCTTTGGGATAGAATAAGGCCTAGTTTGCAAAGCAAAATTATGGTAAAGTTTAAATTCTGGTTTAATTTCATCAGTTGAACCCAAAGTTTTATAAGAAATTGAAAACACCTCATAATTAGACATGAGTAAATTTAAAATTTCTTCCCTATCCTCTATTGAGAGATGGTTCAAGTTAAATTGGTCAGGTTTTAATTCTTCCTTTCGGAGTTCTTTTATTTCCTGAGATATTAAAGAGTTAATTTGATATACTGTTTTATCACTGGATTGCTTAATTTGGGATTTATTTACATTTTCAATGCAACCAATTTTAGAATTCTTTCTCAACACAATTTTTTCATTACTGCTATTTTCAACCATTAAGTAGATTAATCTATTTCTATCAATATTGTGAATACTACTATTTACAATTATGTTATTTAGTTTAGGATTAGGAGAGAACATTACAGTTTCATCACTATTGAAGTTTTCAGAGACTTTTAACGCGATGAATTTATACTCAGTGGGTTCAAGGGTTATATTAATCAATGATCTAGCAGAATTGTTGTGATTTCTTTTATTGCAAGAATTGCCTAATTCAGGTTCATCATTGTGAGTTATCGGGTTCATTATTTCAGAGTTATCAATACGTAGGGAGGGAACCTTACTATGAAATTTAAAGTGAACATTGTCGGCTATTAATTCATTTTTATTTAGATCAACAATAGCTTTGTTTCTGTTTAAGAAATCATAGCCTAAAATCAACTGATAATTTGAGTGCCAATTATTTCTAGTTACAAAGAAAACATTAGAAAACCATTTTTGTTCGATTTTAAATTTCAATTCTATAGTACTATTATAGGGAATTATTTTATTATCTAGAGTTTTAATATTTACAGACCGTGAGATGAAGTTTAATTTTACTACCTCTTTTAATAGCTCTACAGCACTGGGTTCGATTAGACTTAGATTTGCCCCCGTATCGATTAATGCTTCAAATGAGTTATCAGCAATTTTTACATTAATTATTGGTAGAGTAGCGCTATTGTTTTTGCATGATAAAACCATTCTGTCGTTAGTATTCTGTTTACTGGAGATATTATTTGGAATTTTTGTTTGCTTAGACTCCGTTTTGCCTTTTCTCCCCTTATTTTTATCTATAATTTTTGAACGGATTCTTGACTGGGGATTACTATACTTATTAACACAAGAATCCTCAATTAGTTTAAATTTTTTGTCTTGTAATTTTTATTTGAGTTTTTGTAGTAAGGGGTCTGCCTGGATCTATTTCCTCTGTTGTGATAAGCACCTCTTTGATGTCTAAAGTTTTTGCCATAGTTAACATTTTGATGGTTATTGTTATTCTCTGGATAATACCAACAGTGTGTTGTAAGATGTTTTTTAAAGCAAATATGGCAAGTTGGATAATCAAAAGGTTCCGTGTAGTGTGAGGAAGACGCTATGTTTTGCGTGTTCTCTTTTGCTTGAGCATTAATTGTGGATTGCGTTATCCTGTCTATTTTTTCTGATAACTCTTGAATTTTTTTGTTGCTTTCAAATTGCTGCTGTAGCAATGTCTCTATATCTATGTTATTAGTTGCTGTTATATTGTTGACGCCTGAGGCTTGTTGCTCAAACGCATTTTCCACGTTTTTAGCTCTAGCAACAGCTTGCTTAAAGTCCTTAGGACCGAATTTTAGGACTTCTGTTTTAACGTCCGGTCTCAAAGCTTCCATGTACTTAGAAAATTTTAAGTTTTCAGTTAATTCAATGAGTGTGGGACTGTCATCATCAGTGTCATTTTTTACAAATTTTGTCACTAAATTGAGTACCTCCTCAGCTAATTCACTACAACTCTGCCCAGGTTTCTGAGCAATACAAGCAAGTTTTTGCTGAATACTTTGAAAACTTTCAACTTTGCGGAATTTTTCTTTAAGTAAATTTTGGAGTTTACTACAATTAATTTCATTTGAGGCATTGACATTTGATGATAAAAATTGTAAAGCCTTGCCCTTACACTGTAACTTTAAAATTATTGTTTTTCTCGCTTCATTCCATTTCTCCAGTGTAGCAACAGCATTAAATTGGCTGAGAAAATATTCAATATTTTCTTCCTCATTTCCAGAGAAAGTAGGAAGAGCATTAGCCAGAGAATAAGCCATAGCAATCTTTTGTTAGTTTTATAGAATCACAATTTTTACGTATCTCTCCCCCAAAATGTCAAAAATATACAAATTATAAATAGAAGATATCAAATATACATGAAATTCAATTTGATTACTATATAAAAATCAATCATTCATTAACACATATGATTCTGTTTCTCAACTTGATTTTAAATCATATTCAGTACCATAATCAAATAAACCTTTAAAATCTAATCTTAAGACATATATTTTTCAGAACATTTTTCTACCTTATAGAAAATTACTAATTATTAATATATACACTGCATAAAAAATACATAAAATGAAACAAAGAACGAACACAAAAATATCAATTTTCATAAAATTTGCTTAATATTTAAAATGAGGGAATGAATGGTATATATCAACTGAATAGAAACCCAAATTCTCAACCTATTATTAATTTTTTTTTTTTTTTTTTTTTTTTTGCAAACGGCACCAATGTTAAGGATATTTTGTTGTGGCCGTGATTATATAAGATCAGCACATTGCAAAAAATAAAAGAATAAAACTGGAATTCACTTACCACACTTTATTTAAGACAAGTTAGGAGAGCATAAAAAATTATTTTGCACGTGTGCATCACCATTTACACCACGCATGTTGAGGTCAGCACAATTGTTAGCACGAATACTATGTGCTCTTGGAAAATACAATTCTCAGCAAAGGAACCAGGAACCATCGGACAACTCCGTATTTCTGTAAATCTTTCGTAGACCTGTTGAGTCACACTTTATTACTCCCGCAACCACGTGCTTCAGACCACCGTCTCCGCAAGAACAAAGACGTCAGCTTCCCCCCGAGAACATTCGAGGAGTCCCCTTTTATAATGTCCTTCCGCCGGAGAAATTTTCACACCTTTTTTGTTGCCAACGTTCTTTTAAAACTTTGTGGGAAGACCTGGAGAATCTCCGATTAGGCGATCAGGAGTGAAATAAAACCGGTTCCGTCTAGTTTCAAGTACGCTGCTTCCGAACCAGTTCTACGCTGATGTTTTCACAACAAAATCCTACACCAAGTCCAAAGGACCTTGGTCCATGGTGAAGGGTAGTAAGCAGATTCACTTAAGGCAAGGTACCACTAGGGCTGAAGTCTGACTTGACATCGAAGAACATCGGTCCCGTCATTTTGAACCGAGTCAAGTGACGAGACCGGAACACTTGACCCCGCACCTCCAGAGGTATTTTGGGAATTTGGAAGACTTTGCAGCTACGATAGATTTTTTCCGTGCACAAGTCTCCATCAGTGTACACGTCCGTGGTTTTGACAACGGCGGGCATCGTACCAGCGACTCTCAGATCACTGGTCCGCTACCCTTGCATTCCGGGCCACCGCGCCCGTTCGTTACAAGTGTACTTCATCCGGGTGCTTTGGGCACGACTGTATCGAAACTAAATTATTGGGGGGGGGCGGGGATTTTGACTGACTCTCGGGTCCACACCGGGCTCTGGACAATATGACACCGTTCTATAGGCAACTCCTGAAAGAGATATACTCGAAAACTGAACACAAGGCACTTTATAGATATTCATGCTGTTTCTGTTTGTTTAAAACAATCCTGATATGGGTTTCAAACGGGAGAGCAACTAGGTCTGCATTAACGAGGAAACCAAGTGGTGTGTACATAATTAACCTGCCCTACTTTAAAGTTGTTTACAGTCGAAATTATTGTTCAGAAAGTTATGAAATTTTGTGTAGGACATATTGAAGGGATGGAAATTTGTTTGAGCGAATAAAAAAATTAGTTCGAAATTTCACCACCAGAGGGCGTTTTTTGATGAATTACACATTTAGCCAACATTTACTATAGTTAAAAAAATTAATTACAACAAGATATGTTCAACATGACGGCCATCATTTTCAGCTGCTATTTGAAATCGTAAGATAACATGTTCTACAGTTGACCAGATTGTGTCCGGAGAAATGCTGAGAACAAGTCGTGAAATTTTGTCTTTCAGATCAGGTATAGTTCTTGGTTTATCAAGACTGACTAGATGTTTCACATGTCCCCAAAGCTAAAAGTCGCATGGGTTGAGGTCTGGGGAACGGGGAGGCCACACATTAGGAAAGTGGCGGCTGATGATACGTTCTTCTGTGAAGTGATTTTTGAAAACGTTCTTAACACGACGGCTAATGTGTGGAGGAGCTCCATATTGCATAAAAATTGTGCGTGAAAGGCACTGACGTAATTACAGATCCGGAACAATTTTATTCAGTAACAAGGATGCATATCGCTCCCCTGTGACCGAGCATGTTACTGGACCGACAGGACTTAATTCTTCGAAGAAATGCGGGCCGAGAATGAAAAATGCAGAAAATCCACACCACACTGTTACTTTCGGTGAATGCATCGGAACATCTAAGATTAAAAGCTGATTTTCTGGTTCCTAAATTTGGCAGTTGTGAGTCTTCACCGAACCGTCCAAATAAAAGTGCGCTTCGTCTGTCCAGAGGATAATCCAAGGCCATTCTGCATCAACCTCAAAGCGAGCAAGAAACTGAAGCGGGAACCACTGTCGAGTCTCGAAATCATGTGTAAGCAACCTCTGCACAAATTGAAGCTTGTACGGATAATACCGGAGGATATTCCACATGACCTTTTGGACAGTTGAACGGAGCAGATCCAATGCTTCTGCCCCACGACGGACACTGATACTAGCCTGTTCGTTGGAAGCTTTGTCCTCATCCACCTGAAGCGCAACCTTCTCTACAGCTTCTGCGGAAACAGATTTCCTTCCTCTTCCAGAACGCATGTTAAAAGAACCAGTTTCTTCAAATTTGGCCACCATTAATCGAAGACCTTTAACAGTCAATGGACCTTTTCGTATTCCCTTCAAACTCTGAAATTTTCTTAGAGCAACTAATGCTGAATTATCGTTTTGGTAAAACAATTTTACTAACAAAGCTCGATCTGGTAATCGTAACGACGACATTCTGATTAGCAATATCAAGCACGCTGAAAACAAAATCTCCATGGAAGTTTTTAGGTTTTATAACAGCTTCTTCTCTACGTCGACAAAAATTAATTTGTATATTTGTTTCTTCTTCCTTCCTTCAAATCTTTTGTCCGGAAATTAGTTATTGAACAAATTTCTGATCGACTTTGCAATCACTTTAAAGATTGTAAAATTTAATGACTATGAGCTATTGTGTTAGGTTGACCTATGGATACAAAGATGGTGAAATCTTAAGTAAAGAACCAGTCGTAAATGTGAAATTCATCAACAAACTCATAAGGTGGTGAAATTTTAAACTAATTTTCTTATTCGCTCAAACAAATTCCCATCCCTGCAATATGTCCTACACAAAATTTCATAACTTTCTGAACAATAGTTTCGACTGTAGACAACTTTAAAGTAGGGAAGTTTAATTATGACACCCTGTATGTAGTATAATGCTGACTTTTCGCCTCACGTTATTTTTTGCAAACTTTTATATTACTCGAACTTTTCTCCTGTCACTGGATACATAAGATTCAAGCTATATATTTTGCATGCGTTTTTAGAGGACTTTCGGAATTGTTTTTAAGCTGGAGGCCAATCTATTTAGCTCTCATTTATAAAAAGGTGACATTAGTACTCATATATCATAAACTCTACAGTAGGCAGCGTGTTTAATGTACAACTATATTGGCTTTAAATAAGCATCGTAGCATTCGGTTTTGGAGGAAAACTCCCCAGCAGATTTACCATTCATATAAAAAATTTAAAAGTATAATGTGCGCACAGTGAATTCCAATCTAACCACATGTCTCATTTTGGGGACGAAATCGGAAGGTAATAAAAACTAATACTTTGGGGCATTCATAAACATACAGCTTCTGGCTCTTTTTTTTGGCTAAATGGTCAGGAATGTTACTGAATAATATGCTGAAGACATACCGTTGCCTTCCTCGCAAACGGGGGCTTCCGTAGACCAGTCTCCGTCTTCTTTACAAGTCAAGTTGGAGTACCCACGCAGAGTATACCCACTGTCGCAAGAATACTCGAGGCGAGCACCCATAGGATATTCTGGATCATCTAAGGTAGTCTGAGGCTGTACTCCCCCACGAGTAGTAAGCGGGGGATAGTACACTACTTGTCCGTTAGTAACACTTGCTCCTGGATTCAAGCAATATACGCGGTCGACATCTGCATCAAGAAAGTGAGAAAATTAATTAAAAATCTTAAACCAGTCAGCAATAGAAATAAGAACCTTTAAACATTAAGTTCATTGTCCTTTGACATTTCCTTACCTCCAGAAGGAATCTGCAAGCGGTGTCTATAACTGTTTTCTACCTATTCGATTTCCGTGGTTGGCATAATTTATGCAGCTATACCGGCTGTAAACTGCCGTCTTTAAACTGAAGATCTCAGTCTAGATCTAGAGAAGGAAAAGCTGACCGTACCTCACCAAATCTTAAGAACCTGATTGCGTGATCTGCAATTGCTGTATAAACTAAGAAGGTTGTAATTGCGATTATCGGAGTTTCAGTCATGATAAGATGCATTGAAAAATCTAACTTAAAATTGAATGAATTCAGATGCGTTCATAGTTAAATAGCTCTTTATATATTTATCTTACAACCTTTTTTTAGCCGCTTATTTATACATTTTATAATGAACAGGACAACCAATATTGACAATCCAAAATAATAAAGAGTACAAAGTTTCCCCTCTTTAACCCAAAATAGTTTAGTTAGCAGTAAAAGTCAATTGAAAGTATAATGATATTTATTTGAGTTAAAGGCTTATTTGTATCTATATTGGGAAATTCGCTGTGATAAAATATTGCAAAAGTTTCAATACTATATAAAAACCCGATCGCATAAATAAATTGTAATATAGAGACAAAAAACAGATCCTATGTACTACACATATTTTGTGGTACGCAATATAAGCAAATCGTTTAATGATTTCTTAATCACAAACCAATAGATTTATTTTTTCAGCCTCGATGATCAGGGATGTAAAAAAAGGTTTGAGAGAAAGACGCTGAACACATACCTTTTGTACAAACAGGTGGTTGCTCAGACCATTCTCCGTTTTCTTGGCAGATCAAGGATAGGTAGCCATCCAGACTGTACCCGCTGTCACAAGAGTACTCCAGTCGGCCACCATAAGGGTATTCCTCCTCATCTAGGGTAGTCTGAGGCTGTCCACCTCGACGACTATTAAGTGGAGGATAGTACACTACTCCACCGTTCGAAATGGGTCCTGGATTCAAGCAATATACAGGTTCGATGGCTGCAACAAGATAATAGACAAATGAATAAGAACACTACTCTTAAAACCAGTTATTAATATCATTGTCTTTTCCGAATCTCCAAGCGGAATGTTAGTGGCAGATAGAATTGAAATCTGTGGATTCAAATTCGGCGGTGGCAGAATGTTTGCAGCATTTCGGTACCGGCTGTAAACTGAAGGTCTTGATCTAATTTCTGTGGGAGAGAAAATGACGACCGCACCGCTCCAAAACCTACCAGACTAGCTAATATTCACTGTGTCTTCTTACATTGTTGATTCTAAACCGGTGGTCCGTTAGAACACTAAGAAATATTCTCCGAAATCAGCAGTGATAAAAAAATTGGTTACATCCTTTCAAACGACCACAAATTTAACGATTGTATTCCCTGGGGAAAATAATTGTTCCAAATTTTTTTATAAAATTCAAATTATTCCTGTATTTTTTCGTTTCTTGACATTTCGATTACGAAAAAAAATCCCTGCCATGTTTAAAAGTCTCTGATACTTTTTCAAACACACGGAGTTGCAGTAATTTTGTAGAGTCAGAGCAATTTTACAGGTTGTAAAAAAGTAAATGCAAAAATATCCTTTATTTTTCAGTATTTATAGGCTTTTTCAGTATTCTACAGTTTACTTTTAAGTGAAAACTTTTATTGAAGATGTTTATCCCAAAAGTACGTTTATTCAGAAAATTAAACCCATTTTTCCTCGAAAGTGTTTAAATGGAAGATGGTCCACGAAGAATTTATTTTCGGCAAGTGGATCCTGACCAATAAAGGTTAAAATCCACTGTTTTATTCGGTAAACAATAACTGTGTCAACTAGTCAGTTTACAGAATCGATTTTCGGTAGTAAAATTTAAGGTAAGATGCATGAAATCAATTTTATTGAAGATCAAATGGACTGAGATGCGTCTAATGTTATACAGTTCGATATCAATCTATCCTACACCCTTTTTTAAACGTTTATTCGTAGATTTTATGATAAGTAGAGAAAACATTACCGTCATACCAACATAATCAGGAATAAGTGATTTTCGGAGATTACATTTATCATAACATGCATGTGATTAGTTTTATTTAAGATCAAATGGACTGAGATTCCCTTCAAAAGACTACAAAATTCCCTTCTTTGCTCAGTAATAGTTTAATTAGCAATAAAAGGGAATTAGAATTCTAAAGTTCTATTTTGGGGGAAAGGCCTAATTGTCAGTGTTTTAGGTAATTCACTTCGATAAAATATAATATGTTTCAATGCATAAGGTATTACGTTCCGAAGATATAATCGGTTATGGTTCAACTGTAATTTTTCTGAAGTATGGACATGGGTTTTATTTTGGGGTGAAAATTCTGCTGCAGATGTGTATAACTAATATGAAAATATTATGCATGCATATATTTTTTTCAATGAAGGTCGTTCCCTCGGGGTAACCTCTAATCCCTAGAAGGCGCGTCCCCAGGTGGCGAATCGGGGAATCATCCAACCTCTTTTGAGGGAACAGCATCCCTCTTCTATTGATAGTGCATTCTTTTTTCTTGCACTCATCATTTTTCTTTTGTTTTCTTTTTTCTTCAGCACTGTCCCTGGACATGACAATGACAACAACAACTATGAAAGTCGTTGATAGGTGATTTTCAATACCTCGGATTCGAATCTTTTGGTAACATTAGCAGATCGTTAAGGGCTTTCTCATTCACAAACCAATAGACTTTATTAAAACTTTATAAATCAATACTTTATAATAAACTTATTTGATTTTTATAAAATTCAAGTTTATAATAATCATAACTTTAAATTATAGCCTGTTTATCACGTAAATAAATTACAGAAGAGTAACTAAAAACAGATCCTGTGTAGACCAGAAAAGATAATATGAACGAAATTTTCAATCTATTTCTCACTTTACAAATTACAGGGTGTACCAGATTGGATTACCACATTTATGAGATCACTGCTAAGGAGGTGGTGGGGCATAGTGAAAATCTTGGTTTCGGTATCGACGTGTTTTTTTAAAAACAACGACTGTGTAATCGCGACACAGAATGCATTTAGATCGCCCTTCACGCTGTATGCAACTAGTGTCGTTCCTTCTTGAAAACCAAACCCGATATGGGTTTCAAACGGGACAGCAAATGATCTGCATTATCGAAGCTACCAAGTGGCCGTCCTCGGAACATCAGAACATCTGAAAATGTGCAGCAAGTCCATGAGTCCGTTATTCGTGAGGAGATTGTTGGTCATCTCTGGAGGATTGTCGGCAAAGTGATGAAAAACTTTAAAGAACGTCTTTGGCAGGGCATCGCTAATAATTGGGAGCCACCTGAGCGATATTATATTTTTAAAACCTAATGGTAAAAAACTATATTTTTAGTACTTTTTGAAAATATGAATATTTTCTCTGTAACTATTTCGTTCTCTTTTTTTGTATTAAACTTTGAAATGTGGAAGTTCATTCTGCCGCACACAACTCTCGAAGATACAAACGGGTATGGTTAAAAAATTGCACAAAATAACAAGTGATGTGAAAAGTCGCAACAGGTTGGCAACAGGTTGGTTTCGAGAGTACAGGAGTTTTCCTTCAGAAAAATATATCTTACCTGGTTCACGAGACTGAGGTTTGCACGTCGGTCTCGCAGAAGACCATTTTCCAGATGTGAGACAGTATACAGTCCTCTCGCCGTTCAGATCGTATCCCTGGTTACAAGAGTGCACCAAGGATGATCCCTGAGGGAAACCTCGCTGATTTGCAGGTGACTGGGGCTTTCGACTACCGTTTGGGTCCGTTCCGGGATCTTGACAGTAAGCCAGGGCTGTCAACGGGCTTGCTGAAATAAAATAGAAACCTCTTGTCAGTTGCTCTCTTGATCGCGGATATAAATAAGACACTTTGCGACGCAACCCTGTGTCAGACTAAGGCCGTCTGCACACGGAGCAACTCAAAAGAAACTGATAACTGACTCAAATCACAAACCAGTACGTGATGAGTCGCAACCTATGTAATTGAATGGAGCCACGCACACGGCGCAACTGGTTACAAACTCGTCGGACGAGTTTGTAACCAGTTGCGCCGTGTGCGTGGCTCCATTCAATTACATAGGTTGCGACTCATCACGTACTGGTTTGTGATTTGAGTCAGTTATCAGTTTCTTTTGAGTTGCTTCGTGTGCAGACGGGCTTACTGTCAACCGTCGTTAAGATGCAAAAAGGAGTCACCCGAAAGTCGCGGTATAACGAACTTACGGACTCAGAGTTATGTCAATACTGATTTTCTGACCGTCACCAGAAACACAACCAGAGTCGCAAATGAGGCCCTAAAATAGTCCACGAAATAGTCTACGCTATTAAGGCCACTTAAATGAAATTTTATTCCAATAAGCATTGCTTGTTTATAACAGCCATATTAAATGCTATAAGCAAACGCATGTCCGAAAAACAAAATACTCTTTCAGAAATGCACCTTTGTTCTCCAAATATTCAGCAATTGGTGCACGGTATTTTTCCCCAGAAGAAATTATCTTAGTCTTACCTGTTGCCAGACGTTTGCAGGTTGGTCTCGCAGAAGACCATTTTCCAGGTATGACGCAGAATATATTCTTCTCGCCACTCAGACCGTAGCCCTGGTTACAAGAGTATTCCAAGGATGAGCCCTGAGGAAAACCTTGGCGACTTGGTGGTGACTGGGGGTTTCGACTACCGTTCGGGTCCACCCCGGGATCTAGACAATGAAGCCGGCCTGTCAACGGGCGCACTGAAATAAACAGAAACCTAAACACAAGGTAATGGATGCAAATAATACTTTTAACTGCTGAATTTCAGGCATTGGTTTCAAACAAAGTTGAAGATAATAAGAAGTAAAGAATAAAGATAGCGTTAAAAAGAGAATAGTAGTGATTGGCCACTTGGTACAATAAATTCAATAGTCTCATATGAGTTCATCAAATATAAATCATTTTTTATCAACGGTTGGTCGCTAAAGAGTTCGATAATATATCGTTTACAGTCTGAAATAGGCAATATAAAGTCTCGAGAAAGTATTCTAGTACTTCCGTTTTTTTTAGCATTCATTACAAAATTTAATAGTACACAAGAAAAGAGTAATGCAAGTAACTCGCAATAAAATGCGCTATTCTTGTGTTCTTTGAACAAGTCCTAGTGTTAGTTCTAGAATTCAAAATTTATAAAAACTTCTTGTTTAAACAAAATTTAAAATTTTTATTTATGAAATTTATGACAACTACTGTAAAACTTATGCCAATAATATGGTCTGTAATACCAATTAGTCATGATATTCACATAAAAGGAAGAATCAGTATCAAGAGGAAATTACAAGTCTCGTCTATGGAGAACATTTTTTAAAAAAGTTACGAGACAGATTTCATGGCTAAATTACAAAACGTCTAAAAGCAAAGTTTGTCTTTAGATTTTAAAATTTACCCGAGGTGGTTTTGATACAGTTTGGTAGAGGGCTAGACCACATTCCATTGTTCTTGCAGCTAAGTAGAGGAGAACCTTGCAGAGCGTATTCTTCAGATATACAACTGTACACAACAGATTCTCCCTCGTTAAACGTTCGGCGAACGCTCGAGTCGGACCCATCAGGGTTTTTTCGAAGGCCGTTCTTAACGAATCCCGGGTCATTGCAAGTCTGCGTCACTGGAACTGTAAAATATATTTTTTTAGATATAGAATAGTTTATACTGTATTGTAGAAACATTTTTTTTGGTGTTCTGTAAAAAGGGTGAATCCAACAAATTGGGTATTTTCGGATTTTCGTCTTTTTAGATTCATGACATCAATAGCTAACAATGTGTAAAAACGGTGAATCTCTATGTTTCATATTAGTACTGATATCCCCAGATGTAACAATGGCGAAAAAAAATCAAATCCAAATCAAATCATTTTTTACTCGATTACTCATTGAAACTAAATGGTTTAACTATAGGAAACACAATTAGGATATATACTGGCTGTCAAAAGTATAAACATATTATAGGTTTTTCACCCAAAAAGAATTTTCCAGACCAGGTGAAGTACAAAATATGCTGTCCTGAAAAGTAGTGAATTGTTGAATTCGCCCTTTTTACAGAACACCGAAGATTTATGAAAAAAATCCTTGTTTTTTAGTGCGAATGTTTTGAAAGTACATTTCTTTTTTTAAAGGCAAAATTTAATTTCTTCACAGTATTTTTGGATGCAGTCTAACCACTCAGGCACTTATACCAAATCTGCATGAGGTTTGACTTTGCAAAATAACAATTGAAATCGAATCACTTTATTATTATTACTATTATTATATTATTATCATAATATATATGTAATTAGCATAGCGCTGTTGCCATATATATATATATATATATATATATATATGTGTAATAATAACGCCCCATCATTATTAACTGTTTCGTCCCACCTTTTTTACTTAGCGCGTATTCTAAATTATTCCCTTTTCAATAAAGCTCAGTCCCTTTTTACAAAATGCGACCAACAAGTAAATGAATTAACTAACTACTTTGTCCCTTAAGCCACTTGCTGAAAGTCAGGTGCCTATGATTCAGAAACCACGCGCCTTGCATAGCATGTTCGGAATCTTGAATTACGGCTCACGTGGTCAAGTCGGATGATCGGCCCTGGCCATTTAAAGAAATGTTTACACTTATCGTCACGTTAGCGCCCCCACGGTATTTTTAAGCTGCTTCATTCCGTCCTTGCCTTGCTCACTTGCTGTTCTGACCCGCGTTCTCTCGTCCCTTGTCTGCATATTGCTCCAACGATACTACGATGTAAGTCTACCTTCTGACTGCCCCGGCAAAGGACCGGTGTCGTTGCTATTGTGTGTGTCCAGTTGTAAAGGTACTGTGTTTTGCTGAATAGTATTTGTCTGCAGAATAATCCAGAATAAAATAGTATGCGTTGCATCTCTGTTCTGTGCGTCCCTTCAATGCCTCTTCTCTCTGTGGTTTTACCTCCCCGATGTGTCAACAGCTCTCGTGAAATGGTCTTCTTCTCAACACTCTGACCACGTCTACCCTGTTGTGTTTCATCTCAACTACATAGTTTTAGTGTAAAGTTAAAGTTTATCGTGCTCGTCAGCCGCTATCACACATATATCACTTTACTTACACACACACACACACACACACACACACACACACACACACACACACATATATATATATATATATATATATATATATATATATATATATATATATATATATATATATATATATATATATATATATATATACTAGCTGTAAATTAATGCTTTAAAATGCCAAAAAAGAGGAGAGCAACTTTTAATCCTGCAGAAGTAAGGGCAAAATATCAAAGATTGTTGAGAAATGAGCAATGTGATGAAAAAAAAACAGAAGATCGCGAAGCCAACAGAATTTGAAATGCAGTTAGAGGAACTCAAGAATCTGAAGAAAAACATTCCCAAGTGCGCGAAGCCAACAGAATTCGAAATGCAGTTAGACGAACTCAAGAATCTGAAGAAAAACATTCCCAAGTGCGCGAAGCCAACAGAATTCAAAATGCAGTTAGACGCACACAAGAATCTGAAGAAAACACATTCCCATGAGCTCGAAGGCAACAGAATTCGAATTGTAGTGACCCGAACCAGTGAGACTGATGAAAAATCTTTTAAAGCGTCGAACATACGATCGTCTTCGAGCTTCAACATCAAAAGGAGAGGAAAGCGATGAACAACGACAGCACCGACATCAAACGAGTACCATTTGCTACAGCAAAAGAATTTTAGCGAAAACTTTAGAACATCATAACATGAGGCTAATCATTGAACAATAATAATAATAACAGAAACTGAATCCCAAGCGAAGCCGGGTAATACATTTAGTTCATGAAAATAAAAAAAAATTCTGAAACGCGATCGTATCGCTGCCTACCGGATCCAGTTGTGTACCTAAACTAACCAAAGATCAACAACAACACATAAATAAGTAAATTAATTTTAAAAATAATTCTATCGGATCAAATTGTGAATCTAAACCACTCTCGAATCAACTTAATCGCACACACAAAATTTCATTAAAATCAGTCCAGCCGTTTAGGAGGAGTTCAGTGATATGCACACGGACAGAAGAAATATATATATATATACAGTGGACGCTCGTTAATTCGAACTCGGTTAATTCGAACTTTCGGTTAATTCGAACTAATCCACAGGCCCCAAAAAACTTGTATTGGATTTAATGTTAAAAATATCTCATTAATTCGAACTAAATTTTTATCACTTCGGTTAATTCGAACTAAAAATTTGACAAAAAAAATTCTTTTTCCTCGTATATATATATATATATATATATATATATATATATATATATATATATATAAATTAAGTGGTGAAATTTTATGTATATCTTTTAATCTCAACCCGACAGCTCACAGTAGCAAATATAGCTTTTCCGTGTAATCATTTTCATTGCCGCAACATAACTTTTAATGATTTGATTCTTATCACAAATTCTGATCAGCTGATAATGGAAGGATTATTCAGTTTGGATAGATTATCTACACGTAAAGTAAAAACCTCGGAATTCTAACGACGGGTTAAGTATGGTCGTATCAAATAGAAAAGGGTTTTCAAACACATTTTGGAATCGAAAAACATTCAAAATGACTTTAAAAAAATGAGAATGTTTACGCCAGCCGTGTCCTGCTACGGGAAAAGGAAAGATATGTAACAGGAAAGATTCTGAAAAATCCCAGTTGTTGATCCTGATCACCTTTCTCTTACTCATCTTACTCATAAAGCCTTACTTCTAGTTCCTATTTCGCTATCTTCTTTCATGACACACATTCTTAGCAAATAAGCGAATTTTAATCCAGCGCTAGCGTAGTTTAAATAAACTGAGTAGAAAGTAAAAAAATTCTGGACATAGTCATCAAGTTTGCGCAAGGAGTAATTAGCATAAAATAGGGTAAAGATTGGTGTGTAGGCGTAAAATGTAGTTTACTGGTGTAGCAAAAATTTTCTGTGATATTCGTTCTGTGATATTCAGAAGCATAGGTATCAAGAGGAAATGCCAAGTCTCGTCTCTGGAGAAAATTTTTGAAATGAGTCACTAGACAGAGATTTAATGGCTAAATACGAAACATCAAAATTAGATTTTAAAATTTACCCGAGGGGGTTCTGATACACTTTGGTAGAGGGCTAGACCACATTCCGTTGTTCTTGCAGCTAAGTAGAGGAGACCCTTGCAGAGCGTATTCTTCAGATGTACAACTGTACACCACAGATTCTCCCTCGTTAAACGTCCGTTGAACGCTCGAATCGGAGTCATCAGTGTTCCTTCGAAGGCCGTTCTCAACGAATCCTGGGTCATTGCAAGTCTGCGTCACTGGAATTGTAAAATAATTTTTTTTTAAATATAGTATTGTAGTCTATCTGGCTCTCGGTTTTCATTTCAACGTGGATGAAAGAAACGTTTATGAAATTAGTCCTTGTTTTCCAGTGCGAAATTTTTCAAAAGTGTATTTTAGTCTATTAAAAGGCAAAATCTAAGTATTTTTCAATGTAGTCTAAGCATTCAGAGAGTTTGGTGCTTATACAAAATCTGAATTGGGTTTGACATTGTAAAATTAAGTTATTAAAAATATAAAATGAATTACTTTATTATTATTATTGATATATATATATATATATATATATATATATATATATATATATATATATATATATATATATATATATATATATAATTATGCGGAGAAATTTTCTGCATATTTTTTATGTAGTACGAGTGAATTTTTTATTATTGCTAGTCATTTGTTCCCCAGTGCAACCTTGTTAAATTGCTGAGATTCAACTTGATATCACATTGTGGCAAAATAACTTCTCTGTGAAATCATTTTCATTCATGCAACAGAGCCTTTAATGGTCCAATTCTTACCACAAATTCTTATAGGCTGATAATGGCAGAATTATTCAGTCTGAATAGGTTTTCTACACTTAAAGTAAACACTCGGAGATCTAATCACGGAGTGAGGATGGTGCGTATCAAACAAAAAAGGTTTTCAAAACACATTTGAAACTGAAAAATTTTCAAAACCACTGAAAGAAAATGAGAATTTTCACGTCAGCCGTTTCCTTTCATCGGACAAACCAATGGAAGAACAGAGACTCCTTATATAACAGGAAAGATTCTTTAAAATACAGGCGTGAATCATGATTATATTTTTCTTACTCATCTTACTAATAATACTTCTCTTTCAATCTTACTCATCATTACTTCTACTTCCTATTTTTCTGTCTTCTTTTATGACACTCATTCTTAGAAAATAAGGTGTTCTAATCCAGCGCTAGCTTAATTTAAATTGACTGAGTAGGAGGTAAAGAATTTCTGGATATACTCAGCAAATATGCGAAGGAGTAATTAACATCTAAAAAGTTGCGGATTGGTGTGTAGACGCAAAAAGTAGTTTAATAGTGTAGCAATAATTGACTAGACCTAGTTTAGTTTTGAGACAGTGCATTGCAATATATAGAATACTGGTTCCATTGGCAAGCTGTTGGTAGTAGAAACACAGGAAGGGGAACCTTCATAATATATGGTGAAGTACCTTAATAATTGAGGCAGTGAAAGGCAAAGTGGTGAAAGTCCCATTTTCAACTTTTTTCATTTGAGGGCAGAAATGTCATCTCCATGTTCAATTTATAGTGAAATTACAAATAATTATTATTTTCAATATTATAATAATTATTATGAATTATAATTTGCTCAATATATAGTGGAATTTTTTGTAGTTTTTGCAGTAAAACGCTTTGGACTTGCACCACTTTGCCTTTCACCGCCTCAATTATAAGCTGAATATGAAATTTCTAAAGTTTTATACCGTGAATAAATACAAGTTGCTGAAAAGAAACGCAAAAAGTTTCTGGGTCTACGAATCTGACAGCGTAGAATAAGAAACGAGAGCAAACCAGTGACGTGGTCAAGAAAAGCCTTTCGAATCTGTCCACGGTTCAATGTATCCCCCTATCATTTTTTATTTGCTGGGGGGATACAATCATTATGCTATGAGAAAGAACTCGAGTTTCGTCAGGGCTTAATCCCTGGTTACCTCCTTCCTCCTCCTTTGCCTACTTTCCTGGAACAAATGCTATCAGTAAAGTAATCCGTCTGCTAGAAATCAAATCTGGGTCGTTGCAAAATCCTATGTTTAAAACTATTGAAACTGCTGGCTTAAACTGAAAACACAGGTACACTAAATCATGTTAATTCTCCTTCATTTTTTTATCCTGAAACAAAAATGGTCTGCTTTGTTATGAACTACGGAAATTTCGAAACAGAGATCAAATAATATTAAAATTATCTACCACTCACTTTTTTCACAAAATCTCCCCGTCCTTCCAACGGGGCAGACACAGTTGCCGTGGTAGTCGCATCTGCCACCATACTCGCAGTTACAATGCTCATGAACATCATCCACTTCTGCAATAAATGCCGGAAATTTTAACAAAACGGTAAAAACAATTTTAAAAATATTAACAGGAAATTATAGGGAGTTCGGGTACCAATAATTGACATTTAGTTTAACGACTGACTTGCAAAATGATGGATCTTTCAACTTCTTTAAACGTCGTGGATTTCATTCCCCTATTCAGTCAAAATATTGGGCAGCCAATCTACCCCGCTACAAGATACTCGCTTAATAGGAATAAATTCAGCCGCGTCGGTTGGTGCCATCCTGTATCAGTAGCTCATACATGTCTTTCTTCCTAATTAGAATTTGGTTAGAAATTTTTTCGGGATCTGTGAGTACAGTTAAAGGTTTTCGAAATATTAGGGCTTGAATTTGGTACATGGATAAGATAACTTTAGAGAAGGATTAGCAAATACAAGATAAAAAGGTATCTTCTTACTATACAACATAGGCAAATCTAGAATGCATTGAATATTCAGTGTTCATGAGCCTATTCTTCACTTAAAGTTGATATTAGATTCCTCTGCTGTTTCAAACCGTGCCCATTAATATAATCTATAGATCAGTAAAACGATTTATCTATTTATCATATGTTCATTCTTAAATCCTCTTTATCTATCAACTTGGGTAAATAGAACCTACAAATTAATTAAACTCAGGGCTAAATTTGATTTAGAGTGTGTATTTTCTCTTCATTCATAACTTCCAGTGAATGATGAAAGAAATATATAGATCACAAGTACAAATTCTAAAGACGATAATACGACATAAAAATTATTACCTTTAGGTTCCATGCAGTAAGGTAGGTGCGGCTCCCAGTGATGTCCAGGGTAGCAGAAATAGTGACCTTTAAATCGACCATCGCAAATTATGTCACACAGAGTTCCTCCCACATCCGCGGTACAATTGAATGAACCCGACCCCACAGCAGTCAGGTCGCAATAGCCTCCAGCTAAAAATGTCAAGTAGTAACATATCAGTCAATGTCAATATTATAGTCGATGCTGGGTTTTAGTAAGGATACACAGAGAGAGAGAGATAGAGAGAGATAGGCCTCTTTCCGCCCCCTGTGGTACATTTAGGGTGCGGCAAAAGGACTCCCGGATTTCTGAAGGTCAATGCTAAGGGAGTGGTGAGTGAAGGGTGGCAACAGTTCAGGCAGATTTTCCAGTTGCCAGTAGTACAACAAATTAGTCCGGCGAACATAGCAGTTTCGTTATGAAAGCGTTCTTTAAAAACAACGATTCTGTAATGGTGCCACTGAGGACAGTTAAGGCTCTATGCAACTGATGTCGTTCATGATCGAAAAACCAATCCTGCAATGGGTTTCAAAATTTGAGAGCAAGTGGGTCTTCATTACCAATTATGTAACGGTGACACGGAGGGCAGTTAGGGCTCTATGCAACTGTTGCCGTTCCTGATCGAAAAAACAATCCTGCGATGGGTTTCAAACGTGATAGCAAGTGGGTCTTCAATACCAATTCTGTAACGGGGACACACAGGGCAGTTAGGGCTCTATGCAACTGTTGCCGTTCCTGATCGAAAAAAGAATCCTCTGATGGGTTTCAAACGTGAGAACAAGTGGGTCTACATTACCAATTCCGTAACGGTGACACGGAGGGCCGTTAGGGCTCTATGCAACTGATGCCATTCCTGGCTGAAAAAAATAATCCTGCGATGGGTTTCAAACCTGAGAGCATGTGGGTCTTCATTACCAATACTGTAACGGTGACACAGAGGGCAGTTAGGGCTCTATGCAACTGTTGCCGTTCCTGATCGAAAAAAACAATCCTGCGATGGGTTTCAAACGTGAGAGCAAGTGGGTCTGCATTACCAACTGTAACGGTGACACAGAGGGCAGTTAGGGCTCTATGCAACTGTTGCCGTTTCTGATCGAAAAAAGAATTCTTCGATGGGTTTCAAACGTGAGAACAAGTGGGTCTACATTACCAATTCTGTAACGGTGACACGGAGGGCAGTTAGGGCTCTATGCAACTGATGCCGTTCCTGATGGAAAAAACAATCCTGCGATGGGTTTCAAACGTGAGAACAAGTGGGTCTGCATTACCAATTCTGTAGCGGTGACGCGGAGGGCCGTTAGGGCTCTATGCAACTGATGCCATTCATGGCTGAAAAAAATAATCCTCCGATGGGTTTCAAACCTGAGAGCAAGTGGGTCTTCATTACCAATACTGTAACGGTGACACAGAGGGCAGTTAAGGCTCTATGCAACTATTGCCGTTTCTGATCGAAAAAACAATCCTGTGATGTGTTTCAAAACTGAGAGCAAGACAGAATTGGGTCTACATTACCAATTCTGTAACGGTGACATGGAGGGCAGTTAGGGCTCTATGCAACTGATACCGTTCCTGATTGAAAAAACGGTCCTGTGATGGGTTTCAAAACTGAGAGCAAGTGGGTCTACATTACCAATTCTGTAAGGGTGACATGGAGGGCAGTTAGGGCTGTATGCAACTGATACCGTTCCTGATCGAAAACACAGTCCTGCGGTAGGTTTCAAAAGTGAGGGCAATTGCGTCTGCATTACCAAGGAAACCAAGAGGTGTCCTCAGTACATCAAAACACTCGAAAATGTTCAACGAGTCCGCATGTCTGTTATTAGTAAGGAAGTTGCCCTTATTCCCCCAGAAATGACCAACAAAGTGATGGAAAACACTGGAAAACGGTTTTGATCATGCATCGCAATTACGAGCGCTACTTTAGTGAAGTTACATTTAAAACGTGATGGTAAAATATGGATTTTTAGTACTTTTCTAAAATATAAAGCTTTTTTCTATGGATTGTTTCATTCTCTTTTTTTTTATTATTACCCTTTGAAAGAAGGGAGTCCATTTTGCCCCATCCTGTACAAATCGGAGAAAGGGATGAATATGTTACGGTGGTCCCATAACACAGGGGCTAAGACGGTTTTATGATTGTAACTGATTATTTCAGTTTCAGTACAATAAATACCTGAATCAACTGAATAATTAAGTAAAAGCAGATTTCAATATTTGAAAGAAAATGAATTAAGGTATAAAAGAACTACTTGGCAGTCTAATCTCCCTTTTTTTATTTGCACAAACAAAAACGTTCCACTGATTGGTCATGTCCCATCCCCACCCCTTCATGCAATTTCTAAAACTTGATGAATACTCTTATTGTGGTTCCCTAACACTGAGCATTGTATGTTTTATCCTTATGGCTGATTAAATTTACGCTGAATAAACTGAATAACTAAGTGGATAACTGCTTTGAATGTTTCAATTCTAATTTGAATACAAGAACAGGTTTTTCCGTCTAATAGGATGATGAACTGATTTTGTCCAACGACTTCGTATAAATATATATCGTTTTAAACCTCATTTCCTATTTTTAACCGGATCACTTTTCCAATTCGACTGTATCCCTTCGTATAAATTTTCCCTCATTTCTTGTTACAAGATCTGTTAAGAGGGAAGGAGAGGGGGGATTTCCGAACACTATTAATTCCCAGGCTTTTTAGACAGGGGCATCCTCAAGGATTCCACGAAAAACCGTTTTCCCTAGAGAGCGGAAGTTGGCTCTCGACAACCCGTCGATTTTCATTGCGGCCAAATGAGCACAAGTGACGCTGAACGTTCTGGTGCCTCTGTTGAGGTCACTACGCCAGAAATTATTGGGGGAAAAATCCAGGATAAGGTGGTGGAGGATAGAATATTAAAAAATACGAGCGCCTCGTTTGCTAACAATTGTCCAAAAACGTGTACAAGTGGACAATTCTGAGCAAAATTCGAAGCTGTCTAAAAGAAATCCAGAAGTTTAGCATCGAAGTTGATAAAACATGGATACACCATTACCAGTCAAAAAGAAAACCACAGTCTAAACCAGTGGTTCCCAACCAAAAAGAAGTCTGCGGACCACTACAGGCACAAACCAGATATTGAATCATGTGCGGACCACCCCCACCCCTGACTTGAGGAGGGAGGACCTTCCGGAGGATATGGGGGTATAGAATATCCTTCAAAAAAAAAGGGATAGAGGATTCACGTACTCACATTCTATCATATCATATTCTAATAATAAAATAATATGTTAAACTTTTAAGAAATTTTAATTCAACACCTGACAGTCATCGAATATATTCGGCACATCAAGTTCATTGAACATTGATTGCTTTCAAAATCCCCATTCATTTGGTAACTTTTTTATATGTGGTGCCGTACCACTCCCGAGGTTCTCGCGGACCACCGGTTGGGAACCACTGGTCGAAACAATGGGTTTAAGTAGGTCAACCCGCACACCAAACAAAGCGAAACTTCCGTCAGCAGGAAAGGTTATGGACATTGTTTTTTGGGGGGATTCTCGTGGTATGATTTTTATTGACAACTTGTAAAAGGGCAAAACAATCACCGAAGAATACTATGCATGTGTAACTGATTGTTTAAATGGTGAAATTAAGACAAAAAGGCCATATTGAGACACATAAAAAGGTTCTTTTTCACCATGACAATGTTTTGGTTCATTCATCTGCGATTGCTGCGACCAAACTGTTCGAATTACGCTAATAATGTTTTCCCCAACTTCCGTATTCTCCAAATTTGGCTAACACGGGCTAGTACTTGTTTCCCTTACATGAAAAAAAATTCTTCTAGGGGAGTTGGAGGGGATAACAAAGCTTGAAAATGTTGGATCTAATGTATCGACCTTGGAAAAGATTACGCAGAAAAATAATTCTCCCAAAAAAATGTTTTCACTATTTTTGCATGGACTTACAAAATGATCCTCGTAAACGACTTTGGGGGAAAGCTTTATGTTCAGAAGCATTCATACACTGCCCTAGAATATGTACTTGCACACAAACAAACGTTCAAAATTCATCCTACAAGGCCTATTTTAGCGTTTACACTTAGTCTCGGTGCACACGAGCGATCCGGTGTCGTTGCGGCACCACAGTTGCGATCAGGCAGTGCATAGAGTTCACACGGACGTGTGAGTCGCTGTAAGTCGGTTAGTTCGTCCATGGTAGTCGGTTAGTTCAACTCTATGTACTGCCTGATCGCAACTGCGCCTGCGGTGCCGCAACAACACCGGATCGCTCGTGTGCACCGAGCCTTACAGTAATACCCCAAAAATTCAAATTCAGAAGGAAGATTGTTGAACGAGATGAATTCGTTTAGGAGAAGTAGGAACTCTTTGATGTAATTAAACATTACTTTTTACAGAAAGCAGTTTTATGGAGGCACGCTTTATGGGGAGAACTATTTCAGAAGTCAGCGGTGACTCTCACAAGACTTATAGTCAGAAGACTTATAGAGGATACTCACACTTGCAAGGTGGAAACTCGTTGAAAGGAGTGTAGTAGCCTCCTGTGCATTTCAGAGTAATTTCATCTTCTGATCCATGACCCTCAAATGTGTATCCCGGTATGCATGTTCCTACGCAGGTCCTGAACACAAAAATACCGTTTCAATGCTGTATGATATCGAATATTTTCATTACAATAGAACATGATGTTACTGATTCCGACAGATTGCCATTAAATGCCATCTGGCTGGTTCTCTGCCAAACCGAAATTAATTGTTTAACTTTTCATCTTAAAAAATAAATACAGAAGGCTGTTGTCACTTTTTATGACATGAACAAAAAATATTACGATCGCTCTCAAATGAGAATGATAGAGTGATTATAAAACTAGGGTGTAATCTTAATCTCGAATATATCCCTATTTTATATTCTAGAACTCCAAATGTTAATTTAAATTAATATTATGTTTAGATTCGAAAATAATGTCCATATTCGGCCTCTATAGGCATAGTACTAAGGGGACCATAAAGTCACAAGGGGTCATAAGGGGACCATCATAAGGATTTTCCATTGATCGTCCGCCTTTCGTTATAGTACTAACTACATAGACACAGAACGGTGATGACTCAGTGAAGCAATATGTAACGATCTAAGTAGAAGATGTAAAAAAAAGCTTTCTAGTTAGTCTACACACATTGCTATAAAGACTTGAAGCATAAACTGTACAAACTAACAACGAGGAGATGATCGATAGGATTTTCCGCTGTTCGTCACAGTCCTAATTAAACATAGACAGATAATAATGATGACTCAGTAAGACGAGGTGTTACGATCGAAATTGATGATTCGCACCAAATTATTTGGTTCGTTGTACAACTTTGCAATAAAAGCATATAAGCCTTAATTACAACATAAAAACGAGGGATGATCGAAAATAATTTACGTTGAAAGCCAACCTTTCGTCATGATCCTAACCGTACAAAGACACGTAATGGTGATGACTCAGTAGGACGAAGAGTTACGATCGATTTTCTGGTTCTTCGAAAACTTGGAAGAAAAATATTTAACCCTTCAGCGGGCGCGCCCGTGTACAGAGTGCAACATTTTCGTAGTTTTGAATGGTTTGTTTTTACATGTAAGGTTTGAATGTTCTAAGCAAATTTAATTTATAGCTACACCCTTTTTAATGCAGGTCTGATTTTCTGACCATTGTATTCCTTTCTGTTCATTGTTAATCGTGATTTAACCGTGGTAAACTAGCGACTATACTGGATTAAAATGCGACAAAAGCAGGAGTTGATGGAGTCGATCAAATGTGCTGCTATTACGCGGTATCCCGCTTATCACGAAGATGGACAATATCATTGGTTTTTAGGTTTTCGGACATAATAGTAATCCATTCGAAAGTTGTCCTTAGATCCAATAAACCGGATAGTTTTGAAATAAGGCGATTGTATCTGCATTCTTTGGCCTTTAATTATAAATATATCTCAATGTTATCAACATTTTATATCTTGTCATAAAACTCAGAATTTTTATTTCCAATTTGAAAAAAAAAAGTTTATTACAAAAGTAATAATCAAGGTTGAAAGAGACGTTGCACTTTGTGCCACGTTTGCCTGCTGGTGTTTCAAAAATTGGCACGCCCGCTGAAGGGTTAAGCCTTATCTACATGACCTAAAAGAGGGGGACGATCGAAAAGGATATCCATGATCGTCCGTCTATCGTGGCAAAGGCTGCTAGAGGTGTGAAAATTTGCGGCAATTACTCCCGTTCATTTCGTTAAATACATATTCAAACAGGGGACATCCGAAAACATTTCGATCGGATGATCCAGAATTAAATTTACTTAATCAAGCGTATTTGATATCTGCGGACGAAAAACCGCACATTCATGCATGACTATATACGGTATACAAGCAATATTTTATACGGTAGTTTTAATTACGGTAGGCATTTTAAGGTTTGTTCAACATTTTTCTCAAGCAAATACTTAATACATGACTCACGAACATATGATATATTTATCATATTATTACAAATCTTACCGTAACTACGATGTTAAGTTATCGTCTTTCAGAACTTCGGCAATAAGCTTCAGCGTTTACGTAACACTCATTTCCTAAACCTCGAAACTTCGTACACGTGCGTATCGTTCACTTTAACTTCCCTCGTGTTCTTTATACTGTTCCTTAATCTTTGTTATTTTAAGTTAACCGGTCATTGTATTCTATGACGTCATTCATGATCGGATTAATCGGGATTGTTTCCCGTGTTTACGTCACTCTTTTACATTTGCATTTTCCCATTAAATAAAGTGTTTTCAGGAAGAAGACACCATGCCTTATGTAAAACATTCTTTTTATTTATACTGCATTGCAAAAGCTGCTGTATTCTATGTGCTGTAGCTAGTGCAGCAGTAGGTGCGGTTGCTGGTGTACGATGTTCGCTTCTTTTATTTAATAATGTTTTATCTTATTATTTTTGCAATAAACCGTTGAATACTTTTTAAGTTCAGTCCTGATTATTTATGTTTTTTTTTATTCAACGGTGAAACATACCGCACTCTGCATTTCGGAAGTTATTTCCGAGATAATACATATTTTAAGGAAACTTTTTATTTTCAATTTTAAGAGAACAATATGCAGTCTGTGGCGATGGTAAGCTAATTTATATTTCAGACTTGAAATAATGAAGATCTTAAAAGACATAACATAAAACGTAACATTATTGCTGGAACATCATTATTTGGAACATTATTAGGTGCAATGCCATTTGAAACTGATAACTACTGAACAGAATAGTTAAAAGGTAATGCTGAGTAGGTGAAAAATGAACTATAAAACTATTTCACTTGGAACAACTGAAAAAAAAATCTCACATCTCAACAATAATGGAAACAGTAGGAATATATACCAAGTCTAATCTAAATCAGACCAGTTTTATTTCCACTATAGAGTGATGAATGGAATTACAAATACGTGATTTATTTAAAAGACTCACTTTTGTCGATAATTGAACGTACACTTGATGCTTCCGTACTTTGGAATGTTTAATTCAGGACAGGAACCTGCAATGTTGTGGCAATCACATATCAATATTTTATATTAGTAGATGCATAAAAAAATAAGAACTTTGCTGAAAGAGATGCATAAGGTTATTGAGCAATAACTAACTTGAATCAGTTTATATCTGCCGCCCACATTATATAGTGGTTAGCCCACGAGTTTCTACAGAGTAGATCCGGGATTTCTTGTTAATGAAAGGACTTTTCTGTTCTGTTCCTCATAAAGATAATTCCTGATGCACCTTTATGTTATTCCTATGGTAAATTAGCCAAAAATAAATCATATTGTAGATGACAAAGTGCTTACTGCGTTGATGTATTTTGTGCAAACGAGATTTGTGTTGGATTATTCTTCATACAAACCTATTTCTTTGTCACAAACTAAAACGACGCTACCTACTCAATTTTATGGCAATATGTGTTCTCTTCAGCAATGCTTTAAAGTCCTATGTACTCCGCCTGACGTCGACTCGTATTTAATATACGCGAAGTCTCTGTGTAAGGTGTTACGGTCAATAGCGCCCTTTACACGTTCGCTCTTTCCCACGTGAAAGCACGATCCCGCGCGATTGAGTGCACGTGTGAAGGTGTCGGAGAGGGAGGGAAAGCTGCTTTTGAGCGTACTGCATGTTTTCCCGTGCACAAACCCCGTCCGCTTCAAGCACTCCAAGAGTGTACGTGTAAAGGGCGCTAATGAGAATTTCGTTAAAAGAGGTCGCTGTGCGCGCCTCTGAAGTTTTAAGTGTAGAGAATTGACTAGTTCTGTACTGAGAGATCAGACGATCATGTAGCAAATTACTGTCAATATGTCTTAGATGTTTATCCTTGTTTGTTGTGAATAAATATTATGGCAGTGTACCGAAAGCTATTTCTTAACGTACCCACAACAGATAATATTTTCAAGTGACGCCTGCTAAGGAGCATCAAAATGAGGTATGCGTTCTTTACCCGAGTGGTTTCTACTTCTCGTTTAACGAAAAGAAAGCCGTATTTCCCCTCGCATACATCACATAGGGATATGGCATATATCATGCTTGACTCCGAGGCTTTACGGGAACTCACCTCTTTCCCGTCCTAAACAAATCACTCCACAAAATCTTCTCAGTAGTTTCCGTGTTGTGTGGCGACTAGAAGCTGCCGTGGAGGCAGCTTCCAGTTTCTGAAGATTCTAGGGTTTCCCATTTAAGACGCCTCTTTCCACAGATAAATTATGTTAAGGTTCGTGGATTACAACACTAGAAAAGACGAATTTACGCCTCATATACGCCTCGAATTTAAGCCTCGAATTTACGAAGTCATATACGCCTCGCGATCATAATACTTTCATGGCCATCGTTGCAAATACTAGAGTAGTACTGTACAAGGAAAATCCATGTCTCTTGAGAGGCTGTTACTAACAAAAGTGTTCCTGATGGCGATTCATATATTTTGGAAACATCTGTCAGCCAAACTAAGTTTTAATCATGAAGATTCGCAAAAGATTGGTGAACTTTCGCTACACGAGGGCTAATTACATACTAGATCGTGACTGACTGCTTGAGGCCGATTCCGAACGGCTACAAACATCCATGAGACTCGAATCCGAAGACTCGGTACCGAAAGGCAAAGCCCTTCGGCCATCGTCTGACACTCGCAAAAGAAATTTTAGACATAAAAACGAGTTTGATTATCAAAGGGCGTAGGGGCAAAGTTCCCCACCTTCAAATTTCAAGTTCCCGCATCGTCATTTAATTGCATCTTAGCGACGCTAGGAAAATATTCATTGCACGAAAATAATTGGTATCATTAAATATACCAATTCCAAGGGAGAATAGGATTTTTTGCGTACTTACCGACTCCTTGTTGCTCTTGTGGACGTGTAGGATAGGAGGGACGCCGTCGATTAGGATTTTGTTGGTAAGGGTTGTTGACTGGCCTTCGTGGACGCGTTTGGTGGTATGGCGGATGATTGTAATATTGCCGTTCCTGTCGAGGTGACATTTCCGGCCCTGTTTCTGAAATTGTCATACATACATAGTTAAAACACGCCTTAAACTTTGCCTCTTTTAGTCTGACCATGACCTCTCTCATTTCTATATTTATTTATTACCTATTTCTCTCTTTTCTGCATTTATTTCCTTTCTTCTGTTCTCTTTCTGTAATAATATTCATCTTCTTCAAGTCGATTTTGGATCCACGGCAATATCTATTTCATTTTAATATCGATCGAACCTGTCGAACTGCATTTGTGACCAAGTATTCTTTCACTGACCACAAAATGACTGGCATTTTTTTTAAAAAATTTTATGAAGGCAAGGGATTGCAAAACCGGGTACCCGAGGAATTTATTGGAACTGAATACCCAGTTCCAATGATGGTAGGATCGGGTATTCAAATATCGTATATCTTAAATTTAAAAAGGCATCATTCTATTGGGATAAACAATTTTACCATGCATCATAATTTATCACTATCTTGATGTTTCTAAACCTTTGTCACAAGCTCATCTGCAATACTATCTATATATCACCTAACAACTTTATCTATGGAGAAAATTTTCAGACGTTTGTGAAGCATATTCGCATCTATTACGCTGAAACCTGGATATGAAAGGAGATATGACTCACCTGTCGAACATAGTTGACTATCCAAACCGTCTGGGCACTCCAAACAACCGTCTGAATCATCTTGGCAAGTTTTACACTTAGACCACCGACTGCAGGTATCCCCTTTCCCGTTGACTTCTTGTGGGCAAACTCTAAAGACCATTCAGATAGGTAAGAATAATTGGTTCAGTCAATACATCTAAAAAAATTCTAAGCCTTGCATAGATCAGTGATTTCCAGCCAGTGTGCAACGACACTTTAGGCTGCCGTGAGATCGGCCAGGGGTGACACAATATTTTTTAGATAAACAAAAAAATATTAGTAGGGCCCAATCGATGCACTCATTTCTGAAGATATGGGCGTGGTGGCCCGGTTGGCAAGAGCAGCGGGCCAGTGATTTGAACGTCCCTGGTTCGATGCTCGTCACTACAAATCTGCCTCCGGGTTCACTAATGGTGGTCGGGGGGACTTAAAATAGGTCGTGGCTACAATGTCCTCCAAGTTCTCAAATTTACCCCTGGAGGTGTGGGGTCATGTGTTCCGGTCTCGTCACTTGACTCGGTTCAAAATTACGGGACCGGTCATTTAGCCAAGTCGGACTCCGACCTGTGTGGTGCTAATTCAAAACAGGAGCCGCCCCTTTCAGCCCAATAGCCTAATAAGACCTGGTGAATGAAACCTCCAACCAGGGGGTATTAGCAACAACAGCAACATTTCTGAAGATGAAATAACTACCCTCACGCCCACAACTGTTAGGCAGGATATCAAACATCTGCGCTCTAAGCATCCTTCACACAACTCGCATCAATAAGACAAAACTATTTTTAGCGTTTTCTATTGCAGTCCTCTCGTGAAATACTATATTGAATTCCATGGCTGTTTTTAAAACTGAATTAATATATCCTATTCTAGTGGTAAGGGATTATATATCCTATTCTAGTGATCTATTATTTTCTAGTGAATAATATTACTTATATTTTTCAATAAATGAATACAGTCAGCAATGGAGTAATTATTTTTTTAATTTAATTTAACATGTTCTTGAAATATATTCCATTTCAATTTCATATTTAGAAGATTGAAAAAATTAACATTCTTACAAGGGTGCTCCAAGTTTCTAATCTCATTCCCAAGGGTGCCGCAAATTTAAAAAGGTTGGGATTCCCCAACATAGAAAAATGACCTGATTTAAGAGCACATAAATTTGCAATATGTTCGGCCGAATTTTTGTCAGCAGTTGATTAACTCTTCGGCCGGAACATCTGTCGCTCAAGCAGGTATGGTTTCTTTATTCAACTCTGCCCCCCCCCCCCCCATACACACTCTTCGACCTTCGGTACTGTGATTCTACGTATGCTTCAGTCAACATCTTGTCTTTTATTCTGGTCATCTATGTCTTTTAACATCGTGTTTTTTTTTCTAAAACCTCTGGAGGTGCGGGGTCAAGTGTTCCGGTTCTAAATTACGGGTGCTTGACTCGGTTCTCAATTACGGGACCGGCTTGTAGGGGGTAATGCTGGCCACCTATACGGTACCCCCTTAAATGAATGGCCAGAAGTCTCGCCCTTTTCTGAGAACAAATGGCGTCATAGCCAATTTTCTGGACATTTGTAATAAATAAACATCTTGTGTTCAGTTTGGATGGGCAATTCGTGACGCCAGCCTTCTATAGTTCAGATACGTACAATTTTTCTAGAACACTGTTTGTCTACTAGACATATATTCTCTCTAAAGTATGTTTAAATATGAATGTCAGGCAGATAATCTTCATATACATTTTGTATAAAATGTGCAGCAAGGCTGAAAATCTTTCAAGATTTGAGTTTTTGAAGGTTCTGGGAATGACTTTGGCCAAACCCTGTTTTATGTAACCTGTTTTGAAACGAAGGCTGAGTAAGACTGATTTTCTTAAAATGCCTCTACAAAACGAACCGTAATATAACCTGTGATAATTGGTTCTGTTCAATAACAGCTGGTCAAGAAGTAAGGAGAAATGGTATGACGATTGTGGCTACCATGAAATGTAATAAACTACAAATACCTATATGAATCCTATCTGTCGCTAGTCGCTATATACATGCGACTAGCGAGTTATGTAGCGCTAGTCGTTACATGTCGCATCACTAGCGATAGTGTTAGTCATGAAACTGCAGTATTTAATTTCAACGTTTTTACAGAGAAGACTAGTTTATTGGGTTAACACTTCGGCGGGAACATCTGCCTCTCAGGCATCCATGGTTTCTTTATTCAACGCTGGGCCCCCCATTCTTCGACATTGGATACTGTGAGTCTACACACGCTTCAGCCAACATCTTGTCCTCAGTGTGGAAGGGTGATTTGTCACACCAGGCTTTTATGGTTCAGGTAAAAATGAGATTAATCAGAGCAAAAATCCCAACCCACGCGTTCGACTATCTAAATTCCTGTACAAAACAAACCTGTGATAATTTGTTCTGTGCAGTAGAAGATGGTCAAGAATTAAGGAGAAAGGGTTTGACGATTGTGGCTACCATGAAATGTAATAAACCACAAATACCCTTTGAGTTTCTAATTAGGAATATCTGGGAAAGAGATATTCCATCTATATATGCCTGCCTAGCAGAAGGTTCCCTCTAAACGGGAAAAGAACCATGTTCCCACCTAAGGGTTATAAAAAATTCTTCATGCATTGTAGTAACATGTACACATAAGTTATTCGTCATCACATAAAAATAAAAATAACTGCATATCATTATATACAGTATTAAAATTTGTGCTCAGTACAATTAAAATATGAATTTTTTTTAATTGATTTAGATGCCTCCCAAAAGAAAATTATCTGGTTTCGAAAATTTAATCAGAAAGTTGAAAAGATTACAAGCAGAAAAAAAGGGCAAGCTCGTGCACTAAACCAAATTTTAACAAAAGATTAAGAACTAAAACATGATGAAATAAAGGAAGAATGTAGTTTTAGTACTGAGGGCAAAGATCAGCTACCCGGACAAACTATTAAAGAAGACAAATTTGAAGAGAAAAGTGGAGAAAATGAAGCAAATTTTTAGGCAAGTGCATGTGAACAACAGTGGATAATACAAAATAAAGAAGATAAAAGAGAAGGCTATGAGGGTGCACAGAACATTTCAATAAATTTTGAGGATTCCGCATTGTGACCTGAAATTACTGACAATTTTAGACAGATTCTAATAAAAAATCGTCCAGTACAAACTAAGGAAAGATTCTTGCTAATGATTCAGGAAGACATTTTTCAAAAGAACATTACAAGCGAAAACTCGAAAATGGTGGAAAAATCACGAGGAGGAGGCTGATGCATTCCAGAAGTCAAGACGCCATTTATTGTTTTTGTTTTATCCTTTTTGAACAATAAAGAGTTTCAGAATTGGTCAACTAAAGGCTCATCAGAGTGGAATAATGTATCCCGAACCATTTCAACTCATGAACATTCGAGTAAACACCTGGAAAATTATAAGAAATGGAAAGAATTAGATAAAAGATTACGATCGCTTACTATTCTAGATCCTGCGCACCAAAGAATTTTAAACGAAGAAGAAATTTATTCAAATAATGTTTAGAGAATAATTGCGATTGTCTTGCCAAAGATTGTCTTGCGATTTATCTTGCCAAAGAAAATTTAGCTTTTCGTGGAAGTTCCAGCAACTTTTTTGAAAATGATAGCGGACATTTTCTTCAGTTGATTGAAATGATGACTAAATTTGATCCGTATTTGAAAGAACATGTTGGGCGAATAATAAGTGATGAGTACAAATGAAAAGTTGTTGTTGCTATTGCTGTTCCGAATGCCTCCTGGCCGAAAGTTCCACACCAGGTTCATATAGGCTTCGGGCTAAGTAGTCCGGCTCCGGTTTAATACAGCTCCACAAGGGTCAGAGTCCGACTTGGCTACGTACCAACACAATTTTGACAATAATAATCCAAGAGCAATTGAATGATCTAGTAGTAATTTCCATAGAAAAGACGGCTTATCTAAAGCAATAAAGCAATAGATTTATCTAAAGCAATAAATCATGGAGATGCCATAGAGGTATTTGCTGCCATAAAGGCTCGAAAATTGATTTGGTATTAATTTTTTTTACATAGGAAATTATATGCAAATTTATTTACTCTTTCTGCTTATTTTTAAAGTTCTGTAACTTATAAAATTAAATTTTCTAAAATAAAAATAACTTTTCTATTTAATTAATACATATTTTCCCAAAATTTCCATTATTCTATCAGGTAGATAACTTCAAATACTGATACATTCTTACTCAGAGTCTCTCCAAAAATTTGAAAAGGCACGTTTTTAAAACTTGCCTCAGGCGCCACATTTCATCGGCCCTGCTCTGCTAAAGGGTCACTGTCAGCTGCATCAACAAATGATCTGCGATCAGACAAACGATTGAGAGTTTGTCGGAAGGTGGTCGGTTCAATGACTCGCCTCTAACCTTCTCAACGAAGGATAAACGCGGTTGTGAAAGCGTTCATGACGATCTCTTCAGGACGTTGTTGCCCTGAGGTGACTTTTAAAACCGCATCCTGTGCTGAAAAGTTTTAATATGGTTAAATCATAGGCATTTTTTCATGCAGTTTTCATTTGCGCTGCATGCCCAGTTTAGCACCTTAAAAGGCTCTAATTCCCAAAAACAAAAAGGGTCAGATAAGATATTACCTCTATAGAATCTAAAAGTACCCTCATGGGGAAGTCTTGTACGAGACGACAAAGGTTTGACGACAAAAATAAACCTTTTGGCATCTTGAAACCTTCACCAATAGAAATTGCACACAGCAAGGTTTAGCCAGAAGAGCTTAGCTTGGCGTATGCAGTACAATAACAAATACATAATCTGATTCACCAACTGAAGACAAAAATTTCCTTTGGTAGTACACAAGCAACTGGCTAGAAACGTTTTTTGGGATGCCTCAATTTTAATACATAATAGTGCCAGCACTGCCGTTTGAAAGCTTTTTTTTTTTTTTTTTACAAATAAGTATGCCTAGACAGAATGTAAATGCCTCACAAAAAAAAAATTGATCCCGCCCATCCTTTATGGTTTTTGCCCTATTCTATGAATATGTACCACGTGACAGAACTTGTAGATATTAAGTTACCAATTTAAGTATTAAATGATAACCTAAACTTTGTGAGATTATTTGTGATATGCCCAAGCATCTGTTTCCTAGCAAAATTCTGCCTGAATATAATGGAACTTGGCTGGTGACTGCATTTCAAAGTTTAAATCAACTCTAAGAACAAACTTTTTCTTTTTATAGAAGCGCAAGAATGTTCTTTCTATAGCAACGCTGATTATATTCTATAATCCAGGATGCAACATCTTTTAAGATTTTTAAGATCCTTTTCTCTCTAATTTCTTATTGTATAGTTTAGTAAATAAAAACAAACATTTTTTGTTTTTATATAGAAGTTGAAACTGTTAAAGCAACAACGCAGAAATTAAAACGTTACTAAGTTCAGTAGAATGTTGAATTATTTATTTATTTATTTATTTATTTATTGTTATTACAGATTGCCGATGGTGAACTAAAAGTGGCGATTTTCTAAGAACTAAACTTAAACGAAGAGCACTTATAAAATAAACCGTACCCAAGAGCAAAAAGTAAACAAATACCTTCACGTCAAACAGTCTATCTAAAAATTAGAAACAGAGGCCGTTGATTTGAACTAAAAGCTCAGAATTAACTTTTTGATACTTAAGATTAGTCGACCTCGCAGATCTTCACTGTCCATCTTATTTTCATCTTAATAATTTTAGAATCACAGATTCGTAAAACATATTTTTGGATTCCATTTCTAGAATTTGAAATAGATTATCTAAACCTTCTTGCGATATAAAAAAAAACATACAAATAAATGAAATTTCTAAACTGAGATTCAAAAAATATTAAGAGGGGAAATTCCCCATAGTTTAACATGAGGTTTGAAGATCTGCGATGTCAAATGATTTGCCAACTTCAGAGCCCAGATCTTTTCACATTACTATAACTGCTCTTCAATGTGGATAAATTATTAACAATAAAAAATGCTTACTTGGCACTTCTACCCGTACTTCCGCATGCACAATAGATCGGGTTATCACACGTGGTCTGTTCTGCTGGCTTCACTCCAGCTGCCACATTCAGGAATACCAGAGCTAGAAAATAGATAAGTAGTGGAATAGCGTAAATTGCATTCTTCTTAAAAAATGCACATTTATATTTTCGGTGTACACCAAACTCCCGATCGCCAGAATCATAAAGCAGATAAATTTTCAAAGTGTCGTCATGTCCCTTCTCCTTTGGGGCTTCTGGGGCTGAAGGGAGGTTAGGTTTGGTTTGGAGCTCTACAGTCAACTTTTTTCTACACGAGGGCTATTAGACGAGGACTAATTAGACTGAGACTTACAGTTTAAAGTCGATTCCGGACGGCTACACACTTCCATGCCAACAGTGGGACTTGAACCCACAGGATCTGAACCTGATGCCAGCGCCTAGCCATTCGGCACATCACCTGGCGTCTGGCAGATGGGAGAGACGTAGATTCAAGGTAAGAAGGTGTCATTGTTCATGACATGATGTTTTGTACAAGGTAATTGCGCTAACATAGCAGTAGGGTAGAGTGAGTATATGATATGTTTTGCACAAACTGCGCTGACGTATTTGCGTTTGAGTAGGTAAAGCAGCACAGTAGAGAGTCATTATTCTTGGCATAATGTTTCGCATACGATATTTGCGCCAACTTTGCACCATAAACGGGGGTAACGTAGTAGAGTAACGGATGAGCTAGTCATTCTCACGTAAAAAAAAATGTTTTTGCACGAGGTAATTACATGTTGCAAACGTAGCAAAGTAAGACTATAGGGAATAATCCTCATGGTATGTTTTGCCCCAACCGAGCTCTCTCAGTAGAGTAGGTTAGAGATAATCATTCTTCATGGTATAATGTTTCGCAGAAGATAATTCTGTTAACGTTTCAGCATAAACGCAGCTAATGTAGTAGAGTATTGGTAGAGCTAGTCATTATTCATGGTAAGAATTTTTGCACAAGGTACTTGCGCTAACGTAGTAGCACAAAAAGTAGCAGAGAAGTAGAGCGAGTTATTCTTGGTATGATCCTGTGCACACACTGCGTCAGACGCAGTATATTTTATTAATGCATTCTCCGCGGCTTGCAACTTTCAATACATTGTTGATAGGCGATTTTATGTAAAAACTGACTCAAGTCACCAGTTGTAAGAATAATTTACGAATAAAATAATCGAAGAGAGGTTCTTAACTTTGTGAAGTCAGTTTTCCTTATGCGATAATTATAGTTAAAAAGATAAAATATGAAGATTTCGCGAACCTCATACAGGTTACAGTGAAAATAGTTTTCAAATAAAGAGTCAGTTGACTGATTATCGCTTTCAAGTGACTTTTTCATTTATAACATCAGTATTATTAAACCTAAACCAAGACATCTTTTTTTATATCTCTATGGGTTACTTCCGTCCACTGTACAGTATCGGCAGATATAGTACTATCGTTTTATATTGAACTTTTTATATTGTACTTTCAGTCGGTGGTTAGATAAATTTGAAAAGCAATCAGATAGAAAAGAATCCTTTGTTTGAATAATTTTCTACCAATTGCTAACTTCAATAGTTACAGCTTAAACACTTCTTTAGTGTTTCAAAGCTAAACACCAGTTTAGCGTTTCAGGGTTGGTAAAAAGTCGTTTCCTGTCCACTCCTCTTTAAAAACAATCACAGTAACTTTCACGAGCGGATTCTGTGCCGCATCTTTTTCACTTTTTATAGCCTAATTTCAGGATCGAATGTATATTCAGATGAATAATAATCCTCAAATTTACTGATACACGTATATTGCAGTGTTGTCTATCAAGCAGTCAGAGTATTTCCATGTAATTCAGGGAAAAGCTATTTTTCTCCCATTAAAACAATTCGCTACTCGTCACTTCACAAAATTAAGTACACTAAACTGTGTAAAATTCTAAATATTGTTTATACCAATATTAAATCAGCACTATCCAACGCAACCATTATTGCTGTGATGAAACTGTTCAGTTTTTAATGGATCAATACACAATATTCAATAAACACTATCGAACATTACCTACAATGCTGTTATGAAGCTTTTGTTCTCTAAATGGTCAAAAAACACTGTTTAATAAACGCCATCTGACACAAAAATAATACTGTAATGAATGTTTTATGCTTTAAGAGGTTAATAAACAGTATCCGATGAACACTATCTGATGCAACCAATAATAGTGTAATGAACCTTCTGTGCTTTAAAATCAGTGGTACGCATACTGTGGGGTCGTAACCCACAGAGGGGTCAGATAAAACACTGGAGGGGTCTCAGATGATCTGAAGTAAATTTATATCATACTGCATTATTTAATTAAAAAATATGCTATAAATTTTCTATAATGACCCAACAAACACAAGACTGGCGGCAACTTGACGGGCCGGTGCTGGAGGCGCCGGCAGAACGATAGGCCCGGGGGAAATGATCTGTACCGTTGCCGGGTGACTTACGAATCTCCGACGGGGGATCCCGTATTGTGTACTCTTTTGAGGGCCGGTGACGGTTGGATGGTAATCGACCCGAAACCGCTTTTCCAAAACCGTCCCGGAATTGGTGCTCCGATTCGTAACCAGAAGTAGCAGAAATCTGCATCAGAATTATGGATTTGAAAGGGAAGGCGAAGATTAAATTAAACAGACTTTTCAAAAATATTTATTTCATTGTTGTGAAACTTCTTTTACGCGGAAAATTCCCATAATTTTCCTTGTATGTAAAGATTGTATTATGTGAGAAGTATTATGTGAAATTGTATAATGGTATTATGTGAAAATTCACATAATTTTCCTTGTATGTAAAGATTGTATTCTGTGTGTATGTTTTTAACTCCCTAGAAGCTTATAAAAACAGATAAAAATTAGTTTCATTGTTTATTTTATATATTACTGTAGAAATTAAATATCTACTTAAAAATGGGTCCTTGTTGCACCACTCTTTATTTATAAGAGAGGAAATAGTGATAAAATTTGTATTTTTTAAAATTTCTTTTATAGTATATTAAAATAATAATATATATTTTTGTAGATAAAATATTCAAAATATATTTTTCAGGAAACTTACATATTCTAAGTATTTCTAATTGTTAGATGCCATTATAAAACAACTAATTTTGTAGAACTTTTTCTCGAATTTCATTGTATTAATTTTACAGTAACATATTCTTATAATACACATTTGAATGAAAGAAAAGGAATTTTAAATTAAAAGTTAAAATAAACAAATCACACATATTTAGAAAAACATTAATGTAATGTAAATAAAGGAATCACGCCATTATTCAATCCAGTGTTCACCGCAGTTCCATCACATCCAATTGCAGTAATGTTAAGTGTTGGTCGTAAACATATTTGCAATTGCTTAATTTTCAAGCATTTATTTCAAACGGGTTTGATTTTGATTTTTAAACGCGATGCTATACACTATGGCTGTGTTGTGATATAGACAATAGACCGTCTAAGCTCATGAAGTACCTGAGAGAGCTATAGGCTCGGTAAGAAAATTACGGGGCACTCTATTCATTTTGAGATTGATTCAACAAGTATGATAAATAATAAAAAAAGGGAAAAAAAGATGAGACATAGCAAATTTGAAATTGATTGTGTAGGAATTAAGATTAAAGAATAAGGTTAAGATAAATTTTAAAAGATTGTATTTTAAAATTTAAGTCATGAATTAGTTAATTATTTAGAACTTCCTAGAGTTTAATTTATTAAATTACTATGATTAATATAAATAATGTAGTAAAGTTTTAGCTTGAAATTTACGTTAAAAATTAAAAATTCCCTAAAACTTCGGAGAGGGAACCAGAGATCCTGTCATGATGATTTCTAACTTTTTTCACTTCATAAGTATTTTCTAAGTTGACCTAATAATTGTAATATCTTTGTAATTTCTCTTCAATTCACTTAAAAACTTACTCTTCACTTAAAAAAGAGGGGGAGGAAGTCGTCGTCTGTGTTTTTAGCTCCCCAGAAGCTTATGAAAACAGAAAAGAAATTTCTCAGCTACCAAAATATGTTATCACTTCATAAGTATTTTCTAAGTTGACCTAATAATTGTAATATCTTTGTAATTTCTCTTCAATTCACTTAAAAACTTACTCTGTATTCATTAAGTGTCATTCCTAATCTTTTCACATAATTTTCTAATCGTTTGATTATTTTTTTGCGGAACACCCCTTTGTTTTAACCATGAAGTTACAGAGTACTGTAGCTTCATGGTTTTAACTAACTTTGAATTCAAACTGATCGCTCGGCGCCATGATTTTTTTTCGGAGAGGAAAGGCGTGTCGTATAGTTTGAATGGCAGCTCCCTCGACCAATGGGCAACAGATAATACTCTCAGCTGAAATCTGCCTCTCGTATGAGCTTAAAATGCGTGACTGGCGCTATTTTCATAACCCTAAAATTTTAGATTGCACGTGGTAAAGGACAAAACTGGATATATAATATACCCAGAGAAAATTTTCAGGGTAAGTTGAACTTTTATATTTATTTATATAAGTATTTGCTAATTAAATTAATATTTAGAATTGTAATTTGTACGCACTATTTAGATTTTTATATCCTTTAGAAAGTATAAAATACATGACACAAATATCAATTCCAAATCTACATAGGTGAAAAATAAAAATGTATTTTCATTTCCAGTATAATATTTTCCATTTTACTTCTTTAAAGAAATTTGAAAGAAAATTATAATGAAATTTTTTTTAATATGTTAATCCAAATTAAACATTTTTTTACTACTGGATTGATAAATCAGTTACACATGATTCCTCCATAGTAAATTAATGCATAGTATTCAATGCATAGTATTCAATGGTGAAAAATTGTAAAATATATTTAATAGGAAAATGGACTATGTTCTCATTGCCAGGTATCAATAGGCAACAAATTATCAATGTCTAAATGTTAAAAGATGGATTCAAGAACATTCCACATTATAAAAGATTCTAAAAATGAACTTGTAAATCATACAAAAGGATCTATTGAATTCCTTATCAAATTGCTTTTTGAGTAATCTTTATAAAATACTTAAATACTTTATACAAAAATTTTATACATTATAAAGAAATTAAGAACAAATATTCTTAAAATTTTTGTGTTCATAATTTAATAATTATATATTTTAATTTAAATACTAAACACTAATGGGTATTTTTCATGTATAATCTTAATAGCCTTAAAATATAATTTTTTAAAATTCTATTAATAATGTTCTATGTGTACACTCAATTGCTATATATGTATATGTTATTCCTACTGGGTGAAATTCCTTTATTTTATGTCTATCGAGAGAAAAGATATATTCAAAATTTCAAAACCAGATCAAAATATTGTTTAATCAGTATCCACATGTCAAGTAAATATTGAAACAATAGCAAATATTGGAGCATTTTTTTATTTCGAATATCTCATTAAATAAAAAGCTTATTTAAGGAACATTTTGAATTTCAATTGCTATTAATCAATATTTTGAACTGGCTTTGATATTTAGATTATATTTCTACTCTCTCTGAAGATATAAAATAAATTCAATTTCACTCTTTAGGAATAACATAATGGTGCATACTTTTTGCAACTGAGTGTATATATTCTTGCAATTGAGTGTATATATATTTTGAAGAATTATTAATTTTTGTAGGTATGTAAACTCCATTGTATTCCTGAATTCATTCAAATATGGTCTTCGAACTACAGGTTTATATTTCAGATTAATTTCAAAATTTTGGAAATTTAGATCATTTTAGAGTTTTAAATTTGTGTCAATATAGATGCCACGTGCATTTAATTTTCTAATTTGTATCGTGTTTGAAATCACTTTTATCGGTGTTATTAGAGATGAGGGCAGTGAAAATTATTCCAAAATAGACTATTTAGATACATAAATTGTTTCTTAAATTATTAATTTGCATTCCATGTTTTAAAATTATATATTTATAAGTATATAGATTTGTAGATTATCAGAATGTGTACATACAAAAAATTGCTTTATTGTAATAGATATTGTACGATAAGAGTTTTTATAAATCTGAGAATGTTCTCAATAACTATCTATAAGCTGTTCATCTCTAAAGGTCTTTTGGAAATTATTTTGTTGTCATGCTGTGCAAAATAAATGTGAACTTATTGGCTTAAAGTATATATATAAAGTGTAAAATTAGTTTCTTTTCCCCTTTTTATATTAGTGATAAGCAAGTTTATAAAGAACTCTACTTTTCAATACTTCTTGGTTTGATAAAACATTAAATTTTTATTATGGCATTATAAGAAAATATAGTTTTTTTTTACAGAATTTTGAAACTGGAATCTATTCAGAGCTTCGGGCTTGAAAGACAAATACCACTTGGATCTCATTACCTGTGTAAGTTTTTGATTAACTTCACTGAGCATACCTTTTTTTATTCTTGAGATATACTTTTATTTTCAGCAGTGGACTTGTAGCCAAAATCACTGTCTTTAATATTTTTTTAGATTTATTTTTAACTAATTTAAATTTTTCTATGAAAAAACTATAAAAATATTTATTAAACAACTAAAAATTTCAAATTAGTTTTTTTAACTTAGACGCTAATCTGAACTTTCTCATAAACTTTGGTCTCAATAATTTGTGGATAGAATATTGATTTTCTTTATTTATTCTTTTTTAACTGTGAAGCTTGTTGTTAAGGTTTTAGGTGAGTGAGAAAGTGCAGTCCAGGGATTTCAGTTAACATGACTCTTGAGAAAGTCTTTAACTCTTGCCAAAAAAAGAGATTTATATTATAAAAGTATAAAATGCCAAGGTTTATTTAAAAAATATAAAATCTGTTCATGGACAAAGTTTGTTTATAAAACTGTAGATAAGACATTCATTGTGAGTTGTGGTTTATTATATCAAAATGTGTGTTTGATAAGTGAATGAAATAACCCTTTCTTAATAATGGAATAGAACTCCTGTATAATCAATGAATTCACGGATACAAGATACAGTTCCAAAAAGCAAAACGCCTGGTTTACAGAGTCTTTTATAATAACAGAAAAATGATATTTATATTATGAAAATGTGAAGTTCCAAGCTTTATTTATTCTTAATGGTTAACATTAAAATTTTAAAAATATTTTTAGAATTTCCTGATAAGTTGTTAGAAGTTCGTTGATAATTCATTACAGAAGTAGTAAAAAGGAAATTGCTTTTAGATGTATTAGATCATTAGTTAATGGGCTAAGTAATTTTAAATTTTGGAAAAATTTAATTTTATGCATGCCATAAATTTTTCTCTCTGTTAAACATGTTTATTCCATTTTAAGTCTTAATACTTATATAAAGAATTTGGATTAAATGAAAACAGTAATGAGTGATGGTGAAAATGTATTAAATGTGGTAATTGAATTGCTTGATGTTCTAAGACATAAAATTTCTGATCATCAAAATACAATAATTGACTTCTTGACTGAACAACTGACTTTATTATTAAACAATATCCTATTTTGCTACCCCCCCTTGTTTAAGTATATTATATAATCATCCTTCAAATCCTAATAGACCATTATTTTATATTTTTGATCCTGTACACATTCTGAAGTGTGTCAGAAATAATTGGCTGAATCAGAAGAATTATGGTTAGTGTATGTATTTTATTGATTTTAATGATCATAACTTAACTAAACCTGCCTCTTTTAGAACCATTAAAAGTATCCATTCTTTAGAGGATGGACAGATAGTTAAATATGTGTTTGGATTCTTCAAAAGTACTTACTCCATCTTCTATGGAGAGACAAAATGTAAAACTATGTCTTCAAATTTTCAATGACCATTTTGTTGAAGGGTTGAAAGTGCTTTCTACACATACTGATGAACCTTTTTGTTTAGAAACATCTGAATATATTGCAATCATTATTAAATGGTTGAAGATAATGAATGTGTAAAGTAAGTTAAAAGGGGGTCATAAACGAGATGTGTATTGTGAGCCTTTGTCATCTAATGCATCCAATGAAAAGGTTATGTACCTACAAAAATTCTTAGTTTGGCTTGATACTTGGAATTTTCTTAAATATACTTCTGGCTTTTTAACTAAAACATATACCACACTTTATCACACTACACATGCTATGGAGGAGCATGGTACTTGAAATGTGAACATATTGTTGCAATGAATTGGGGATGGCATATTTCTTAACAGGAAAAATTCAAACCGACATTATTGAAAATAGGTTTGGAAAGTTTCGCCAATTGTCTGGGTCACAATACAACTTCTCGTTGACACAGGTTTTCGAAAATGAATCGAAGCTTAGACTTCAAACCCTAGCCCCTTAATTTTATAATTTGTATCGTGTTTGAAATCACTTTTATCTGTGTTATTAGAGATGAAGGCAGTAAAGAAAAATATCTTTAGTATTTTATCTTAAATATATCTATTATGTGCTTTCTTACATGCACACATTAGCCAGTTAAGACATAACTATGTTTTACTATCTTAAAATTAAGCGTTAGAAACTCAATAAATCTAAACTTTAGTTAAGTGTATGTCTGGGAACTATGTCTGGGAACTAGTGCCTGTGACAAACTTCTCGTATATGGTATGAATCTCATATATGGTATGGTAAAAATCTCGTATATGGTATGTGAACTGGAATTTTTTCAAAAATTCTGATTAGTACTTTTTTTTTCTCCTCATTGATTCTGAACTCTTCAAGTTAAGCATGAGCTTTGGGTTAATGAAAAAAATCATAGACAGCATCTGTTTTATGTTGTTCTTTAAATTGTTGCATTATGCTTAGAATTTCTTTTATTGCCTTGTCAAATATTGGATTGTACTAAATTTTTTAAAATTCCACTGAGCATCTTGTTTAGCTGTTTAAAAAATGGGGGGAAATGCATTGTAAATTGCCTTTACTTTCTCAAAGTTTCATAATTAAATATGTTGATAAAGTTGTGCCTGAAAAATAACTCAACTGATTCTGAACATCAGTTGGAGTTTTATGGAAAGCCAAATTATATGGAAAGTTATACAATAGTTAGTTGAAATTGTTTCTTGGAAGTTTTGTGAGGTAGTAATCTAGTTCATGTATATTAAAGTCTTATTTAAATATTGTGCTAAACATATTCAGCACATTGAAAGTCTGATTTCTTCTCAACTTTTAATCACCAGGCAATTTTTGGTATTAAATTATATGCTCAGTGCATATTCCATTATGTGTAATTTTCACTCAATCTGATTTGAAAATTCATGTGAGTAGAAATTTTTCTGATTATAATTTAACAGCTTGCCTTGTGTTATGATATATTTATTTTTATTCATTTCAGGAAGTCTGTTGGACAGTGTGTAATATTACTGCTAGTAATACACAAGATTCAATCAGTTATTAAAGCTGGAATTATGGAGGATATTATTCTAATACTTGATGAGGTATTTAAAACCTTTTGGTTAATGTAATGTTACTTCAAGTAAATTTACTGCTAAAACTTAATTTTATTCTCTAGTTGAATGCAGTGGCATAGATTATTTTACAAAGTGCAATAAAATACTTTTAACTTTTCAAACCGAACTTCTAACCAGAATTTTTAAAAAAATTAATAAAACTTTTAAAATTGAAAATATTTTCATGGATCTAAAGAATGGAACATAACACCTGTATGTTCAACTAAGTCATGGATAAAAGATGCAGCCCTAAAAGCAAAAGGCCTGGTTTCTGTATACTTTTATAATAATCATGTTACAACAGTATACAGAAACCAGGCTTTTTGCTTTTAGAACTGAATCGTTTATCCATGAATTTGTTGACTATACGGGTTTTCTATTCCATTGTTAAGATCTGTGAAAATACTCTCATTAGCAAAATAGTTTTTTAAAAATTTAAATTTGGGTTAGAAGCTTGGTTCAAAAAGTCTAAGTGTTTCTTCACGCTTTATAATATAATCTATGCCATTTCACTCAACATTGACAGCTAGTCAATATTACCCACCTCATTTTTCAAATTAACCTGACTAATCAAACAATATATCATAACAATTGTTTAGTAATTACTGAATCTAAATAGTATATTTTTAATAATTTCTTACTGTGGTTATCCCTAATAACAGCTGCTCACAAATAAAAAATATTTTATACACAGATCTCCACCATAATTTGACAATTAAGTAACAAAAGATATGCTCTATTAAAATACTATGCAGAAGTTAGTATCCCAAATTACTTTCTACCACATTTTTTGTAAAACCAATTACTGTGAAAGCTACATCATATAATAAATGTTTACTTTATTCATTATTATAGTAATAGATTAGTTGTTAAAGAGTTCACCCTTTTCACTAAATTTCTGAGTACAGTAAGACATTCAATCCTGTCAATTAAATGATTAGTTATTACAGATATAAATAAAATAGATTGGAATGCCTTGATAGAGTACAATAATTGAAAGCTGACTTGTTTAGAATGACAACAAAATTTTCTCTTCACTATCAAGAATCACTCTCACATTGAAAGTAAAGAAACACAAGAATGAAGATTGAATACTAAATAAAATGTTAGCATCTTAAATTTCTAAATCTGACCCAGCATCTGTATTAATGCTCTCTATGGCATGTTGTAATCAAATTTAGAAATTTAAGATTTTGTATGCTAATGTTTTACTTAGCATTCAATCTTTATTCTTGTGTTTCTCTACTTTCAACAGCATTATTGTCAATAGTGAAGAGGAAATTTTGGTGTCATTCTAGACAAGTCTCTGATTCAGCTTTCAGTGTTGAGCTGAAATTATGCTCAACATTAAAAACTTATTATTGTACTCTTATCAAGGCAATCTACTCTATTTTATTTATATCTATAATAACAAATTAATCGACATGGTTGGATTTTCTACTGTACAGAGAGAAATTTAGTGAAAAGGGGAATTCTCTTTAAAAAATATTTTATAACTATTTTCTATTAGTATATTTATTTAATCAAGTAAATATTTATTACATGATGTAGTTTTCACAGTATGTAATTGGTTTTACAAAAAAATGTGGTAGGAATTTACTTCTTGGAAGTAGTTATCAATAAAATGACAACAGATTTAAAACTGCACTCATGTGTTGGGTGCTGTTTTATATCAAGTTTTTTTAAACCCCTGTCTCAGAATTTATATTTCCTAATTGGATTTATTTAATTCTACTTTATCAACAATGAATTTTTTCAACTACTTTCAACAATCAACTATTTTTACAACAATAAATTACCCTTTAATGTACAAAACTATGCAAAAAATAATTTTCTTATCTGCAGAGCATTTACTAACTCTACATCAAAAAATAATTTAAATAAATTCTTCTTTTGTTTCATAAATTATATCAGGGGATGGGAGTCATTTTCCTTTCACATAAATTTATGAACTGATTTTCTCTTTCTTTTTTTTTCCCTAGATGCTGTAAAGATGGAGCCAGAGGCACAGCGAAATGATCCTGTTTCGTAGAACAAATTGTGTAAATGTGCTATGTACTTTCTAAATAAACTATTTTTTACTTTAAACCAGCTCTTTTCTGTATTTAAAAACATGTGTTTCTATAATTATCTTTTGTTTTGCATAGTTTTATGAATTAAAGAGTAATTCATTAAATTCTTATAAGTCATTTTTAAAAAATATTTTCTTTTATATTATATTGGACATTCAATATCCAACACTTGATAGTACTATTTTTGAGAAATATTACTATCATAGTACTATTTTGTATAATAGAAATATTACTATCAACTCTGTAGAAACTATTACTCTGTAGAAATATTACTATCATAGAACTATTTCTCAAAAATAGTACTATCAAGTGTTGGATATTGAATGTCCAATATAATATAAAAGAAAATATTTTTTAAAAATGACTTATAAGAATTTAATGAATTACTCTTTAATTCACAAAACTATGCAAAAAATAATTTTCTTATCTGTAGAGCATTTATTAACTCTACACCAAAAAATAATTTAAAAAAATTCTTCTGAGCAAGTTTTCATGAGCTCACAAAGATGGGTTTCATCATACACACTACACATTAGTCAAGTTTTGAAAATGAATGTATCAAATTTGTTTATAAATTTATCAAATTATGTTAATAAATTTTATACTGGGGAAGTACAAATTTTTTGGGTTAATTATTAAAGTAGTACTGTTTTACATACTATAATCTCATTCTAAGTTAAAAAAAAAAAAAACGGGAACCTTAGATCGAATGGAAAGATGATTTAGCTTTAATGGTTGGTATTAATGTTATCTTAACTTTCAAATTTGGGTAAATGTATCTTAATACAAAAGGAGGTTTTGTTCTAACAAGTAAACTTGTGATTCAAATGAAAATTTTTAGGTAATAACAAAGATCAGTATTTGGTAATACCTAAAAATACATAAGGCAAAACTGGCAAGAATACTAGAAATATGAAGGCAAAAAAAATAATAAAAGTGAAAGGGTTGATATCAGAGGTTATTCGTCAATGTATTAAATAAAAATAAGCATATAAACGAAAGGGTCCTACGCAAAACTTTAAAAAAATGCCGGCGGTCCGATTCTGGTAGAATGCTGGCATGATGCCCGGACCTACGGCACATTGCTGTTTACGGGATGGGTAGATGACGGTATGTCGACACCAATTATTGCTCCCGTAACCGGCCCGTCAACCTCCGGTTACGCTCCGGCTATCTATCCGCATCGATGGCTTAATCGCGGCTGCCTAACGGTTCGTAGTCGGATGAACGATGGCTCGATTCCTACCGGAAGCGGCCCAGAAGTCGACGGGGTAGTCGCGGGCGAGAGGACACAGCCGTGACGGAAACGATACTGACCTAATGCGCCGGCCCGGCAGTGGTGAAATCGGCTGGCCGGAATCTTCCGACCCCGGCCCGATGCCTCTGTGTTTGTTGGGGACATATTTCTAATATTTTTATTTATATTTTGATATCTTAAAAATATATGATACTGTTCAATCAGGTTGTAAATAACAGTTTCTCAGTAAAAAGTCCATCAGCAAAAGGCTATAGAGTGAAAATTCTTTATGACAGCCAGTCATGGTTCCGAAAAAAGAAGGCCGTTTTGAGGGTTGGCTGTCGAATACGAGTGAACGGCGTTCAATAATGGTTTCTTAAAAAAGGGCCATTTTGAGGGGTGGGCGGCTATATAAGTTTTACTGTATTTACATTGCTTCCGTTTGTACCTATCTGTGTGAGAACGGGTTTAAAGAATGAGTAAAAACCAAACAAAGATCCAGACCGAACTCGGAAGATGATAGGAGAATAGCACTACGAAATATTTCTCCAAATATTGAGCAAATATTTATCCGAGGTTCAGGTTTACCCTTCCCACTGAATCTTATTTAGTTAAAAGATTAATTTTTAGAATTTAATTTATTAAATGTTGATCACGTGGTTTCTTTTCTTTTTGTGATACTTCAAACTAATTTTGCGTCACGTGCATAACAACGAAATAGACCAAAAAAATGTTTTTTTTCTTGCTAATGCGACAGACGATTGGACATTATCCAAAAAAAATATTAAAATACAGTAAAAGAAATGTTCCTCAAACTGTACTGTATTAACTGTACTATATTTTTTAGTATGTTCTATTAGATTTAGTTTAAATATTTTCTTCTACATTATTTTGTCTATAAAAATATCCGTTACGATTTTTTTATAAATACATTTTCTTCGTTTTTTTTTACATCAATTGCATAACACTGATCGCTGTATTTATTATAAATATATATAATTTTTTCTTTTAGCATTAATTGCATACATTGACCGTTGTATTTAATTTGAATGTACTCCATAGCGAAGTACGGGTTTTCAGTTAGTAATGTATATGTTTTTATAAATGAAAATTATCATCATTAGCATGATAATTGTCTAATGGAAAGAGGCTGACTAATAATGATACAATAAAGATATGCCCTTACTAATATAAAAAATACTGCAGTAAGACAGCTACACTGAGGAATTTTTCAAGACTAACAATTAGCAGCATCTATCCATTGACTGAATTACCACACAAAAACAGGAAGAAAAAAAAGAATGAAAAAAGAAAGGATTGTGGACGTAAATAGCTACAAGAGACTCGAACTGACCACATGTAGACACGAATTGTTCAGCTCAACAGACAATCAACAGTGCATTAAATTACAATCGGAAAGAAGTGTAAGTTGAATGGTTCGTCACGCAAGAAATAACTTCTTATCTTTCGCTGCAAATACAGACAGATCTTTTCATGTAAAAGAGTTTCAAGCGATTTCGTCACATAAATGAGAAAGTAAAACTATATGTTTCCAGGTGTTAAGCTAAAGACCGGTATTTTGTAAACTGAAATTGTCTAGAGCGGAAGAGGATAAATTTAATTTTTTTCCCTTGAATGATCATATTATTTGACCACGTTTTCGTTTCTTAATTTTACTTTACAGTTAATAGATAGCAAATGCTAAGTTTTCTTCACCATTTTGAGCTCACGTTTGAGTTTTTAAAACCTTTCCTTCCATCATTTGGAAGAAGTCAGATTACGAATAAATAACATGTTAGTGGTAGATCGAGCTCTACAAGTACGGCCTAAAGAAAAACTACGGATTCTGGGGAGAATTCCCTTGTTTAGGGATCAAAGGTATAGACAGTGCGAAAAGAGCGGTCACGGGGTATAAAAAATCTCATAAACAACAGTACCAGGCGGATGGAAAGGTTAGCATATACTGGTACTAGCATGAAAAAGCACGCATTTTTTTTGCTTACCATAACTTTCCGAACAGTTGCAAAACAGCTTTGTGTACCGACCATTCGAATAAAAAAATTCAAAGTAATAATTTAAATATCCCAGAAGTCAAATTTACTCACTAATGTTGAATATTTATATAGTAGTGAAGACACATCAAGCAGGGCAGTGGTCCATGTCTTATTGATCAATAATGTACGCGAATGGCTTACAATTCAAGCTATACCTTGCGACATTTTGCTCCTTAAATCCTTGTTTCTTCTGTGTAAGGACTTTCCGAGACTAATTGATCCAGACGTAAAGTGTAATTGAGCATCAGTCGTACAAAGTCAAAAGACTTATGAATTTATAACCATTAAAATCTTCAGGAACTGAAAGGTACAGTTCTTACCTTTGGACAAGTATTCCCAAAAAAGATAGTGCAGGAATGTATTTTAAGGGCATTCGTCTATAAATACAGCGGTATCCGACGTCTGTTTGATGGGAGCACCCAATGGGTGAACCACCTGTGCAACCTATTAGGGGACAACGCAAAAAAATTCAACAGCTGGGGTTAAAGCACGAGCCCAGCTTCCTGCACTTTTCACTGCACAATGTGGACGCAGAAACGTAAAGTTGGGCTGCAGAATCCATTTTGAGACTAATTCAAGCAGTTGGTTAGATAAACTACGAATCAGGTAATCATAATGATTTAGATACTGAACATAAGCCAAGAATAGAAAAGAAAATGGATGCCGAAACCATTCAGGAAATACCTCGAAAGATCTTTTCAAAAAATTGAACTCTGTACAAATTTCTAGAGGTCGAGTGACAACGGTAAATAACGCAAGCAAATCCTGTTAGCGGAAGGAATACGAAGTGAATGTTTGTCTGACGTAACGGGACGTTTCGTAATGCGCAAGGATCTACCAAACTAACGGTGAGGGGTGATCTATGTTTCCGAATTTTCAATATCTGGTTATGATTTCTGGATGGTTATTAAGTGACTTCTTGAGTTATTTTTTCTTTACAGTATCGAATAGCTTGTAAGCGTAACTATCCGTTTTGAAAGGAAAGCATATACTTATGATGTTCAAACCTTAACGCCGGGATCTAGCCTCGAGGTTTGGAGTCAAAGGATCGAATCCTTGTTCTGATATATTATCGCTGTTTTTGAAAGCATCCCATAAACCTTTATGGGAAAAGTTCAGAATCGACACTATATATATATATATATATATATATACCGGGTGGCCATAATTAAACTGACAGTGTTCACAGTGTTCTATTGCGCGATCTATTTGCACATTTTGTAGGAAGATTAAACAAGACGGGGGACGAAGGATTCCGCGAAAAAATAAATTAGTTCTAAAAGTCACCGCTAGGGGAAGATTTGGCGTTGTGTAATAGAAAATAGAGTGTTAACAAATGCAAATCAATACGGAAATTACCTTTTATTTTGCATTTAAATGAGGTTCAATGTGGCTGCCGTTGTTGTGGACCACATATTGCATTCTGTGCACAGTATGCACAACAGCAGAAAGTAACATGTCTGCAGGAATCTCCCGTACAGTCCGTGATATGTTATCCTTCAACGTAGCCAGGTCCTGGACCACTCCTTGATAGACCTTGGACTTAAGGTAACCCCATAGCCAGAAGTCGCATGGGGTAAGATCAGGCGACCAAGGTGGCTATGCAGTTGGAAAGTAGCGGCTAATGAATCTTTCTGTTGTGAATTTCTGTCGTAGCAGCTGTTGCACCCGTACAGCAATGTGTGGAGGGGCTCCATCTTGCAGGAAAATGATTTCCCCCAGGCATTGTCTTTGCTGAAGTGCCGGAATGACAAAGCTGTTCAACATGTGGCGATATTTCTCTCCGGTAACAGAACAGGTTCCCGGTCCTGTCGGGGTAATGATCTCATAGAAGAGTGGACCTACGATAAATTCCGCTGTGAACCCACACCAAACAGTTACCTTTGGTGAATGTAAGGGAATTTTTGTGACTGCAAGTGGTGATTTGTCATCCCAAATTCGGCAGTTCTGGGTATTCATAGTTCCATGCAGGTAAATGTGGGCCTCGTCTCCCCATAAGATTTTCCACGGCCAAGCATCATCCACCTCCATTCTGGCAAGAAAGGTGAGATCAAAAGTCAATCGCTTATCATGGTCGGGGTACAGTAACACCTGTACACGGCTGATCTTGTACGGATAGAAGTTGATAATCTTTCGTAAGATTTTCCATACCGTACTGTAAGGCATATCCATATTCCGAGCTAATCCACGAGCGCTAGAGGTGGCAGCAATATTGTCTGGTCCTCTGTCGACAATCGCCGTGGCAACTGCTTCAATTGTATCCTGTGGTACAGGTTTTCGTCCTCTGCCTGACTGAACCTTCAGAGAACCTGTTTTCTCAAACGTCACAACCATTGCTTTTAGCCCATTAACTGACACAGGACCGTTACCTTTACGCATTTTTTTGTGCGTTCTAAAAGCACGAAGAGCGGCTGACGCGTTGCACTGGTTGAGGTAAAAGAATTTGACCAGTAACGCACGCTCGACTAAAGAAGGAGACATTGCACATAAACTTTCAATCCGATTGATTCGAAACGTAACACATTGCCTTTTAAAACCCAAGCAGCTGGCACTGTGCCAATGGATGTAACGTGAAATTTGAATAAAGAACTTCTTCTGCTCAGCGTACGTGATATTGCAGATCACGAGACTTTATCGGTGTTTATGTAGATTTTACGCTTTTTTAAAAGTGTTGCCATATTGCACTTGAACTAAATAAGAAAATGTGCATAATAAAAGGTAATTTTATCCCGTATTAATTTGCATTTGTTAACACTCTATTTTCTATTACACAGCACCAAATATTCCCCTAGCGGTGACTTTTGGAACTAATTTATTTTTTCGCAGAATCCTTCGTCCCCCGTCTTGTGTAATCTTCCTACAAAATGTGGCGTCATTCTCGCAAATAGATCGCGCTACAGAACACTGTGAGCATTGTCAGTTTAATTATGGCCACCCGGTATATACAAGTCAAAATCTTATTAAGTTGAACTTTAAAAAAATTTAAGGGGGGGGGGGGAGAGATTATGTGCAGGAAGTGACAGGAAAAATCACTTTCTTCTATCGCCGTTAACGTAGTTCACTGGTTAGAAAGTTATCCTCGCTTCGTTATTTAGACTCGGGTTCGAATCTTGGTCCTGGAATAGACTCGCTACAAATTCGACTGTCAAAATCTTTATATGAATTTTGTAAAATGAAACATGATCAAATGCATAAATATTGAGACTTTTGCTGAAACACTTTACATAATAGACTTCAGTAAAAATCCTCTTTATTTACTTTTGTATATATGATTAATTATTTATTTCATAGCTGACAGGAGTCCTGTTGGGCTAGATCTTAAATTCGATTTTCTTGTGTGCGAGAAAATTCCTCTATTCTACACAAATTTGAACACATTAAAATCGTAGATGAGGATTTTCCTCCGGAATAGTCAGTGGAAGGAATTAAATGCTGTAGGTAGCTTTTCCGTTCAGAGAAAATTAAAAAGTAGCAGTGGCCAATATGCCAATGTTCATAAAACATACGTTACAGGAATTATATCGATAATTACTAATATATTTTTATACACCCCGTTTTTGTCGTAAACCTTTAGATTACAGGGCCCATTTTTCCGATTCCCTCTTTAGAAAGAGAAATTTCACACCCCTTTTGTAAGAACAGCCATTAAGGGGGTTATATGTATGTATGTATATATATGTGTGAATATATATATATATATATATATATATATGTATATGTATATATATATATATATATATATATATATATATATATATATATATATATATATATATATATGTATGTATATATATATATATATATATATATATATATATATATATATATATATATATATATATATATATACATGTATATATATATAGATATATATATATACATGTATATATATATATATATATATATATATATATATATATATATAAACATTCTCGGACTCGTATTCTTGGGATACATGCTATCCCACCCCGTAAGGAAAAGGTTAATCTTATCAGAGTCTTTACCAATTTCTCCTGTTCCATGCCAACAATAATTGTGATTTTCCTATAACCGTGGATAATCATCTGTCATACATCTTACCTTAAAGTCAGCGCGCCATTTGAAAAGGAAACTTGGCGGAATTTTCCAAGTCCCCTTGTTTTCCTCCGATATTTGAAAGTGAAAGCGCAAAATTTTTAGTTCTTGCAGTTATTACGCAAAATAAAATTTAGACAAATTCTTAAGACCCAAAACCCGGATTTCAGTTTAAAAAGGAAAATTAAGAACTTGATTTCCAATTGTTTTTTATACGATTGCACAATGCATCTGTTAATGCCTAAAAATTTATCGTGCCACAATAATTTCCTTCCCATTTTAGAACTATGACACAATTTAATACGTAGAGAATTTTGCACAACATCATTACGGCCTGACACGCCTAATTCACTCTGATAAATAAAAAAACTTGATATCGATGTTGTTAGGACTACACAGTATCTCCGTTAATTTATAGAAATATAATTACATGGTCCAAATAAATGCAGAACTGGTGTAATTTTTCCACTGAGATTGTAATTCCAAAACGGTAAAATAACTTTAAGAGTTTTTATTTTTTTGTTTTATCCGGTTTAAGTTTTTTCTCAATATTTACCATCTGACCATCTGAAAAGCTTATTTCAGCTAAAGAACAATTATTTGTATTTTTTTACAATACACAATTTGCCCATCTGGCTGATATATATGTATAAATATGTTGCATAAATCTTGCATAAGAATCCATTTCTAATTTTGAAGAGTATGCAGACGAAATTTATGATAGTCATTTTTTTAACTAAAATTTACAATTAAAAACAATTGCATAGTTTTTACTTTTTTATCCTCTGTTTCCCTCAGTTTAAGTTTTTGCTCAATTGTTTACTATATAAAAAGCTTATTTCAGTTAAAGAGGAATTATTTGTATTTTGCAAACATAGCACAATTTTTCTATTAATCTAATATAAAAGTAAAAATATGTATCACAAATCTTTCATAGGATTCATCTTCTAATATTGAGAACAGGCTGTCATAATTTGTGACAATCTCTTTTTGGTTTAACTGAAATTGACTATTCCAAACGATTACATAATTTTGAGGGGTTTTTTGTGTTTCTTTTAATTCAATATATCGCTCAATTTCTTACCACCCAAAAAGCTTGTCTTGAAAAAACTTTTATTTCAAGTTCTCTTTTTTGAAGTTGCACATTTTATCCCTTAATTTGATATAAAAGTATAAATATGTATCACAAAACTTGCCTGAGATTGCCTACCCCATTTTAATACCATATTTCCATAATTTATAGAAATTTAACTGAAATTTTGAAATGAAAATGTATAATTTAGGACAATTTTTTAAACTGAAATTTAAGAATCAAAATGAGTAATTTATGACAATATTTTAACTGAAATTTAAAAATGAAAATGCGTGATTAATAACCATTTTTTTACTGATTTTTAAAATTCAAAGTGCGTGATTAATGACAAATTTTAACTGAAAATTTCAAATCAAAATGCGTGATTAATGATCATTTTTTAACTGAAAATTTAAAATCAAAATGCGTGATCAATGACCATTTTGAACTGAAAATTCAAGATCAAAATGAGTGATTAATGATAATTTTTAACTGAAATTTTAAAATCAAAATCCGTGTTTAATGATAATTTTTTAACTGAAATTACAAAATGAAAATGCGTGATTAATGACCATTTTTTAACTGAAAATTTAAAATCAAAGTGCGTGATTGCTGACAATTTTTAACTGAAATTTCAAAATCAAAATGCATGATTAATGACCATTTTATAACTGAAATTTAAAAATCAAAATGCGTGATTAATGACCATTTTTTAACTGAAGCTTTAAAATCCAAATACGTGATTAATGACAATATTTTAACTGAAATTTTAAAATTAAAATGCGTGATCAATGACAATTTTGAACTGAAATTTTAAAATCAAAATGCGTGATTAATGACCATTTTTTGACTGAAATTTCTAAATAAAAGTAAGTGATTAATGACAATTTTTAAACTGAAAATTTTAAAATTGAAATGCGTGATTAATGACCATTTTTTGATTGAAATTTAAAAATCAAAATGCGTGATCAATGACAATTTTTGAACCGAAATTTTAAAATCAAAATTCGTTGTATTAATGACAATTTTAAACTAAAATTTAAAAATCAAAACACAAGATTTTTTGAAGAATTATTTTAACACAAAGTCATTGTTCGCTAAAAGCTGATTTCAGCAAAAACCGGATATTTAGCCTTGCTCCGAATACAAAAAGACTTGCCTACCCTACGGGGGGAAAGTAAGCACGAATGCAATACAAATGCTAGTAAGCAATTGCGCAGTGAATGTCTCCGTGATTATCTTGGACTATTACACAACTCTCTAAGAAACTGAAGCCTTACCTAATAGAATCTTCATTATTCTGCGAGCAGCCGTGTACTTCACCAATCACTTTCTCAGCTCACCTTGATCTGCCTTATCGAGGCAGTAAACAAAACCGAGAGGTAATCCGCAGTTCGGTGGAGATTGGGACGTCACGTCCGTGCGTTTTCATATCGCGGAAACATCGAAATCCGCCCTATCTACTACTGAAACCGTCAGAAGAGCGTGTGTTGCGGCCGAACTTAACGAACCCGTCGTGCAGGTAGGTGTTCCCCGCGCCTCTTTTTTCTTTTCTTGCGAATTCCGAATGTGTCCTGTCCAAAGATCGCGAAATGACCCTGAACTCTTGAGATAGGGTTCAAACCTTCTCAACCACTGCATTCATAGGGTGGTCATCGTTGGGCGAACCCTTAGGTGTCTCTCTGAGTGAAACACATATTTGCAAATACAGCTGCAATAACAAGGAGCAATGTCGAGTCGCCCAGTGTGAGGCATGTATTTGCAAATTTTGCTGCAATGACGAGAGAGGGGGCGAAAATGTTCGAAACACGAAAAATTTCGCCCCCCCCCTTCCCGGAGATGATGATCCTTTCCTCAAGACAGAAAGAAAAATTTGAATATAATACATTTTGTTATGGAAATTGGCAAAATATTCAAGGGCATTATTATGACTAAAACGCGGTAAAATTGAGTTGTTTAAATTTCCATATGATAATTTTCCTGTTGCACATATAACTGCCACTATTATAACACAGATTTTTATTTTATAAGATTTCACAACTGCAGAACACCCACAATTTTATCTTAAAAATCTGCAAAACGCTAAAACGCAGTTTGTACGTAACGCAACGACAGTGGCAAGCAAAAGCGATCAGTATGCAAAATTATGGCATTGCCGGATAAAAGAGTAAGCATAAGAAAAAATATATGAACCAGAAAGTAAAATTAATAAATAAAAAATAAAAAAAACAGCTTGGATTGAGATTTTAAGTACGTACCAAGGTGTATCATTTGTTAAATTCATTATTTTTTCTTCCTCTCTGATATATCGCCAAGGTACTGTTATACTTGTGCAAAGGTGATGACTCCCCTTAACCTTTTCCTTGCGAGGTAGGATAGCATGTACTCCAAAAATCCCCCATCAATGAATATATATATATATATATATATATATATATATATATATATATATATATATATATATATATATATATATATTATATGTATATATATAATATATACATATATATATATATACATATATATATATATATATATACATATATATATATATATATATATATATATATGTATATATATGTATATATATATATATATATATATATATATATATATATATATATATGTATATATATGTATATATATATATATATACATATATATATATATATATATATATATATATATGTATATGTATATATGTATATATATGTATATATATATATATATATGTATATATATATATATATATATATGTATATATATATATATATATATATATATATATATATATATATATATATATATATATATATATATATATATATATATATATATATATTCATGGGGCCGTATTCTTGGGATACATGCCGTCCCACCCCGTAAGGAAAATGTTAAGGGAGCACAGGACCTTTAAGATCGACGAAATGACTATAAATAGGGTCTAATTCTAACCACAAAAACTCCAAATAATATTAGAAAGAGAAATTTTCTTTCTTTATGCATAGAAAGAACATATCTTTAAGTATGTCATATTTATAAATGAAAATCATATATCTATAAATAATTTCCAATTTAGCAGTTTAGAATTTTATATGACTAACTGCTAATTTGAGTTTGCGTGCAGCATTACTTTTAAACTATCAATAGGAAACTGATAAAACTACACTCATATGTATATTTCATGGTACCCTACATTTTAAATTTTAAAAAAATGTACAATTATGGAATACATTTTTTATGTGAGAAAATTATGCACATAATTGTGATAATATTTTAAGTTTTCCAATTTCATGCTCAGTTTTTATTTTAAATATTTATTACAATTCATTTGGTTTACATTGCAGGTAACTATATTACAAGTGTATTCCGACCATTAATTATTTTCTGTAAGCGTATATCTCAATTTTATAATGCGCGCAGCACTTTATGATTTTTAATCACCAATGAATCATATAAAATTTTAAACTGCTAATTTGAAAATTATTTATAAATTTAAAAATTCCATTTTTAAATTTGACGTACTTAAAGATATGTACTTTATATGTATAAAGAAAGAAAATTTCTTTTTTTAATATTATTTGAGTTTTTGTAGTTAGAATTAGGCCATATTTTTAGTCATTTTGTCGAGCTTAAAGGTCTTGTGCCCCCTTAAAAGGGGAATCATCACCTTTGCACAAGTTGAAAAGACAGAATTTTTGCTGGTTGTTCGAACTTCTATAATTCTTTTTGTTATTGGCCATTATATATCAAACTTTCAGTATTACTTCTCTAAACTTTATAGATTATGTTCCCTGAATTATTTTTATTACAAGTAAATAAGAATTTTATTTATGAAGTAAGAAGTGAGTGTATTTTCTAATAATTACAAGATAAAAAGAACTTTTTATATACCATGCTTTTAAATATTCTGTTGAATCATATAAACTTGACAATTCTATGAATTAATAAATACTTTTTTAAAATTTTTTTGATGAATTATCCCATCAACTTGAAAGAAAATGATCAAATGCGTAACAAAGAGAGCAATTATAAGAAATTTTCAAACATCAAAGTTAACTGAAAAGGAATTCAAATCTGCTTAAAGATGGCTAAAAGTATTAAAAGAATGCATTGTCATTGTGATTGTCATCGTGTTCTGAGCTATTCTAAAAGTTTCAAATGTCTAGCTAGTCGGGAAGTTAGTTAAAAATCGATTGCAAGATTTGCACTGGACAAGCTAACTTGCGTTTAACTTTTCATTCCCGTCCCGGCTGATAGATGGCTTCACCTGTCTACAAAACAAAATTAACTTAAAATGAATTTAATTCTGCTTAAAGATGGCTAAAAGTATTAAAAGAATGCATTGTCATCGTGTTTTGAGCTATTCTAAAAGTTTCAAATGTCTAGCTAGTAGAAAAGTTAGTTAAAAATCGATTGCAAGATTTGTACTGGACAAACACACACACAAACAAGCAAACAAGAAAGCGAGTTAATAAAAACATGATAAAAATTTCAAATTTATATTGATGCACTGCCCGCAGAATTTCAACAACACTACTTAAGTTTCCATAATAATTTTTGTATTTTTGTGATGCTAAAAAACATTAGGTATATTTCTACACGTATTTAAATTTCAAAACACCTAAAAATATTTACTCCAGGACAATCCGATTTAAAGAAACTGAAAAAGCCCATTAAAGTCACAAGTCAAATGCTATAAATTCATAGTAAAATAATTTTTTATGAAAACATAGGTGCATATTTTTGGTGGCATCATTATACACCTATCCTGAAAATATGAAAGCAATACCTGCAGTAGTTTCCTTTATACAGTGCGCGCAAGCATGAAAATGATCATTACGAGAAAAAGGCTTTTAAAGTTCTCACACTGGTAATGTTTCCGTTGGAACTACTTTTTTCATGTCAATAGTTTTTAATGTTGCAGATGGAATATTTTAACGTGGTTTGTTTAAAATGGTTCAGAAATGCTCAAATATTCTAAAAATGCAAAAAAGTAAAATTCGATTTTTTGAAGATTCCCTTTGTTTTATAAGAAATTTTGGCAAACATGAAAAAATCAGAAAGGCAATCTTATCCAAGTGATAACGATTGCACCTCAATGCTAAACACCATCAAATAAGTAGACTAACTAAATAAATGAATGATTTTAAATACGCTTTAAGGTGTTATTGATTATATTCATATTCTTTCTTTCCTCTGTTCGAAAGTCGCCAAAGCATTGTTATATCACTAGTTTCTTTCGAAATTATATCAAACTTGTTAGAAGATAGAAACGTAGTCTGTCAAAGTGATAACAATAACAGCTTAGTTCTAAAGCCTTAGTAAAAAGAAGAAAGGTTTAAAGTAAGCACCAAGGTGTTATTGATTACTTTCATTATTATTTCTTCCTCTGTTAAAAGTCACCAAGTCATTGCTACATTGGCGAACTTTTGGCGAACTTGAAAAAGGCAGGAACGCATAGCTGTCAAAGTCATAACAATCGCAACTCAGTGCTTGTAATATGGGACAGCTGCACATGTCAGTGTATTTAAACAGGATAAGACTTTCTGAAATGGTATGAATTATCACCTAAGAAGTTTGCAATCTAAACTTTCTTAGTATAATAAGAGATATTAATGCGAATATGCATTTAGTAAGAGTAAAAATCGGTTAAATGTATGTATGATATATGCGCATATACAATTTATAAATAGCTTAATTTACGAAATTATGAAGCAAGAAATTTTGTTCCTCAGAGAGATAAAGAGAGAGGGAATTTATAAAGATTTTTAAAAATTCCCTCTCTCTACTGTGGGATAGGAGACGACAAGGGATATAAATTCTACCAACTTTAAATATATAAACTAGATTAAAAAAATCACTATTCCTCTCCCATATTAATGTTTAATCTTGGTCTGAAGAACCCTCTAACAGTTGAAACTGGTCTACGATTGCGAATATGCTAATATTTTATCTACAGCATTCATGAATTTCATTTCGGAATTCAAATTTTTTTTTTCAATGAAAAGGATTACATCTGTAATGGCAAACACCAAAACAGCAGAATTCCTTCTTCCTCGCTGTTTCCAGATTCTACTTGTCTTCCCCCTGAAACCACATTTTGAAACAAAGGACTTCCAAAAAGTGGTACATTTTTGAAAACTAGAATGCGCAATTTTCTCTCTGCTTTTCTCTTTTCTCATATTTTTTCACTAAGTTTTAAAGGACTTCCGAAAAGAGGTACATTTTTGAAAACTAGAATGCGCAATTTTCTCTTTTCTCATAATTTTTTCACTAAGTCTTAAGAGACTTCCGAAAAGTGGTACATTTTTGAAAACTAGAATGCGCAATTTTCTCTCTGCTTTTCTCTTTTCTCATATTTTTTCACTAAGTTTTAAAGGACTTCCGAAAAGAGGTACATTTTTGAAAACTAGAATGCGCAATTTTCTCTTTTCTCATAATTTTTTCACTAAGTCTTAAGAGACTTCCGAAAAGTGGTACATTTTTGAAAACTAGAATGCGCAATTTTCTCTCTGCCCATAATTTTTAAAGGGAAAAAAGGTTTTCACATTTCAAAATAAAACTAATATTATTTCACACACGCATGGACTCAATAAATTTAACGTATATTTAAAGCCCTTCACTGCATTAAATCACCATCACCAGCGACACGACAGCCCCGGGTGGACCCTGTTCTTCCGCTGAAGTTTTTACCAACCATTTCTACTTCTAGCTACAGCACGCCAACTCATTTTCTTACATTAATTGCCTGAAAATCCTTCTTCACAGACAACCTGGATATTTCACTTTCACTTTCGCTTTCCCTTGGATTTTGCAAGAAAGATATTTTTAATAGAATTTTGAATAATCTGTTCTTATAAGATGAGCAGCCCAATCAAAACGACTAATCTTTATGAATTATATTATATCCGAATCTTTAAAAAATCTGTATAATTCAAAATTGGAGAGTCGTCTCCACTTAAACACTGAATTCAAGCATATACAGGATGGTCATAAAAAAATATTTTGCTGATATATGGACCTCTACCGGCCGTTTCGCTCAACCGATCGAGATGAGATTTCAGATATAGTTATTCAGAGGTATGAGCTAAGGGATTCTGTGAACGGCAACAAAGTGGCGCTCGCGGTTACGGTTATAAGTTCAGAAACTCGAAATTTTCGAATGGCAATGGTCCACTTTTTCTTATTGTAAAATGCTCAGCGCATGCGAAAACTCTAAATAGCGTTGCAACGGTACGTGTAACACAAAAAACGGACACGTTATGCACGCACAAAAGCAGCTCTGCGAACGGCCTGCAAAAACTCGATCGGGGCCGTACGGAGGAAATTTACATATGACAGAGGCAAGACACCAATCACTGATGACAACACAGATCGTACAAAAGAAAACTTTTATTTGGATTACACATTTTCCGCATGGGTACCAGCATCGTGTTTTAGTCGGCTGTTCTCAGAGCTGTTTTTTGTGCGTGCATAACGCGTCCGTTTTTTTGTGATGCACGTACCGTTCCAACGCTATTTAGGGTTATCGCATGCGCTGAGCATTTTGCGACGGGAAAAAGTGGGCATTACTATTCTAAAATTTCGCATTTTTGTACCTATAACCGTAACCGTGAGCGCCACTTTGTTGCTGTTCGCAGAATCTCGAGCTCATACCTCTGAATTACTCTATCTGAAATCTCATCTTGATCGGTTGTGCAGAACAGCCGCTAGAGTTCCATATATCGGCAAATATTTTTATGACCACCCTGTAAATGGAAATCTTATCTTTCCAGGGGGAGAATCAGTCGATTTATTTATCAATAGCATGTTCAGTAGCAATATGTGCTGAGTACTTTATGAAAGAAAAAAATACAGCACTTGCTTACAACTACCTAGATTTACTATCAGTAAATCAAGATTTTTTTTCTAATTCAGTAAGCGCTTATCTCCATGACATAGCCCATCAACACCATGAAATCTTAATGGCTACTTTATAATAGGAGCTCCATTTAAGGGAGCCAACACGGCTTTTAGTGAGAGGACAACACAGGAATGTCCAAGCCATAGTCGGGATTCGACCCCAAGCTCACATAGGGGAAGTTAACGAAGCTAACCACCATACAGTGCGAGAATCTTTACCAGATAATATAATCTATTGAATATTAATTGGTAAGTAATAATTAAATTATATAATCTAATTACTTGCCAATTAATATTATATAATCTTAAATTATATAATACTAATTGGTAAGTAAGAATTGAATTATAAAAACGCGGTAGCCAACAAAATAGCGGAAAGCTAGGCGATTCTCCTCAGAAGAAAGTGCCAGCTGCGTTGGGGAAAATACACTGCTGGCCACTGTAAATGCAACACCTTGAAGGAAACATGCAAATAACATGAAATTTACAACATGTATTAGCGGAGGTGAGATATATGCAAATGATTAGAATTTCAGCGCAGACGCACATCACACGCGCTTGTGGCGCCACTTCAAAGCGCTATTTAAGGCTTGGAGATTTCAACGATTTCAAGTTCGGCAATTGTGTTTTTCTTGTGGGTTTTTTTAAAAAAAACGATCAATTATGCCTCATCGAAAACAGCGATCATCATTTGATCAAGTATCCGAGTTCGACAGAGGAAGGATAGTGGCCTACCGAGATTGTGGATTATCTTTCAGGGAAATCGGTAGTCGTGTTGGACGAAATCAAACAACTGTAATGCGGATATGTGATCGTTGGATGCAGGAGGGTACGACGGACCGGCGTGTTCGATCGCATCCACCTCAGCGCACCACTTCACGTGATGACAGGCAAATTGTGCGCATGGCAGTGACGGATCGCTCAGTCACATCACGAACCATAGCACAGCACATGCAGTCTGTAACGCATCATCCAGTGTCTGCGCGTACCATTCGACGCCGTTTACAGCAGAGTGGTCTGTCCGCAAGACGTCCATTGCTTTGTCTACCCTTGACGCAGAACCACAGACGTCTCCGCCTCCAATGGTGCGATGACAGAAGGATGTGGACGGCAGAATGGAATGAAATTGTCTTTACTGACGAGTCACTCTTCTGTCTGCAACACCACGATGGTCGCATTCGTGTCTGGAGACACCGTGAAGAGAGGATGCTGAACAGCTGCGTTATGCACAGCCACACTGGTCCTGCACCGGGTATTATGGTATGGGGCGGTATTGGATATCACTCTCGCACACCTCTAGTACGCATTGCCGGTACTTTAAACAGCCAGCGCTACATCTCCGAGGTGTTGGAGCCAGTTGTCCTTCCTTACCTTCAGGGCTTGCCCACAGCCATATTTCAACAGGATAATGCGCGACCATACGTGACACGCATTGTCCAACGGTTCTTCGTCAATCGCCAGATTGAATTGCTTCCCTGGCCGCCTCGCTCTCCGGATCTTTCGCCGATAGAAAACATGTGGTCCATGGTTGCTCTACGATTGACCCAGATTCCATCCCCAGCCGCCACAGCAGATCAACTTTGGCAACGTGTCTAAGCTGCTTGGTCTGCTGTACCCCAAGAACTCTTCCAAAGTCTCTTTGAATCAATGCCGAGGCGTGTGGCAGCGGTGATCTCCAACAATGGCGGCTACTCTGGCTACTGATTTTGGCAGGAACCACACTTCACAGAAGTCTATAAATTTAATCATTTGATACTTGGTCAACATGTTATCTACAAAATAAATTTTGTTGTGATATCTCTTGTCTTTCTTGGTGTTGCAATTTGGGTGGCCAGCAGTGTATATTAAGATAAAAATATATATAAATTTGGGACAGCCTAAATTTTTGAAAATCGCAAAATCTATTGCTCTTTCTTACGTGATATATTCTTCTACATTATAATATGGGAACGTCCAAGCCTTATTCGGGATTCGAACCCAAGTCCTCAGAGTAAAAGCTAACGACAATAACCCCTATACTATGTGGGGGACCAGATGCTATAATCTATCCAATATCATCTGGTAAATAATAATTCAGTTATTCAATCCAGACAATATTATTGAATTCTAAAAACGTGTTAGCCAACAAAATAGCTTCGTGGCTAGGCGAATGTCCTCAGGACAACGTGCCAGCTGTGAAAATACATTAAAATAAATGTAATATAAATTTAGGCAGCAAAAATTCTTGATAATTACATAACCTATTACTCTCTCTAGCATAATATATTTTTCTAAATTATAATTTTCTATTTCATATTATAATACACACGCTATAACAAAAAAAATCAACACACCAAGACGGGGTTGTCTGATTGTCATGAAATGTCGTATGCAAACATTTTTCGACCGAACATGCAAGTGATTAAAATTTAGTGTCCAACGAATGAATAGTGGGAGTTCCGGCGTATCGGAACAGCGCATCCAGTACTTGTATATAAGGAGCGATTTTCGATCTGATGTTCAAAATTTCTGTTGCATTTCGACTGCGATATCTTAAGTCGACTGTAACAATGCCTCGCCGAAGAAATCGTGCTCATTACGAGCGTATTTCAGAGTTTGAAAGAGGTCGTGTCATCGGATTGAAAGAAGCTGGTTGATAAAATAGAAGATTCGCTCGACATTTGCGTAGAAGCGATACAGTGATTAGACGATGCTGGCAAGAGTGGGCCAACAACGGCATCAGGACGACAGCGGTCGACCTAGGATCACAACAGAACTGGAAGACCGATTGTCAGATCAGCTGTCACAGCACAGGATTCGTCGTTATCAACCATCCAGCGTGTGACCCACACACAAGTGTCTCCAACGTGACCACTGACAGACGACTGAATGAGCGGAATCTACGCTCGCGCCGACCGTTACGCCGATTACCACTCACGCCTGTACACCCTCAAGTCCTATTACATTGGTGCTTAACTCGATGAACTTGGAATTGGGTGACTGGGGACGTATGGTCTTTAGTGACGAGTCCCGTTTCCAGGTGTGTCCTGACGACCATGGAAGACGAGTCTGGAGACGCCCAGGGCAGCGTGGGGATCCTGCAGTTACTATCGCACGCCACACAGGCCCACAACAGGGCTTTATGGTCTGAGGCGCCATTTCCTGTGATAGCCGGACCCCTTCGGTAGTCATCAGTGACACACAGCACAGCGATACGTAGACGACGTTCTGCGACCCGTTTCGTTGCCGTTCCTCTTGCGCTACCTCAGACTTACTTTTCAACAAGATAATGACCGTCTGCATACGGCACGTGTTGCTATGAATTGTTTTCAAGCTTGTCGAACATTTCTCTGGCTACCTAGGTCGCCTTATCTGTCCCCCATGGAGCACATTTCGGACATGATGGGAAGGCGATTGCAACTATCCCAGAATTTTGCCCGACAGTTACAGACGATTCGACAAGAAATCCAGCAGGACACCTTCCGGGAACTTTATCAGTCTATGCCTCGCCGGTTGACAGCTTGCATCCAGGACAGAGGTGGACCAACGCCGTATTGACTTCCTTACTTTGTAATGAGCAAACTCTGGAATAAATCATTCAATTCTTACGGAATTTTAATCTTTAATTCTGTGCTTGTTCTTCATATCCACTAATTTTTACCGCAATCAGACAATTTTTTCTTGGCGAAACAGCATATTTAGCGTTTTTGAGTTTGGTATTTCTTTTATTCCTTACGGCTTCCAGATATAAGAAACCATAATAATAAATAGGGCAGTTGCCCGCAGCATGTCCAGATCTTAACTCGAGAACAAAAATGAATGGTAAATGATTTCATGTTAAACGTATAGATTACAAAAGTTGGTACAGAATTCTATACCACAGCTCCACGTGTGAAATACATGGCATCCGTTGTCTTCCCTTCGTTTTCCACGCAGTTGCATCGGTAACGTTCCATGCAAATGCCTTATAGTTCAGAGACACATGACAGTCGATCCTTTTACCGGGGCGGGTAATAAAACCTCGGAGTTCTCACAGTACTTACCGATGGACTACGGAAAAATTAAAAACAAAGCAAACAATCACTCGACGTTTTTAATGTACAAGTAATTAGCCATTTTTTAAAAACTGGTGGCCAAACTATTAAATTAACTTAAAATGGTGTGAACTGAGATACAGCGTGTACCTACGAACGGCGTGGGGGAAATAAACTGTAGACACTTAACCTAAATCAATTTCTTACGTAATTGTTATTTATTTCTGCTTCCAAGAAGCGTTAAATTCAAAGAATACACAGTTATATTCGTCACATTCTATTTAAACGTCTACTTCTGACTGTTTCTAGTATAATTAGTTCACTTTAACAAATCTTCCAAATCGCTATCGATTTATTTGAATATTAATATTACAATGGCGTCCCGTCATTTATTGATTAGTGTCCCCCCCAAAAAAACACAATGTAGCCTCGGGTTTCAATCCTGACTAAGGCAACGACCTCATCCCTATAACGCTGAGTGGTCACTCGCGTCGAAGACTTGCGGTAGTGTACGACTGACTGCCTAACATAGTGCCATCCCAGATAAGGATTTGCCTTCCACCAAAGGGGTCGACTTCCCTTGGTTGCAAACATGATATCGGGCCTCAGTCTGTCTATTGATGAAGATTCGCCGAGAATTACTTGGTGTACTGAATCTGGACTCATCGGTGAGAATAACACGCCTCCAATTTTGTTGTGTCAAAGAATAGTGCATTCAGATTCACGACAAACAGCTCTCTTGTGCTATATGGTTAGAGGGGGACAAACCACTGGTCGCCAGTAGTAAAGGCCCTTTTCTGCTAGGCGTCTGTCTCCAGCTTGCCGGGAAATTGTTATTCCAGACCTAGCAGCAAGGTCCAGAGATAGTCTCTCAAAGCCTCTCTAGCCATCATCTACCAATGCCGTCGTACATTTAATTCCACTTTGCATATGATCCTGTGCAGGCGGCGTTGCTCTTGAATGGACTTGAAAGGGCCTCCTGATGATGGTACCTCTTGTTTGGAATTGATACCATAACTTGGATATCACTTTTGGGCTACTTGTAGCCTCGAGCCACCTCAGCTTGAGACTGGCCAACTTTAAGTCTGCCAATGGCTCTCCATCTGAGTTAGTCAAAACGATTATGACTACTAATTCGCACTGAAATCAGTCTATCTGAGACGGTTTAATGCAAGAATCGCAACACTGCAGACAAAAATTCCAGGTGCTGAAAGAGTCACTTTAACGTTCTTCACTAAACTTACGCTGAACACTGTTCAATCAAAACTGGATGCTAACATTATGTTACCCCTTCCCCATAATATATATGGTAAAAATTTTACCAATTTTACTGATAGCTGTTTTGAGTAATTGTAAAAAAACGTGTTTGAGGCCTTAATTTTGGACAACAGTATATATTAAGGATTTTCAATCAAAATATGTTTTTTTTTTCGTGCTCAAAACTTCAGGAAACTAGAAGAAATAAAGGAATTTTTAGAATCATCTGAAAAAAAAACAAAATTTTGTTTCAATTTTATAAAATTGTTAAATTTGCGGTCGTTTAGAAACGATAGAACCTTCTTTTTTCTTTTTTTAATAAAAACCATTTCTAGGGTTCTTTAGGACCTCCTGTGGTCCGCGGACCTCCGGTAAAGAACAAATGGCGTACACGGTGCTCCCTTAATAAAGTAGCTAACATAATCGAGGTGTGTATGGGCCAATTCCTTGCCACGCTGTGGTGGTACTTTAAAATAAATAGAAGAAAATTTGACTTGGGACAACCAAATTTCTTGCAAATCGCTAAAACTTTCCTTTCAAATGTAATAAATCCTTTAACGTATAAATTATCTCTTCAAGTCTTACAAATAAAAATTTATGTACTAGTGAGGGTATTGCATAGTTTGAATTTTACTACTCTAAAGACGATAAATCTGCATTTTTCTTTTCCAAATACATTTTTTTAAGGAACTTCTGTTATGGCTCATATTGGATATAATTTGTTCTTAAAAATATGGAGCAAACGTGCGTCGTTTTCGCTTTATTGAATCACAGTCCGAAGCACTCAGTATCATATGAAACTGCCCTTTATCTGTTTGGCCATCACACTAGAAGGAATAATGAATCAAAACAAAGGGTTATTTACATATCAAGAGCTCGGAGGAGAAAGTACGAATAAAAAAAAAACTTTTTTTTTACAAAAGTCTATTAACTCATATGTTAAGAACACCGTATTACCAATTTTACGTCTATATACGCCCTTAGTATCTAACGAACTCAGTATTATACGAGACCATCATTAATCCGCTGGGCCATCACTATCCATGGATATTAAACCAAAATAAAGGGTTATTTACATATGATTAAATAATTGAGTTTATTCTTTCAGTTAATAACTCGCGAATTTGAATTCTCATTACTTAGTTGTTACTATATATTTCAGCTCTTGGCGATAGAGTTTTATTATATGTTTAACAAATATGCAGGGCCGGGACGATCAATTGTGGTTCCTTAGACAAGTTTTAAAAACGGCCCTTTTTTAAATTTTTCGACAAACTAAGTAATGAATGTATCACTATAAGAAATAGTCTACTTAACAGAGTAATGGTTATTATGGGGGGGAAAATATATATTAAATTTTTAAAAAGTTATTTATTTTTTAAAAAATTAAAATTTTGAAAATTACGCAACTTAAAAAACAGAAAATGTAAAATAAAATTGACTATAAATTGCTACATATGTAATAAAAATAATTAATAAATTCTTCTAAGAGTCTTTAATGCAGCAATATCCTTGATTGCATCTGTGTAATTTATTTTTTAAAGGGTACCGTAAAAATTTCATATAATTATCTATGTCTTTATATTGCACCAATTTCACTTCACCGCCATACCTATGGGACCGGCCATTCAACTATGTTCGTTGCAGCACAGCATACAGCTATAATGGTTCTCAATCGTTGAGTACGATACACGTTTAAAATTCCTAATCTTGAAAATGTACCAATTAAGGCAAATGTCTCTATTACCTTTGCAGATTTTACCAAGTAGACGCACTAAGAAAAACTCCTGTTGTCAGCCGTTCACAAAATAAAAGAATATGTAACAATATTCTGAGAGTTTCACGTTTCCTTTATCACAAAATTTACTCTCGTGCATAAACCTAAATTTGTGAAAGAAATGAAAGATCATTTCAACGGAAGACGAAATAACATGTAATTTCAAATTTTTATACTTTACTTCCGCAAAAAGGGAATTTCACTTCTTTAAACGCACGAACATAATTAACTAGACTTGGGATTACATAATTCACACCTTAGCGGCAATATTTCTCTCCAAAGGAAAATTCCCACGTTTGCAAGGTACTGCCATCTGTTGAGTGATTCAACAAACATTATCACTGTGTCCAAGTGCAAATTTTAGTGTCTAAGATACGCTATTGCTTTCTTTTTCCGCTTTCCTGCTTTCTTAAAATAAGTTTTTCGCTCTTTCTAACTCATATTACTTTTGCTAAATTTGAAAAAAAGGGTACTTTAATAAAAATCGGAATATTAGCGTTTGGATAGAGATGATTAAAGCACATTTCTATCTGTTTTATACTCTTACCAAATTACTTTGCTTGTATCACTCATTAGGAAAACTACTCTTGTTTATACTGCGTGGGCGCTTAGATTTATCAAGAAAAGTTTCTTTAATATTTTTGTGAATAAGAACTTAAGATTTTGGCGTATATTTTAGTGATATTCTATATTTGTTTTAACTTGTTTTTTCTTTTCTTTTATTTCGTGGAGGCTTTTCATAGCTGTAAGTCACCAGGGAATCGAAAGCAATGCCCTACATATTTCGTGCTAATACCCGTTTAAATCATACTAAATTAAAGTATGTTCAGAATCCTATTATGTAAAAGAGCATTTTTGAATTCCCACCTTAAGGAGCATAAATTTTTATTAATCTTTTATAAATAATTGATTAGTCACTCAGAATATTAATTTTATTAGCCTAATTTCATAGCTAAATGTTAACCAATTCAACTACATTTTAAACCATTAGTGTAAAGAAAAATAACGACATGACACGAGCCTAAAACACTCTCGGCCTTCTTTTCCTCCTTTTACTAAAACCTGAGTAACCCTGTTTATCACTTTTCCAGTAGTGAGAGTCGCTTAGAAAAACACAATAAACGTTATTTTGAAGCTATCTTCAAGAGATAACATTAATCTCTAGATACCTGACTATTATCTAAATACACTGAAGTGCCACTGAATTAAGGATACCTACCTAGTAACGAGTTGGGCCTCCTCTGGCCTTGATAACGGCTGCCACACGACGAGCCATAGATTCAACAAGTTTCTGGAAACGTTCCAAGGGAATGGCTTGCCAAATATTGGCTAAAGCTGTCCATAATTCAGTAAGGTTCTTTGGTGCTGTGTGATGGCCTTTCACGCCTTGTTCCAAAACATCCCAAAGATGCTCAATAGGATTTAAGTCTAGGCTTCTATGTGGCCAATTCATGACAGAGAAGTCAGAGGAATGCTCATCCAACCAGCCAGTAGCCAACCGAGACTTGTGAGAGGTACAGTTGTCTTGCTGGAAAACTCCATTACCGTGCGGATAACAGAACAGCATAAACGGATGGAGGTGATCGCCCAGCAACTCTACGTACCGAATTGCATTGAGGGAGGTTGGTACACGCACCAAAGATCCCAAACTGTGCCACGAAAAAACACCCCAGACCATGACTGAGCCACCATGCCCTTGTACAGTTCCAGCCAGGCATGCAAGATCCATGGCTTCATGAGCCTGACGCCATATTCTCAGCCTCCCGTCGGCGTTAAGTTGTCGGAATCGAGACTCATCACTCCATGCTACTCGTTTTCAGTCCTCTACACTCCAGTCTCTGTGCTCTCTTGCCCAGGCAAGACGTGCAGCCCGATGGCGAGTATAGAGCAATGGTACTCTAGTAGGTCGACGGCTCCCGAAACCCATACGGTGAAGCGAGCGTTGCACAGTCCGTTTACTGACTGTACGACTGGCACCGTCATTAAACTGGGTGGTAATTTGAGCTATTGTTTGGCTTCACAGGCTACGTACAATACGCCTGAGTCGTCTCTCACCACGCACTGTCAAGGCTAATTGTCCTTTGCAGTTTGCCCGATCGCTAGTTTTTTTTCCACCATCCATGTATTCTTGGTATGCTCTTGACACTGTCGACCTTGAAAATCCTAGCTGTCTGACGATTTCGGAAATTGAATGGCCCATGCGTCGCGCACCTACGATTTGTCCGCGATCGAAGGCGTCTAAATCAGGCAGTTTACCCATACTGGCAATTCCAACAACTAATACAGAACAACCACAGTACGCGCTATATATGCAGTTACCACAGCGCCCTCACTTGCGCATACATGATGAGCAGCGCTACAGAATTTGCATAGGCTTTGCTATCCCTAATTCAGTGGCACTTCAGTGCATATAAGAGCCCGGATTTAGCTTTCCCTTAGACCACTCTCGTTTCGAGATCTCCCCTGTTTGCTTAATTTCCGAAATCTGACCTAATTTCGTTATCATTACAATACGAATAGTAAAATTATGAAGTATTTGACTCCTCACCCCGTTTCTAACTGTCCATAATATCATAAAATTGTATACTACAGAATAAACAAAGCCCCATTTATACTTCATCAAACTGACTGGACATATATTTTTTTATACACAATTATGATTACTCTACACCAACGATGACGAAAATCATATATCTTCGTTGTTGCGCATGCGTATTACAAACAAATTTTCACTCCCCCGGTTCGTCTCCGTCTCTGGTCTCTGCTGTTTCAAGTTGGAAAAAGTTCAAATTTTGTCTCTGCCGCCATGCTCGACAGCCAATGAGAATAGAAAGAGAAGATTATGCGCATGCGTAAATAAATTGCCTCTTCATCCCGTCTCCTGGTGGTCTGAAGGCTTTTATGAAAGCTACAGAGACAGGTGGCAAAATGTCTCTGTCTTTCGTTGCTGTCGCCGTTGGTGTGGATTAAGCATAAGTGCCTCCATCTAGTGGCGAATTGATAATTTTTTCTTCAGTACTGTAATCTTACAGGCAAGAAATGCTATTGAATTGTTAAATTATGCACGCTATAAAGTGAGAATTTTTACCTTAAATTGATAACATTTTGGCTGGTCTGTACTAATCCATCCGTTTTAACGAAATCTTTACGACTTTTCCCTTACTAACTAAAATTCCACATTAGCTGACGTTTTAAAAAACCTAAGTTTTAAACCTCCTTCAAAATATCGCAGCAATTTATTTCGACGAGTATTAGTTAGGAATACACAAGACAATAATATTGGTGATTCGATACCTCAACCATTTATCTGAACAGAAGTCATTCGCATTACGACAAACTTCCTCACTGGTGAAGTGTTTTTGAAACGTTGTTTTTTTTCTTTATTAAATATCGTTTTAGGATATTAACTCAATGCGTAACGTGTGCATTTTCCATATTTTTATGAATATTTTCCATATTATAAACACTACTGTTATCCTTGAAGTTAAAATGACAAACTTTTTAATTACAGATTTTGTAGAAAATTTGCCACATAAGACAATGTTTCAAGCTAATTTTCTATTGGTAATATTAAAATATATATTTTTCATGTAACATATTTTTCATGTTTTCCCAATACTTTTCAATCTTTTAAGAAATGAATTGTTAGATACTTATATTTAAGCATATGAAATTGGAGAAATTGAATTTAACCAGGTTTTTTTACAAAAGTTGGACTCTAAACATTATTCTACCAACTTTCTTAAAAATTAGTTTGAAACATGAATATTTCAATTAAGGTATTTCTGAACAAACATAGCATTTATTTGAAGCTGTTACTTAGAAAATGCTTTTTTGCCAGCAAATTTAAAAGTCAGTTATTAGAGAAATAATTGAAGACAACTACAAGTTAGCAATAAAATATTTTTTAAGGATAAAACTAGGTTAAGTTTGGACGACATTATGTTATTTTTTTTCATTCTTAAGAATAAGAAAAGCAGCTATTTTCTCGACCCACTTAAAATAATTGACTTGGGGGAAAAGTGTATAGTAAAAATGTGTGTAATTAAAAAAAAAATCCATATTCATAAACTAAGAATCCAAAAAGAAGTTTTTCAGAAAAAAATTGAAGAGGGGGGTTAAAAAAACATATATTCTGGTGCCTAAAGTAGTGAGACAGACGTTTATTATCTAACTTGGAGGACGGCTAGTATATGAAGAATCCCACCCCGCATTTTAAACCAGAATTTCGCCAAAATTTGCTCAAGAAGGGAACGCCCTTTAATAATCTGTCATTCAAGGGTCACGCTCAAGAGCAAGCTTGGATGTTACACGCCGCTGAGGCAGTAACATCCAAGTCTACATTGCAGCAACTTAAAATATTTATGCTTACCTTAGTCAGTTAGATTAGAAATCTGATCTGAAATCTATTAGAACTACAGCTTTAAATAATAAGTACAGTATTCATAATAAAATTTATCTACTATTGAAAACCTTCTTACTCACTCCTGTATACAGAACAGGCACCTAATTTTATACTGCTGACATCTAGTGTCTTACGCAAGTAAATCAAGTCAAAAGTAATTATCTGCTTTATTACACTTTGTAATAGAGGTATCCAGTTCTTCATCCGGTGTTACCCATCTAAACATATTCACCTAAAAATAAATATTCTTACACATATCTTACTATGGCAGTCGAGTTGTTACCATCCACGAGTTAAGGTCATTTCCCCAAATGATCGATGGTTTTCCAGCGTACTTGCACTGCTCCCGTCTATTGCAACATTCAACAACGATTGTTATTACAAACCCTAAATGCGATACAGTGTACAATATTGGAGAATATTTTTTCCTCTCGATTCTATAATTACATTAGTATTTCCGCGACACAACAGCAAGAAGTTTAAGGTTCTTTTACAGTTTATACCTTAAGTACCAGAATATGTTTTGTATCACATCCTCATCAATGGGAACATTTAACGTCCCTACGTAAACTACAGTAGATGTAAGAAAAATTATGAAGGTCGTTATTCCCGAATCATCGGTTTCAAAGAGAGAATATACTAAATTAGGAATGATATTTGAAGGAAGATAATTCTTTACGTCTCTGTGATAGTTCAGTTGCTAAGATTATTGGCATCGACGTTGGAAAAGAAGAATTCAATTCTTTGTCTACAGACGCATTGGTCGCTCAAAAAAGTCTGTTAGCCAGAACCAAGCAAATATTCATAAAAGAAAAGAAATTATAATCAAGAGAAAAAACAAGCAAATAAAAGAGATGATTACAACTAAAATAAAAAGAAAGCTATTATTAAGGATCGTACTCGCACATGTTCAATTTGGAGATATCCCCATCTGGGGATCTTCAGGAAATGAAGAGGTTGCTTTTGAAACGGCGAAATGTAAATGAAAGTAAACGGTGATTAAACGTCGTACATTGTGGCCATGCACTGATTTCGCGACAGGAGACAGCGCCAACCGGTTTTAGACAGACCCCATGGTCGAGCGACAATGGCCATAAGATGGACATAAGAATCAGTGGACATAAGATGGTCAACCGGTGTGTGAGTACGATTCCTTTCCCTCTTCTCTCTCTCCATCATTGTAAATAAGTTTCAGGAGCTATGGCTCTATAACATTTCTAATTAATTAATATTTTAATATGTTTTAATTGTTTATCAATCATTTAATCAAGACCTATTGATTTTAATAAAGTTTTGTATTTAACTGTACCTGATGCTTCGCCTCCATGATATAGCAAATGGCCCGGACCCAAACCAGGGTTAACATCCACTATACGATCTTCTAAGTCTGGTATTAATGATAATTATTTATAAGATAAAAGCAGAGTTACATGACAATGAAAAATCTTTAAACCATATTTTAATACTCTCTAAAGTGATATTTTTAAAGCTGATTATATTTTCTTTTATCACAGGTCATCAGAACCCTATATCTGGTTATGTTGGAAATTACAGGGAACTTGAGACAGAAAGAAACGCAAATCTACCAAAGTGATCACAATAACTTATTGTAATTACCATGTTTTTATTAACTCGCTTTCTTGTTTGTGTGTGTGTGTTTGTCCAGTACAAATCTTACAATCGATTCTTAACTAACTTCCCGACTAGCTAGATATTTGAAGCTTTTAGAATAGCTCAGAACACGATGACAATGCATTACTTTAATACTTTTAGCCATCTTTAAGCAGGATTGAATTCATTTTCAGTTAATTTTGTTTTGTAGACTAGTGCAGCCATCTATCGGACGGGACGGGAACGAAAAGTTAAACGCAAGTTAACTTCCAATTAACTTCATTTTCTTTCAAGTTGATGGGATAATTCATGAAATTTTTTTAAAAAAAGTATTTATTAATACATAGAATTGTCAAGTTTATATGATTCAACAGAAAAATTAAAAACATGGTACATAAAAAGTTCTTTTTATCTTGTAATTATTAATTACTGAAATATATGAAGGCCTACGTCTAGTTGCGTTGGTTTCAAAGAGAAAAGGAATAATGTCAGAAAAAATTATTCTGAAATGTGTCTCCTTACAAACATTACGTAATTTGGATGCCGGCTACAAGTCACTAGTTCAGGATTCTTCTCTGGTCAGATCAGGAAAGATAATGATTCAAGTAAAACGACGCTTTCTAATGGATAAGTTTATTTTAATTTAAAAGACACATTTACTTCCATTAATTATTTTCGAAGCTATCCGTAGAAAAAGAATTTTATCCTGACGTGAATAGATAAGTTCAGTATTATGAATACTGTTTTCGAAGTTATGAATCTCAGGTCCCATTTTCGATCTTCAGAGGCGTCTGACTGTTCATAAAAAGGAAAATAGACCGTCAGGGATTTCTTGACAAATATTCGAGACGGAATAGAAAATTCAGCATGCACTATAAAAAATGTATAAATAAAATGTCAACAATGTCAACCATTCAGTGTCGTAGGTCACAAAGCGAAAGTAAATGCGTCCGGGTCGGTATTCGACAATATGAGAGTTCCTTAAGTCACTGTACTTCAGAAAGTTGAATTGCAGAAGTTAAAGGTTCCGGTGTTTCCTGGTGGTTTCAGCAAGTACGAGAGATGGTTCCAGTAGAGAGGATTGCAAAAGGATCAGAAGTGTTTATTTCAAACACAAATTTCTATCTTCTAATTCATTCATGCTATATTGCTGGAAATCCACGGGAGATACCTAGAGACTTTCGTGAAGACGGAATACCTTCCGGGCAAGTCACACCGTCCCGGGATCCCGAAGCTGACCAGGCCCTCGAGGGTGTGCCGTCCTGTCATAGGATCGTAGTAGACGAGGGCCGACCCACTGTCCCCTCGGCACGTTGTCTGATTTCCCTCGGGGTATCCGGCACAGAACATGTTCTGGGTCAGGACAGGGTTAGAGTTTGGGACGTTTTCGCGGAACGATTCCAGGCAGGCGCTGTTCGGCAAGAATGGCAGGTGGGCCATCAGCAGCTCGTCCGATTCCCGCCGTTCCTCGGTGATACCCCACCCAGTGACCTGCAGGAGAGAGTGGGGAAAATGTATATGAATAGTGCGGAAGACATGGCTAAATCTTTCCCTTAGTCACGCCAAAAACATGGTAAAATATGTAAATGGTATAATTGGTAAAATAAGGAAAGAAAAGTCAAAATAAAGTTGAAAGATGACAAAATGCATAAAGCAGGCCAAAGAATTAAAAAAAGGTTCAAGAATGTTCATAGTATAAAGATGTTGTTATAAAAGGTTTAAATAGAAAATAGAAAAAGCAGAGTTAAAAAATAATGGTTATAAAAGATAAAAAATGGAGAAAAAGTTTATGAAAACAAGAAATAAAAGGAAAAGTTATTTATAAAAGTAGAAATGTCTCAGTAACAAATAGGAAATGATTTTAATAAGAGACTGATTAAAGTTGAAAAAGTATTTAAATTAAAAAAATTAATACAGAAAAAAATATTTTAAAAGACAAAAAAGACTGAAAATATAAGGAGTGGAAGACGCAACTGAAGGTCACAATAAAGCTTTTGCTTTTTGCCCCGCCTCTTTGGCCTACTTTATGCAGTTTGTAATCCTATTGCACTGCAAATGTTGTACCACATTTGGTAATAGACAAGGGTTCTTTCTGTAGATGAATGTTATAATGCACTTTCTGAGTCCCTAGAAAAATTTACAAAAAATTCCCCCTTAAGGAAATCCTTTCCCTCCAATGTACTGCAACGTCGTGGCTCTTTTCTGGGAAGAGACCACCCAAGCCCAGCGCTCTCTTTCAAGAACGACGTGATCCCGAGAATTCAAGGGGGGGGGCATTTAATTACCAAAGATCGCATCGCTTCTTTTTTTTTCTACGAGACATCGCTGACAAAACGAAAGTCTAGTGGCGCTACCCCATGGGGGGAAGCTGAGAATGACTCCGTCTTAGGGTGGTTCAAAATAAACTTTTTTTAAAATTTCAGATCGCTATAGTGCACAAAAGTTGTCATTGGTATAGACGTGAAAAAAGCACTTATTATTTTTTTTATTAATTTGTCTTCCGGTCGCGCAATGCCATCAAAGTTAGCAAAAAATTGTGAAAAACCTTAATTTTTCATAATTTTTTAAGCCCGCCAGATGGTTTTAATTGCGTTCCTATATCATGAATTAACTACTAAAAGTATGTAAAATCAATATATATGCACTTATTATACATTTGTTTCATATCTTCCGGTCGCGCAACATAGTACAAAATGAGTAAAATTAGTAGTTTTTGCAAAATTTCAAAGTTTTACTGTTTAATACATTTTAATCATACGACTTTTAGAGATGCTATAGTTTAATTCTATTACAATAATATATTTAAAATACAAACATATAAGATAAACTTTGATATTCAAGCGGAATTCGGTCGCGCAGCTTCGTCAAAAGCAGCAGAGTAGCCTACCTAGACAGAGAGGCGAGGCGTACGTGACGAATGCCAGCGATGCGAGCGCAGCCGGTGGCAGCCGTTATCGTTTGCCGCTATTTCCTTCAGTCTGCTCATGCCGCTAGCCCAAGTAAGTACTAGATTGTGTTGTGCTTAAGTCCGTATTTTTCTGTGTACTTTTGCGTTCAGTGTTTGTAATTGAATAGTTCTACACAACAGTTATTGATACAATGGATGTGCCAAAGAAAGTTGGTATAGGTACAATAACTAGAAAAGATTTTGAGTGCCTTATTTTTGGTCACCCACGAGACTCACGAGACACACAACAAGCTTCCTACTCATGAAGATGTATTTCGCTGCTGCTTTCAAGAGAGATTCAACCTAGCTTTGACAATAAACAACAACAGTGTATCTTTTTCAAGAGTAGCCTCAACAGTGGTAAAGAAAATTATCGGTTTATATGACAAAGCCTCGATCCCAACTGTTACGGAGTACAGAGTCATCCAGATAATTAGTTCTTACTGCGAATCTTACAGTAAACTCAGAAAGTCGTTTTATCGTGACAAAGATAAACCAGCATTCTAACTTAAACTTGATAATTTCAAGGAGAAAGGATGCTCTCTTTTTGATATCGCGGCGTGTAAATGTGTAATTGTTGCTAATGACTGTTCATGTAAGAAATCTCCAGATACATGTTGTGTATGTCCTGTAAGTGTGAACTGCATTTGTGAATGAGGAAAAAAAAATCCACCTTTGGAATTAAGGTTTATGTACTTGCAAAGAAAATACGGCATTGGAAAAATAGGGTCTCTGGATGTTAATTAAACCAAACGAATAACTAATAGAATAATACGGAAAAACTATGAAAGAAAACGACCTACATCTTCCGAAATATGCAAAAATGTTGAAGTACAGATGAATAATTCAGATTCAGACGTTTCCCATATCAGTGACGAATGTACCACAGCCTTCAACTTCTTCAGCTGAGCCGCAGTGGCAGATGAGGATTTCATTCAACACTACTGCTCTAACTAGTGACCGATATGGCGTATCGGATCGCGCTACGGCTGCTATTGCTTCAAGTGTACTGCAAAATGTTGGGTTGATTAATGAATCAGATACTTCTTATGTTGTAGACAAGAGTAAAGTCCGAAGAGAAAAAACTTGTGTGAGAGCTAGTTTGCAAAGTGATATAAGTTTAGAAATATATGGTCTTTACTTTGATGGACAAAAAGACAATACATTGTCAATTGAAAAAACAGGCAGAAAACATTTTCGCAGAACCTATAAGGAGTAGCATTACTCTTTAATTCAGGAGCCAGGCTCCACTTACATAGGACACACTTGTCCTTATTCAAGCTCAGCAACCGACATAGCCAAAAGCATCACGTCTTATTTATCAGAAAATGGCTTTTTACTTGACAAATTGGAAGTTATTGGATGTGACGGTACTGTTATTAATACGGGCTTAAGAAATGGTGTAATTCAGCAAATAGAGATACATGTGGGAAGACCTCTACAATGGAGTATTTGTCTTCTCCATTACAACGAACTGCCATTCCGCCACCTTTTCCAACACTTAGATGGAAATACAACAGGCCCAATAGGATATTACGGACCGATTGGAAAGGCCCTACCTGTTTGTGAAATACGACCATTTGTTGATTTTAATCCTATTGATTGTGAGATTCCAAAGTTGACAAGCGTATTCTTGGCAAGGACCAATTGTACTTGCTTGAGATATCAGAAATCGTCAAGTCAGGACATTGTTCAGAAGACTTCGTAGTACGTGATCGTGGCCCAATGTCACATTCAAGATGGCTTACTACTGAAAACCTAGTTTTGTGCCTCTACATCAGTGTGTCAAGCCCTTCTGAAAATCTCCGAGAGATTGTCACATTCATTCTCAAATGCTATATGCCTATGTGGTTTGCCATAAAAATAAACCACAAATTCACAGATGGGCCTAGACATGTTTACAAAACTATTGAATCTACAAGGTACTTACCAGAAGAGCTGCTTCAAGTTGTTGATCCCGTTTTACAACGGAATGCTTACTTTGCCCATCCTGAAAATTTACTTTTGGCTATGGTAACTGATGAAAGAAACCATATCCCAGAGCTGGGCTTTAGGAGTATCATGAAGGCCAAGCAAGCAATATCTGAAAGTGACTCTATCAGAATCTTTAAACCACCAAACCTAAACTTTGAAGCTAAAGACTATACCGACATTATCAAATGGAACACCAGTACACTGACTCCTCCTCCACTCTTAAGAACATTGACTAATGAAGAGATAAAACAGTATGTGATCAATGACTTCAAGCCTGTTATGAGTATAGATGCTTTCCCGTGCCATACACAGACAGTTGAAAGATGCGTTAAGCTAGTGACCGAAGCTTCAAGTAAAGTGTGTGGACACAGTTCCAGAGACGGCTATATTAGAACCACATTACTGTCATGCTCAGCGATGCCAACTTTTTCACACAAATCCGAATTTCGATATTTATCGATAGATAAAGACTAGAAAGGAAACATAAAGAGAGAGAAAGCGAAATAAATTTGTACATATTGTAAATAACACACCCTACATTGGATGGTTGGTTGCGTAGGGTGTGGGTGGAACTCGAAGTGCAGCCACCTCCCCGTGGTGAGTTCCAGGTCGTTTTGTAAACAAAATGAGCGAAGAGCTGCACCAACAATTGAATATTGAAACAAAAAAATTACCAAATATTTACTATTAGAAAATTTCTAAATTATCTGAAAGGAAACATTGTCAAAAAACAAAATTGTCAGACAACGATAATGGCTACTACCGGCTGCGAGCGCATCGCTGGCATTCGTCACGTATAATTAAAACCATCTGGCGTGCTTAAAAAAGTTATGAAAAATTAAGGTTTTTCACAATTTTTTGCTAACTTTGATGGCATTGCGCGACCGGAAGACAAATTAATAAAAAAATAATAATTAGTGCTATTTTCACGTCTATACTAATGGCAACTTTTGTGCACTATAGCAATCGGAAATTTAAAAAAAAGTTTTTTCGAACCACCCTACTCCATCTAGCTGATGCTGGCCCCCGTGGGACTGAAAAGGGATAGACATCCGATGACCTTTCGGCTATGCCCGCCGAGCGTGTGAACCCGAAAAAACGTGATAAATGTTCTTCGGCCGGATGAAAAGATAAGGAGGCGCCTGACAAAAAAAAAACCCCACCGAGTGAAGCTCCCCCCCCCCCCTGGTGAGAGCTGAAAGCCACCCCTGTGGAAGCGGAAATTGACCAGTGCCGGTGGCTGCCGCCGCGTAGAAAGCGCGGGAAATATTCTCTCGCCTCGGTCAGTTCCGCAGAGAGAGCAGTGCTGTGAGTGTGCTGCGCGAAGACGAGGTGAAAGCCAAAAGGGCCCGCGAACACCAGAGAATGTTGAACTCTGAGACACCCGCAGTTTCTTGGTGACGGAGAGAAGGGCCCGAAGCCGGACAACCACATCAGCGAAGGATTTAGGAGAAGCCATCCCAGTTGCTGAGAGGGCGGTCATTTTCCCTCTGTTAGAGACTGGTGAAAAACTGGCAGACTGTTCGTGAAAGTTTGTTTCTGTTCCTGTGATATTTCTCATATGCAGACGAGGATAGTCTCTCTGCCTTTGTACATACTGTACAGAATTATATTTTAATACAAACTCTGTGTTGTAGGTCTACTGTCTCTCGTGTGTTTATTTCAACCACGGGGACGTTACAGTACTAATAGATCACATCTTGCTAAGGAGCCAAAAAAGTGCGAAACTAGGTCCAACGCTAACTGTACCTTGGATATGCAAAGTTTAAAGGTTACATAAAAGAAAAAATCGATTTAAAAATAAAAGAAAAATATTTAAAAAGGGAAAATAAGAGGTTTAAAAATAGTTTACATAAGGCGAAAAAATGAAAATTAGTCATGGACGTACATAATATACAGATAAGGTTATAAAAGTTTCAAATGTAAGAATAACAAAGAGAAAATAATAGTAGTTATAAAAGAAAAATGTTATTTAAAAAGAAGAAATAAAAGAAAAAGTTGTCTAAAAAAGGGAGAAATGTGTAAAGTGATAGGAAAATATTAAAAAAAGATGGTTGTTTAAAGATGAAAGAGAATTTAAGTTACAAAAAATTTAATAAAAGGAAAAATATTTTGAAACGTAGAAAAGACGGAAAATTTGAAGAGTTAAAGCCTATCCGTCTCAATAAGTTTCCACTTCAACAAGATAAGCGTGTACTACCATGCTAAAACATGGTAATATTTGTCTCTCTTGTATGGAATCCATACGTTCAGATTTATAAACTTGGTAAAATTTGTTTCTTTTATGCAATCTATGTGTTTAGAACTAAAGACATTGCAATATTTCTTTAGTATTGGTCTGGGTTAATCTAAGCATCAAGAGCTGAAAGCGTAGTGAAACTTGTATCTCTGTCATGGAACTAATGAGTTTAGTGTTTCGGGCAGAAAAATATGTCGAAAAAAGGGGGAAGAAATTGGCCATTCCGTAAAATCAAAACTAAAAAACACACGAATACCCTTCTGAATCAAAGAGGAGCCAGTCAAAAGTCAGTATCAAGCTTTGGATTTTGGCTTAGATTTAGATAAGAAGTAAATACCTTTAGAGCAACGTTTCTCGACCAAGAAGTCGAGACCTTCAGGGGCATACCGGTGACATCCTAGAGTATTCTCTTAAAGTCGTTACCAAGGCAGCCTAATACACTGGTGTAAGAGAATTTGCAGACTTGGTCGATTATCTCTAGAACTACTGTACCGATTTTAATGAAATTTGACATGTACATACATTGTTACAATACAAAAAAATAACCATTAAGTAATTGTAATACATACGCGTGATCGTGCGTAACACTCGTTGGAGTCGGAAGGTATGAAACAGCGGTTGCAGAATAAACGAAAAAATGGGTTAATAGGGGGTATGGTCCCCTCTTACAGATATACAGGTCTCGCAGCGTTATTTCATACTTGAAATAAGGCAGTTTATCATTTCCTTTGGCAATTGGTCCCACTCGTTCAGCAACGCTGTTTTCATTCCCTGGATGTTTCTCGGAGGGGGGTTGCGAGTTGCAATCTCCCTCCCCAGTGCGTCCCAGACATGCTCTATAGGGTTAAGGTCTGGAGATCTGGCTGGCCAATCCATCCGGCGAATATCCTAACTCTCTAGAAATTCGTCTACCAGAAGAGCTCTCTGTGGCCTCGCGTTATCGTCCACTAAAATGAACTCAGGGCCAACTGCACCCCTGAAAAGGCGAACATAAGGCTCCAAGACCTCATCCCTATACCTCACACCAGTCACAGTGCCTCTTTCAAAGACATGGAGAGGTGTGCGGCCATCCAACATGATGCCTGCCCAGACCATTAAACCTCCTCCGCCATAATGGTCGATTTCGGGGACATTGGAGGGTAGGTAGAGGGTCCTTGGTTCTCTCCATATGAACGTACGGCGAGAATCGGTGTTTAGGCTGAACTGGGACTCATCAGTGAAGAGAACGGTCGCCCATTGATCCATACTCCAATCTCTATGCTCTTTGCACCATGATAAACGGATTCTCCTGTTCGTAGAAGTGAGCGGAACGCAAACAGCAGGTCTTCTTGCAAAGAACCCTCTCTCAGGAAGTCTTTTGGAAACAGTCACGCTTGATACACGGGTTCCTGTGGCTGCATACAAGTCACGAGAGAGCTGAGAAGCTGTAGCACTCCTGTTACGCCTCGCTATAATCGACAAATGGCGATCTTCTCTGGCCGTCGTGGCTCTTGGACGACCTTGCCCAGGCTTTCTCTCGATGGATCCGGTATCCTGGAACTGTTTCCATAAGTTACACGACGCTGGGCGTTAAATTGAACTCTCTACAGATTTGGACTTGGGATTGGCCTGCTTCTAGCCTCCCCACAATTCGCCACCTCATTCAATCATCTAAACGTTGGTGGTTACTCATTTTTACTGTTACTATTTGAAATTAACCGATTGCTGCAAAATAACACCAAGAATTAACCCATTTGTTTTGTTTATTCTGCAACCGCTGTTTCATACCTTCCGACTCCAACGAGTGTTACGAACGATCATGCGTGTGTATTACAATTATTGAATGGTTATTTGTTTTGTATTGTATCAATGTATGTACATATCATATTTCATTAAAATCGGTACAGTAGTTCTAGAGATAATCGACCAAGTCTGCAAATTCTCTTAATTTCTTACACCAGTGTTATTTGAACTAACTGCTCGTGCAGTTCTCTAATTAATGTTATAATGTTCTGGTCTGGGGAGAAAGGGGGGGGGGTCGTACGACTCAAAAGATTAAAAACTGATGCTCTAGAGGATTTACATTAGAATATCACCTTAACTATTGCTTGTGGTTTTCTATTCTTTAATGTACAACGGAGAAGGTCTCCTCTGCATGCGAAATCATTTCGTAACACCACAGGAGTAAAACAAAAAATAGAGAGAGGGGCGCTCCGCTACCTTTAAACGTCCAATTTGATCTATCTAATTCGAAAATAATTTTTCTGCCAAACGAATATATGTGGCACAAAACGTTTTATAAAATTGACACTCTTAAAAAAACACTTTTAGAAAAGAATATACATAATTCCCTCTGACATTACACTGGCGAAAAAGTTTCATCAAGGATTTTTTCCTTATCGCAAATATTTTTCTTTTCTTAATAAAAATTTTTCCCCCGCCTTTCATCGTTATGCAATTTCATTTTAATTTGATTCACTTACATAACCTTTCTTGCCCGTTACGAGATTCTTTTCTGTAGATTCAGCCGTGGGAAGGCAGATGTGCTGCACTCGCGGTGAATAGCTGATTTTGGGTTTGAATGTAACCAAGGCGATGTCCGAATCCTGGGTCACGTTATCGTAGTCCGGGTGCAGGATCACTCTTTCGCTCTAGAGGAAATAAAGAAAGTAACGGTTAGATGAAAATCTCAGCAGGTGTCAGAAAGGTGCCAATTCTATCGTGAATATTTAAACATTTAGGTCTTGTTCACATTGCATAGCATTGCGTACCTCCATTGGTGCCGAGATGGTTGACATGACCTGTGAGAACTCACATGGTCAGTGCGTTGATTGGTTAAAGTTTTACAGCTCGCATTACGCTTCGCTCTATAAGCAAGATGAATAAGTCCTAAGACGTCCAAAAGTTATAAAAAAACAAAAGTTAAAATGTCAAGAAATTTTTTAATTTTGACATTTCGTATTTTCAAGAAACAGATAACAAGATAACAGAAATCTATACTAATATATAAAGAGAGAGAGAGAGAAAATTTTGTAAGTTTGTTTATATTATATGCGGAGGGTAATCTCCGGGACCACAGCACCTATTTGAAAAATTCTTTCACTGTTTGAAAGGTACATTATTCCAGATGGACATAGGCTATATATTATGTATATCTGATCAGTAGAAATAAAGTTAGGGGTCTAAATGTTGAGCTGATGCTTCACCTTTACAACTTTTTCTTTGTCAACCATAGTCAAGTAACCATAGCAACACATCAAACGATATTTTCATTTATTATCAGTAAAACATTAAATATTTTAAAGATTCAAGTGGAGGAGGTATTGATAAATACAAAAAGAATTTTTGAAATTGGAAACATTTACGGGTTTATTGAAGAAAATTACATTTCAAACTATGCTTTTTATTGGACATTTAAGGTAAAAAAAGATTTACAATTTATTGGCTATCAACTGGAAATTAATTGTGCGAGAAGGCGATAGTTTCGCCAAGAAATTCTTCTGTTGATCATATCAATGAACAAATATTAGAAAGAATGCCAGGTGATAAAAAAATATATAAATCCATTGATACCGTATTAGATACAGAGGACGCTGTACATTATCCACAGGAATTCCTTTATTCCCTTAACCCTTCAGGACTCTCCCCTCAGACACTAAATATTAAAGTCGATATTCCAATAATTTTATTCCGAAACCTAAATCCGCCTAATCTGTGCAATGGAACTAGACTCCAAGTAAAATCGCTGCGAAATAATGTGATTGAGGGTATTATTCTTACAGGACCAGCGGCAGGTCAGTTGACTCATATTCCCCGCATTCCCATGATCCTTACAGATTTACCTTTCCAATTTAAGCGATTAGAATTTTCAATAAAACTTTCTTTTGCCATCCCCATCAACAAATCCCAAGGTCAAACATACAAATTTATTGGATTTGACTTACGGGAAGATTGCTTTACTCATGGACAATTATATGTTGGTCTCTCTATGTCAGCAAATGCGGAGAATCAATTTATTTTAAAACCTCAGAAAAACGAAACAAAAAATGTGGTATACCATGAAGTTTTAAAATAATTTATACCTGCCTAATATCTACTGAAGATAGATAATTGTTGAACCCGGCCAAAGTCGGGACGGGCCGCAAGTGATATATAAAGAAATAAACAAAATTCTAGACCTTCTAAATAAAAATACTAAGTTTCGACCGCTAATTGAAGCTATGTTGATGTAAATAAATTAACAAGGCAAGTTCATTTCTAAAAATGAACTAAAAATGAACTGAAATTTGCTATGAGAACAAGGTTGTGGTGAGATGCTGTTCGCTTTGAAGTGACGAGGAGATTTTTTGGTGCCTAAACATGCATTGCTTATTTATAAACCCCTATAAAACTTCATTTTAAGTGAATTTTCATGCAGGATCTATCCAAAGACTATCTAAATGGGAATAGAACATGGGCCGTTTATGAGAAAAAGTACGGAGTAAGAGAATGTCTGACATTCGATTCAGTTCAAAGGCCGAGATAAGTTTTCCAAGTGGCCTCCATAAAAAGAGAGACAATAATCTATATATAAAACAGTTCCGTAACTTACTGACTCACTGACTGACTGACTCACTGACATACAACACACAGACCAAACCGCTGGACCTAGAAGGCTGAAATTTTGTATGGCAATTCCTCTTATAGTGTAGGGGTGCACTAAGAAATATTTTTGAAAAATTCTTCTTAGATTTTTTTAAATTAAATTTTTAAGCTGCTTTAGTAACTTTTTTTAAGTTTGCAATTAAAATAATAATTTGAGGGTTATAACATTTATATCACGAGAAAGATCATAAAAATTCCTTTAAAATGAAATCATTTTCGAATCTTTAACTCCATTTTCTGATTTTTGGTGAATTTTTAAAGATTAATTTTTACAATTTAATTTATTAAAGGCTGATCACGTGATTTCTTTTTTGAGTACTTTAAATAAATTTATCGTCACGTGCATAACAACTAAATAGACAAAAAAATTATTTTTTTTCTTCTAATGCGGCAGACGTTATCCAAAAAATATTAAAATACAATAAAAATTATTATGTTCCTCAAACTGTACTATATTAACTGTACTATATTCTTTATTATGTCCTATTGCATTTAATTTGAATATTTTCTTCTACATTATTTTGTCTATAAAAATATCCCTTACGATTTTTTTTATAAAAATATTTTTTTGTTTTTTTTACATCAATTGTATACATTGATCATCGTATTTATTATAAATATATATATATTTATTTATTTATTTATTTTTCTTGGCATTAATTGCATACATTGACCGTTGTATTTAATTTTAATGTACTCCGTAGCGAAGTGCGGGTTTTCAGCTACTAATTATATAAAAATTAAAAGTGTCTTCGCTTGCTTTGTTCTATGAATATGCACTACACTTATGATTCAGTGGCTCAACATTTACTTCTAATTACTTCTAGTTGCATGTAGTTACAAATATGAAAAAATATCATTCAAATTCAGTCCAAAGAACCTGTAATTTATAAATTATGGGCTCAAGATTGGCAATAGACTCTACTTCCTATGTGAGCTGCCATAGGAAGTAGGACAAGATCCGTGTACTGGACACTAAGTTAAAATCTCCTGGGGTTGATGTTTGATTGTCCCGATGGATGTTGTCGAATATAGACATATGTGTTAGAAAAAGTACTCACCACCCGAATCAGTACTTGATCGTCATCAAGCATGTTATTTTGGAGATATTTCCCGAAGAAGAGGAAAAACCGATTGCCGCGCGTCAGGCAGTGGGCGGCCGTAATGACCGTTCTTGTGTTGAGTAAGGCACCTCCGCAGATGAGGCGCATAGAGTTGTTGTCCTGGACACCAATCGCCACGACCCAAGGCCATTCACCAATCTCGGTCTTTTCTCCGTGCAGGATGGGCCGAGTGGTCCCCATCACAGAACGTCCACAATCTGGTAGGAAGAAATTGGTCCATATAATCTGCATCATCAAAATTGTTTAATGTCTGAAACAATGTCCATTCTGAATGTCCTAGTGAATGATTTCTACCATAGACATGTGCGTATGAAAAAGTATTCACCATCCGAATCAGTACTTGCTTGTCATCAAGTCTGATACTTTTGTGACGTTTCGCGAAGAAAAGGATGAATAAATATCATTGAAATGATCATTAGATCAGTGTTTTTAAACCGGTTTGTCAGGCCCAATAGTGCATCGGAAAAGATCTTAATTTGAAATTTTATACATAAAAAATGAAAAATACGAGGAATAAGAAAAACTAAGGAAGAAATTAAAAGCTATAGTCAATATTTAAATTTAGTGATGCCTTATCAAACATTTTAAATGATAAAAAGAAATTGTCTATTAATAGTGATCTTTACACTACTCTTGAACAAGTTTAACCATGGCCGAATCATTTAACTTCGATTCCATATGTAATACTGATCCGATGAATTTTGCTTTCGAAATTATGTTAAGTCTATACGTTTAGTAAGAAAAAACGGACGGATATTTTTTTATGTTACGTTGGACAGTTTCTTCAACACGAGTCTTCATGTGGCAGCCCAATATAATTTTGAATTATTGAAAAAGTTAACAGGTTCTGCAACTTTTTTAGCTACAACATACATTTAGATCCGAGCAACTGTTGAGATGGGGTCCTGCCATATCGGAGAAACTGCACAAAGGCAAATTGGATATTGTGTCAGTATGATTCGGTGATGTTTTTGAAGGTAGTCGTGGCCATACAGTCGAACCTCGTTATAGCGAACCCGGTATATAACGAACTGAAGAATATAGCGAACGACAATATTGGTCCCGCCATTTTCCTACTGTATTTAATGCTAATTTATCCTTTTTTAGCGAACCTCTGAAATCTTCGGCTATAACGAACCCTTTTTTCAGTCGACAACTGATTTTTTTTTAAACTTTTTAAGAATGTTGAAGATCCAACGAATGTTGAAGAAGAAGATAATGAAGATTTTCGTATCGCGCTGTGGATAGAAAATCACAAAATTTCATCATTCTCAGATTGTGACACGCAATTGTTTCAAACTGTTAGCGAGTTACACTAAAGACTACTTGTGAAACGAATCATGTACTTGCCTTTCCGGGTATTGCGTCATTTTTTTTAGACCGGTTTGATCATAAAACCTGATAACCAGATCAAATCTTTAATCGAATTTCCACAGCTGTGAAGAAGCTACCGTAAATAATTTATTATTCAGTTTCCAGTAGTTGGTGCGTTTTAAACAAACCGGATCGTTGAATATCATTAGATGAGGCGTATATAAGGCTCACATACGATTCAGTAATTGAAAAAGAGGAGAAGGAGGAGCTTTTCTCGACTATAGTTGAATAGATAGATAATGAAGCTGAGGACAATCTGAAGAAAGGTAATGTTGATTTATAGTTTAAGTTTAAGACGCAGTAAAGAAAATAGAATAAGGGGCTAACAGTCTTTGCCTATACCTAACTTGAGGTAATTCCATCACAGTGTATAGACACTGTTGTTTGTATATATGAGACTTGTTTTTTTTTAATGAATTTAGAGAACCCTATTGATTGATATGGATATTTTATTGTTGAAGATTTTTAAACTAACTTTTAATATTTTAAACAAATAAATTTGAATTGTTATTGTTGAAAAAGTCTTGTCGTCTATGCTTTCATCAATAGTTTTAACGTATACCTATTGTAACAAACAACGTTTCTTCTGCGATTTTACTCTGCAATTTAATTATTAGGTTTTTTGTTGACGTGCTCGTTTCACGTGCACGCTGACAATAAAAGAGGTTATGGGCTAGATGTTACTGAAGGTATATGACCATAAAAGCTAAATAGGCAATGACCAGATGTTATTGACGGTATACGCTCATAACAACTGAAAGGATTATTAGCAACAATGTTATTACAATATTTCGCCCATGAAAATAATATGTTTTTACGTTTTGATACTATATCAGTGGCCCTGAAGATGGGGGGGGGGGCGTTGAATGGAATTGAAGTAAGTTTAATGTTGATGCATATTAACATAGACGACAAGTGAAGTTTATTTTGTATTTTGAAAGAATTTGAAGTTTTGAAAAGTGTGAATTTCGGGGATACAATTAAAATGCAGACCCAAATAGAGAAGCTGAACGCAACAAATTACGGGAATTGGGCTGAAGATATGAGGTACATTCTTATGGAGCGTGGATGTTGGGGCATAGTAGCAGGCACAGAGCTAGTACCAAAACTTAAAATTAAGAATGAAAAAACGGAAGTTGAAAGCACAGCGAGTAAAGATACCGATACTACAAAGAGTGTAACTACTCAGGTAGAGTATCCGGGTCCTGAAGTTACATATCGTGACGTTAGGGATTATAATCTCCGTGCAGGAACCGCAATTTCATTGATTTATTTAAATATTTCCCCTGAATTTCGGAAAATAGTGGAGGGAATAGAGAATGCCCGAGAAGCATGGCTCAAATTAAAATTATTTTTTGAACCCGACAATAGGTCGAGGCATATGCAACTGATTAATGAACTATTTTCTAGCAGAATTCAACCACATGAAAAAATTAGCCTGTTTGCAGCACGTTTAACGAGAATTGTTGAAAAATTACGAGGTATAAACCAACCAATTAATGAAATTTACGTTAGTTTTCAGTTATTACGCTACTTACCAGAAACTTATGATAGCATTTCACAATCCATATTACGATGGCCAGAAGAAAAATTTAAATTTAAGGACATACTCGTAGAACTGGTAGCTGAGGAAGATAGACTGACGGTACGAGAACAAGACCGTAACAAAATGCATGAAGTCAAAGCTTATTCTGCAGTCACACGCAAGAAAAATATGACATGTTTTAGGTGTAATCAGGTGGGACATATTAAAAGAAATTGTTTCAATGGAAATCCCGTTAACGAGTACCAACAGAGACAGCGTGTTCCACCAAGAAATACATCACCTTATCGGAAGAGTACGGCAGTTAGAAGTCATTCCCCTGCACGTGGAATAAGTCCTGTGCGTTATAAATCAAAACCAAATTCAGCAAATAAGAAGGTGAGATTTCCTTCGATTAATCTTGTGCAAACTTATGTGAGTAATTTTGAAGAATCTTCGAATTTATGGACTTTCGACACTGCTGCTAGTCATCACTTTTGTAAAGTGAAGGAGTGGTTCCAGGATTTTGAGGAAATAAAGGACGATAAATTATCCGTAGCTATCGAAGGAGTGACATTCCCGATTACAGGTAGAGGGACAATTCAGCTACAGTTTGGCTCCAGAACATTCCATTTGTACAATGTCATGTATTCACCTAATCTTAAGTTGAATTTAATTTCAGGTTCTGTTTTAGACAGACAAGGTCTCAGGTTCGAAGGCGGTCAAGGTATGGTAAGAATTAAAAACCGGTATGATAAAACTGTTTTTTTTGCCAAATTAAAGAATGGTTTATATCAGATTTGTCCTAAAAATCCCCGAGTTGCCAGAATAAGAGAGGATTGCAGTGCTTGTGTGGCCAGGAAAGTTGACGATGAACTGGTACATCGAAGGTTAGCACATATAAGTCCATATGTAGTCCGGGATACAATTAGGAAACATGCCATAAAGGGGTTGGAAAAATTTGAAGATCATAATTTTGACTGTGAAACCTGTACACTTAACAAGTTCAGACGGGTTAGTTTTAAATCTGTAAATTTTAGACGCTCTAAATATCCCAATGATTTGATCTATATGGATACTTGGGGTCCTTGCAGTACTATTGGTCGCAACGGTGAAAAATATTTTTTATCGATTATAGACGACCATTCACGTAAGTGCTCTGTTTACCCTATGTGTGAAAAATCTGAGGTTTTCCGGATTTTTAGAAATCATGTCGCTCGTGCAGAGAGGTTCCTAGGGCGGAAAATAAAAAGTATCCGTACCGATAACGGGACTGAGTTTGTAAACAATAATTTTACACAATTTTGCAATGATCATGGGGTAAAACATGAACTCACAAACACATATACACCAGAGCAGAACGGTACTGCAGAAAGGTTCAACCAGACAGTATCAAATGGGGCGAAGTGCTTGTTAGCAGACAGTGGGTTAGAGACAAAATTTTGGCCTGATGCAGTTTTAAGTTTCACCTATGTCTGGAACAGGGTTGTACATAAAGGTCTAAGTAAGACACCATTTGAGCTTTTTGGAGGGTATAAGCCATCGGTAAACCACTTGAAGCCGTTTGGGTCCATCGCGTATGTTGGTGTACCACGACAACACAGAGCGAAGTTAGACGCCAAGGCGAAGAAATGGGTGATGATTGGATATGCCTTTAACACCAAGGGTTATCGGATATGGTTCCCAGACACCAATAATGTGGTGGAGACCATAAATGTCAGATTCTGTGAGGATTCACAAGGGATGGAAGGCGACAGTGGAGCAATGATGGGTCCCAGTGATAATCCTAACACCGAATCATACTCCAAACATGAGGGAGATGAAGACGTTTCTATTATCAATTTAGGTCAGAATCTACCCCGTGAGAGTGACGAAGATTTGGTGGAAAAAGATAGTCCTGAAGAAACCCAAATTGATAAGAGTCCCTTGCCAGCCCAAGATCTAAGAAGTAGCGATTGGAAAAGAAATCCATTTGGTCGATTGGAAAGAATCCATTCCGATTCCTCAGATAAAACTGGATATAAAGGGAAAATATCAGATAAACCAGCTACCGCATCCACAAGTTATGCCAGTTCTTGACTAGACGATATACAGATGCCTAATACTTACAAGCAAGCATTGAAATCACCACAGCATAAACAGTGGGTAGAGGCCATGGAAGAAGAGATGAAAGTCATGACAGAAAGACAGGTATGGCACCTAGTTGAGTTACCATCAGATACAGATATCATAGGATGCCGGTGGGTTTTTGCGTTGAAAAGAGACGAAAAGGGCGAGGTGGCCAGGTATAAGGCCAGACTGGTGGCACAGGGTTTTAAACAAATTAAAGGAGTTTCTTACGAAGAGACTTTTAGCCCAGTCATTAATTTCAGTCTAATTCGTTTTTTCTTCTCACTTTTAGTAGTTTTACAGGGTTGGACCCACAGACAGTGTGATGTCAAAGGAGCTTATCTGTATGCACCATTAAAAGATGATATTTACATGTCTCAGCCTCCCGGTTTTGTTGTAGAAGGTAAGGAAGATTTTGTATGCAAATTGGATAAAGCTATCTATGGATTGCATCAAAGTGGTAGAGAATGGTTCTTCGAGATTCATAAAGTATTGATAGAACTAGGTTTTAGCAAACTAAATTGGTGTAACTGTGCATATGATTTTAATTGTGTGTTGATTTTACTTTTATATGTTGATGACATGGTTTTGTTCGGTAAGGACGAGGAGATAATAGACAAAGCCATAGGATTGTTGAAGACACATTTTGATTTAAAAATTTTGGGAAAAACTAGAAAGCTGTTGGGAGTTGAGTTTGAAGAAAAGGGGGGAGAAGTTTTGTTGAGTCAGTCAATTTATATTGACGATATTCGTAAAAGGTTTACAAAATTCTTCGTACCGGTTTCCTCACTTCCAATCAGCAAGGGTACAGTATTCTCAAAGAAACAGTGTCCACAATCAGATGTTGAAATAGAAGAAATGAAACAATATCCCTATAGAAATTTACTAGGCTGTCTATCGTTCCTCGCTAGTAGAACCAGGCCCGACATAAGTTATGCCGTTAACATTTTTAGCCAATACCAAAGTAATCCTGGTAGAATTCACTGGGATGGTTTGATAAGACTTTTGGGCTATGTTATACACACACACAATTTTAAACTTAAACTTGAGTGCAATGAACCTAGTATAACGGTTTACACCGATGCAGATTTCGCAGCCAATAAGGATGACAGGACTTCTATGGGGGGACAGATAGTGTTTCTTGGAAAAGCTCCAGTCATGTGGAGGACTTTCAAGGAGAAGTGCGTGTCGTTGTCAACTATGGAAAGTGAATTCTACGCTATGACAGAGGCCACAAAGGAACTTATGTGGTTTGATAGAATTCTAGAAGAATGTTATGCCAGAAAGTTAGTTCTTGGAGGAAAGCTTAGGTCAATTCTATATGTTGATAACATGGCGTGTATAGATTTTGTTAAATCCCCAGTAGAGAATCATAGAAGTAAGCATATTGATGTCAAATTATTTTTTATTCGTGACCTAGTTTATCAGAACATATTTGACATAAATTATATAAAAAGTAAAGAAAATCTAGCAGATCCTTTTACCAAACCCCTGACCAAATTCGAACTGAGGCACCTATGTGATGAGATTTTTTGCATGAACTTTTCTTGAATTTTTGCACGAATTTATTTTGAAGTGGTGTGTGCACTTAGTGTTTGAAATTGTGAATTTTTGCAATGTTTTTGTTTACTTGTTTTGGGTGGATGTTTTTTTCCCCACCTAAACGTCTGAAGGTGTCTAAGGTGACATTTTTTCAGCATATCATCTGGATCCGAACAGCCTAACGTACCGTCTCGGGTTAGGTGCAAATGTAATTGTCAGAGTGGTTCAGGTGGTGTATTTGTAAATTTGTCGAGGCACCGGAGGGCTTTGGGTCGCGGGTATGTTTTTTTTATTTTTGGTGAATCCCTGTTTTGTTGAGGGGACTGCCACGTTAATTATTCCATCCACCTAATCAAGGAAAGTTTGTCTAATGAAAAATTTGTTTAAAGCTCAGTGTTTGTATGTGAATTGTTTTTCTGATATTTATGCAGTGCGATATTATGGGATGTATCCTGTGTTTTTAGATATTTAAATATTTTACGATAACTTCTCAATGGAAAACCAATTTGTTTTATGTGTTTGAATGAATTTGTATGAGTGGGCGCCCACGTACATATGTATTGATATTTGAATATGATTGAATGTAGTCGTGTCCTAGTCATTGTATGTTTTAACTCTTTATTGTGGTTTGTTAGTTGTTATATTGGTTTTCAGCCAACAATAGTGTACAGAAGCAGAAATAACTTTTGTTTAGAACTTGCAGATTTGAACCTTCTCAGCAATTTGTTTTGTACCTGTGTATTCCTAAGTTAAGACTGTATTATTGTTGTTATATGTTGCTATCGCATTTTGTTAACAAGACTAATGTTGGTTTGAATTAATTGTTTTATATGTATTCTAGTTCTGACAGAAAAAAAAAATCGAAATGTAAACTGTGGTTTTGAATTCTCATATTACTAGTTTATGTCGAAAAGACAAGTGGGGGGGGGCATTTGTTAGCGAGTTACACTAAAGACTACTTGTGAAACGAATCATGTACTTGCCTTTCCGGGTATTGCGTCATTTGTTTTAGACCGGTTTGATCATAAAACCTGATAACCGGATCAAATCTTTAATCGAATTTCCACAGCTGTGAAGAAGCGACCGTAAATAATTTATTATTAAGTTTCCAGTAGTTGGTGCGTTTTAAACAAACCGGATCGTTGAATATCATTAGATGAGGCGTATATAAGGCTCACATACGATTCAGTAATTGAAAAAGAGGAGGAGCTTTTCTCGACTATAGTTGAATAGATAGATAATGAAGCTGAGGACAATCTGAAGAAAGGTAATGTTGATTTATAGTTTAAGTTTAAGACGCAGTAAAGAAAATAGAATAAGGGGCTAACAGTCTTTGCCTATACCTAACTTGAGGTAATTCCATCAGTGTATAGACACTGTTGTTTGCATATATGAGACTTGTTTTTTTTTAATGAATTTAGAGAACGCTATTGATTGATATGGATATTTTATTGTTGAAGATTTTTAAACTAACTTTTAATATTTTAAACAAATTTGAATTGTTATTGTTGAAAAAGTCTTGTCGTCTATGCTTTCATCAATAGTTTTAACGTATACCTATTGTAACAAACAACGTTTCTTCTGCGATTTTACTCTGCAATTTAATTATTAGGTTTTTTGTTGACGTGCTCGTTTCACGTGCACGCTGACACAAACATATCATGATGAAGTCATTACATGGGAAAATCCGACTGATGAAGATATTGTGGAAGAAATTAAGGTGAATCACTCTGAAATCGAAGATTCTGTATCTGATGCTGATGAAGAGGAGCACATAAATGACGAAATCCCCACCATCTCAGATGCTACAGCAGCGATACGTGTAATTAATAAGTTTTTGTCTAGACAAACAGTGGAAGAAAGAGGAGTCATTTGATGTATTGGACAAAGAAATTCATAAAATGTTTTTGAAATCGGCATCACGTCAGCAAAATATTACCGATTTTTTCTGTATCAAAACGGTGAGCAACAATTAAAGGTAAAATGAATTTATTTCCATTTGTCTTCATTTTTAGTTAATTTAATCAGTATTGTGTCCGTTTAATGTAATCGATTTTAGTCAATTTAATTCATTAATGATAATTTTTTATAGATGTTGTGAAGGATCCACAATTTGGACATTTTGAACTCCTTCCAACGTCATAGCCATTTTGTTTTTCCAACACGATTACGGGCATAAAACGGCCATATTGGAAAAAGGAGGAACTGCACCAATTTTCCAAGAAACATAGCACCCCTTGAATTCCTCAGGACCGGAGAAAGAAATTCCAGGAAATTCAACGGACATCCAATTTTCTTGGAAATAAGAGTACCACGTGGGTCAACCGTGGGGATGTCGGAGCATCCTGCCCTCGAATAAAAAACTCGAAGAGGCAATAAATTTACGTGAATAACTGACCTGGGGAGGAGTCATAATCCCCTTTAAATAGTGCTCATGCCTTTTGAGAGATTACGAGACTTTATTTCACTCGACCCGTAATGGTTCTGCCGCAGGAAGTGGATGAAGCATGCCCTAATTCTATTAAAATATGTCTAACCAAGATCTTAAATATAATATGTAAACCTGACCTTTTCTTGTAAAATATTGTATAATAAATGTTGTTATTTTTATTTATAAACGCATAGTTCCCTTTGGAGTTCACCTCCCTAATTTTACACAACACAAAGGGGTATCTCTGGTACCCCTCATGACAATAGATTTTATCATTTTTTAAATACATCATTATTGAATACACATAGCAACAAATCAATTATACATTTTGAGAACTCCAGCATTTTTCTTTACGGTTCGGATTCAGCGAAGCACCGGATATAGCGAACAAAACCTTTGTTTCCTTGAAGATAGTTATAACGGGGTTCGACTGTATACGCAAGTGTGGAAATTTAATCTGCTGGTCATTTAAAAATGGAATCAACATGAAAAACTTCTATTTGTTCCCTTATTTTTGCAAGCTTTCAATATTGCCTCAATATCTAATCGAAAATTCGTCAGTCCACCCCTCCCCCTCAAAAAAAGTAATACTGTCCCCTTTGTTTCCCTTGACAAGATCGAGATGTTTTAGAAGAAAGCCCTAACAGATATGTCCTCGCCTTTCAGCTAAAACCCTTCGTTTTATATATTTTGATGAATCTGGTGATGAGAACATTTCTTTTTTTCTTTAAAATCTTTTGCATCTTTTAACCATCAAACACTTCTTCTATGGAGTAGCTGCAGTGACTCTTAATTTCTTTATCTAATCCAGGAGTTAATGTTTGATTTTAATGTTGGTAAATTATTAATCTAGCATTCTAGTATGAAGTAGCATTTATACAGGATGGTCATAAAAAAAAACTTTGCCGATATATGGACCTCTAGCGTCTGTTCCGTTCAACCGATCGAGATGAGATTTCAGATTTAGGTATTCATAGGTATGAGCTCGGGATTCTGTGAACGGCAACCAAGTGGCGCTGACGGTTACGGTCATAGGTTCAGAAACTCGAAATTTTCGAATGGCGGTGCCCACTTTTTCTTATCGTAAAATCCTCAGCGCATGCGAAAACCCTAAATAGCGTTGGAACGATACGTGTATCGCAAGAAACGGACACGTTATGTACGCACAAAAAGCAGTTCTGCGAATGGCCTACAAAACACGATCGGGGCCGTACGGAGGAAATTTGCATATGACAGAGGCAAGACACCAATCACTGATAACAACACAGATCGGACAAAAAAACTTATTTGGATTAGACATTTTCCACATGGGTACCATCATCGTGTTTTTGTTGGCCGTTCTCAGAGCTATTTTTTGTGCGTGCATAACGCGTCCGTTTTTTTGTGATACACGTACCGTTCCAACGCTATTTAGGGTTTTCGAATGCGCTGAGTATTTTGCGACGGGAAAAAAGTTTGTGTTGCCATTCGAAAATTTCGAGTTTCTGTACCTATAACCGTAACCGCGAGCGCCACTTTGTTGCCGTTCACAGAATCCCGAGCTCATACCTCTGAATAACTACATCTGAAATCTCATCTCGATCGGTTGAATGAAACGGCCGCTAGAGCTCCATATGTCGGCAAAGTTTTTTTATGACCACCCTGTATTTGCTCCAATATAAAATTCCCTTTTTTTAGTTGATTTTAAAATTTTTGAATAAACCTATGTAATTGTAATATAAATTTCCTTTTAGATAATTTTTAATAAATGCATATAATTGAAATATTAATAATCCTTTTGGTTAAGTTATAAAATTTTTGAATAAATATATGTAATTGTAATTAACAACGTCTGTCAAATTAATTCACACGGCGTACACATTGTTTGCAAAGGCATCCAAGGCTTACTTTAACAATTGGTATTCTCAATTCTAAGAACCTGGGTAGTTAAAAGAGAAAATTAAATTTATAAATTTGTATTTAAATTAGCCACAACAGAATCCAGAAAAAAGAAACTGATAAAGGATTTTAACAGATTCATTAAACCATTACTAATTAGTCTGCGATAAATGCCGATTTGCTAAGCGTTATCGAGCAATTTATGTAAAATTTTGCAATTCAGACAATGCATAAAATAAACAAATATTTGAAAACCTAAATCTTTTGGCTTTATTTCATTGGAAAAACTTAATTTAACATAAAAGTTTAACACAAGAAAAGACAATATCCCATCTATGAGATATGTTAAATTTTGGTAACTGGAAGCCCTACCTTATTCTAATCCAATTTCGTCAGAAAGCCAGAGGTGCAACGACGCTGGAGTTTTAAGGACAAACCCTTTCAAGATGCCTAAAAATCGGTTGAAGGAAGAGGTTTTTTTTTTTTTTTTTTTTTTTTTTTTTTTTTATCCAATGCGGAGGCACTTGTATTTCAAACATTGGCCCTTACTACGCCGCAGTTTTACTGTCCATTTTATTGTGGGGGCACCATATAGGCGGACAGCTTTACCCCCTATGAAGGGACGACACGAACGGAGGCATTTTTCGTGGCGCAACGCTGGGACTCGATCTGAGCACCCTCAGCACCGAAAACCAGCGCGCTGTACCACTGGGCCGCCACAAGCCCTGAAGGAAGAGGTAATTCCAAGGAAAATGTTCATCGCCTCCTCATAAATGAAGTTTCGCCCAAAGGCACGGGAATCAGTCCCTAAAAAATGATTCTGGTTGCGACTCTGCTATGAACCGAGATAAATATTATACTTGATCTGTATAACCTAATAGGAAAGTTGTCAATTTTTTCCCACATTACATTATATAGACACCAATCCTCACCAATTTATTGGTTTTTACGCGCGAGTGAACCTGGTTGAATTTTGTGCGTAAGGTCTCTCATTCAAATTAAATTTAAATATTTATCCCCACTTAACTTAAAATAATGTAGACACATACATGGGCTAAATTTAATCCTACTAAAAGAAGCATAACATCTGAATTCGATTTGAATATATGTGGAGTTCGGGGAAAACACATGTGGCAGAATCACAAAGGTCTAATGGAACTGTTGAAAAAATTTCCCTCTGAACATGTAAATAGCTGCCTTTCGCTTGACTATTAAAATAACAGTTAGGGCCTGTTCACATAGGAGTCCGGTAGTGGGAGCGTAAAAGGAAAGAAGGCGCTGAGACGGAAATAAACCAATCGTAGGCGTTGAAAATTTCGTTGCTAATCGTTTGGAGGTTTGTCATTGATTTAATATATTTCAATACATTAACGCTTCTGCTACCGGACTGCTATGTGAACAGGTCCTAAGTTTCATATGACGTAATTAAAATTACGTTATTGAGAGTGCATCAAATAAAAATATATTTGAAATCAAAATTACAAAAACGCTCGTGGTAAAAAGGAATTGCTTTCCCATACTCTATCTCGAATTAACTAATCATGTACTCCTCCGCACAAACTGCCTATTTGTGTTATTTGACAAGCACTTTGACAAGTATTTAGACAGCTCAGTGGCAGTAACAGAAAAAGAAAGAAAACTCGGCTCGAGATTTTACACCAAGATATTGGCGATTAAATTCATTATCTTTTCTTCTCTTAAACGTCGCCAAATCATTGCAATATTACTTGTCTTAATAGATATTTTTACGGAATTGAAATAGGCAGAAAATCAAACCTGACAAATGGATAGCAATAGCATCGTAGTGCTAAAAAAGAATTTAAGAAAATAGATTTAACACATTCAATCCAACATCATACTACAGATTTGACCTAATCACATCTGTTAGAAGCGGGCAAATGTATGTTGTACACTCATAAGGAACACTCAGCTACAAAGAAATGCTAGTTACATATGCTACTACTGTACCTGAGCTGCACTTTGGCGGAAGATCTGACCACATTCCGGTTGATTCGCAAATCAGAGAGACTGATCCTTCCGTGATGTATCCTTCATCGCACTCGTACTCCAGTCTCGTGAATTCCAGGTACTCGGTTGTTTCCTCCGACACCGGAATTGTTGATTCATTTTTCGGTCTGGCCAGGGGAGAATGGTACCCAATTTTTCCGTTCAGGACTGGCCCAGGATTAGCGCAGTACGACAAGTTTCCGATGTAAACTGCAACGGGAGTGTCGAATTTGTGTTCAAATCCAGTGTAATTTATACTAAAGGAATGTTAATAATAATAAAAGGAAAACTAAATATGACTGATGAGACAAAAATGAAAAAAGAAGCTGGTAAAGAGAAAGAAAGGCTGGTAGAACAAGCTTCCCCATATAATACAGTAACTGTATGGTAAAGTTCAACGCAGTCATTTGCGTAGACAACAAATTCTTTGAGCCCTTTAAAGCGACAAAAGATATTGCGTCGTCTTCAATGGGCTAGTGAAAAGTGTGAAACACATCGTACCTAACTAAATGTTGTAGATGGGCTATGAAGTAGGTAGAACTTTCTCTGAGATTCTAACGAATTATCCCTTCGATGGGTAAAACTACTAAGTATTCACTAAGGGATCATTTCAAAAAATGTCTAGAATAAATCCTAGACTCTCAACCCCCAAAACAATTATAGGCAATATTTGATTTCAATATATTTGTGCAAGAAAAACACGCTATATTAAGGACGATAATTTCCAGATTCTGTCAACCGTATTCAGATCCAATTTTTATAGTGAATCGAATACAACATTTCTTTTCATGCAACTGCTTGTTGCAGCATTATGGAATCGATTGAGCTATTGGTACATTCAGATTTTCTAAGTCGCTTTCGCTTCACCTCCAAAGTTGACTCCTCACTTAGTTTGGATATTTTCAAGCTTTACTTGAATTAAACTTTATATAAAGATCAAATTATTATACAATAGAAAGTTTTATTTCGCTCTTCCTCAAATATGCAAGTCCCATTTTTGAGTCAAGAAACTGTTTAATCAGCTACTCGCAAAGCAACACAAGCTATGATTACGATGTACATCGAATACCTGGTTGGAAGTCTTTGTGCAATATACGAAGCCTGTGAATTTAGAGAATTAAAGATGGTTTTAAGGGGATAAGAAATGATTAAAGATACTTTGGGATTAATACAGTCCCTTTCTTTTGCATTTTCAAAGTGTAATCCTACGGATTTTATCATGTCACAATTCATTATCGAATAATACTTCAAGTGTTACCAAGAGCCCTACGATGACCACAGTCTTGAACGCAGGTATTCGTTAACAGAATCTACGGGTTCGAGTGTCGTGGTTAAAATGTATGTCAGTAGCCTTTTAAAATACGACTCAAAGACAATATCATGCTTGATTTAACTCTCGGGCAGCAAAAGATGATTGTGTAGCACCTCAAATACAACTAATAAATCCATATCACTCCGAGGTTACTATGATACTGTGATTTTTTTTATTACCAGAGGCATAGTCCCAAGTATGATGTTCCGGCTTTATAGAGTGAAAGAATAGGGCTTACTTCAGTTAAATAAGGTTACTAGTCGACTCTACACCGACTGTTTCAAAGTAAGGAAACCATCGACTGTTTCAAAGTAATAATATACAGTTATAATTTGGCCTGCTTCTCGACTTAATGTCAGATATTTTCAGCATGTTCTCACCAAAATAGAATTCATAAAATAGTCCTTTACAAAATATAAAAGCGATATATTTAATAGATATTTTATAAATACTAAGTGGGTGCAATGAATCTTTCGATAGTACGCCTTCAATAAAAAAAAGGCTTATTTCATCGTTTTCTTACTTTAAATTATTGCAACCGTTAAAGAGATTCAGTTATTAAGTTTAATCAAGCATTTTGCGAACAACGTCGTTCGTTACCCTTCGTTCGCATTCATTCGTTGTACGTATACGCGCCTTAACAAGTGTGCCCAGATGACTAAAAAATGTAACAATATCCAGGCAATGGAAACTGCTAAGTTGCTCGGGACTTTAAAGTGTGAATTCCAAGGCAAAAAAAATTTGCCAAAAAAAAATATTAAAGAAAGAAATAATGAATGAATAAAGATAGTAGAAATGAGGATAATAGTCCAAAAAACTCACAGCAGTTCGGAGGCTCAGGTGACCACTTTCCGTATTCTTCGCACGTAATATTAGATTCTCCTTGCAATAAGTATCCACTGTTGCAGAAATACACCAAACGGCTTCCTTGGGGGTATTCTCCAAGCTCCACATTGTCACCAAGGGGCCTGGGTCTTTTGTTCTGAGCTGGAACGTGCACTACTCTGCCGTTGGGAAATGGTTCAGGATTATTACAGTCTCTGATCCTCGCAACTGGAGACGAATAAGGGTAAAAAAGTTATAAAAATGGATAGGAAGTGTGTAGCGTTGGATCATGCACCTCAAGTTAGGCTTCACTCCACTTTACAGATACCATGGGACTACTAGTTAAGAATTTTTCAAAGAGTAATTAACACACAAGTAATAAATTAAACAAGCAACATATAAGAAACTTTTTTTTCTTTGAAAGTTTGTGTTAGAATGCGAAACAACATATTCCTTAAATGAGAATTTTCTTTAAAAATTTTAGAGTTGCTAAGCGAGTAAGATGTTTTTATCTTTTGTCACGAAATTAACTAAATAATAATTTTTAAAAAAACATGAGACTAAATACATCAGTGGTACTAAAGCGCAAACTTTCATCTGCTTCTATGTGTTTGAATTGCATGTTTGCCTTACACAGAGGTAACAATAAAGCATAATTACAATTAAAAAGCGTATATCTCAAGTATATCTGAAATACATTCACAACTCTCTAATCGTAAAACGTCCTAAAATCTTAAGGCTAGAAATTCCTGCAGATTTTTCCGACATTTTACCAGCGTTTACAAAGATATGACGACCATCAGCCACTGGCAACCAAACATAGAAGCAGGTATCCTAGCAAATAAACTACCATGATATTGTGTCAAAGTGTTATTACCAATTACGTTTCCTCAACATTTCCTTCCCTTTTTAGGCCTGTAACACAGCCTGATACAAATGTTTGTTTTTATCTGTAACGCAGATCTACACTCGACTACGTATACAGGTTTTGCTACGTAGTGACCGGTCAGTAGTTTGACAAGGCGTATAGGCGAAAGCCGTGGTAGCTGTAATTTCCGAATACTTATCTGTGATGCAGCCGAGGAAAAGGTTCCTTACTTCGGGAAAATAGATTTCTACCGTTTTAGAATATCTAATTCAGCATTCTTTTGGGGAGCATTAAATAAAGAAAATCAGCTCAATCGTTTGAAAAATAAGGGAGATACACCATTTTAAAAACAAAATTTGAAAAATAATACTTTTGAGAAAAACGGCTTTTAAACTTTGAGAACAACAACAACAACAAACAAAAATAAGGGAAAAAAAGAATCATCTGGCTCTCAAGGTAAGAATCAACTCTACACAGCACACTACACATTATAAAGAACTAATCTTTTGTATGCATGTTGCCGAATGTTACTAGAATCAGCTGACATTGAAACCTAAAAATCGATCATTTAGATTTAGCCTCGAACAAGAATTTTTCTATCTCCTACTTTATTCATGTTTCCTACTTTATTCATGGGTTGCATCACATTTATTTATTTCTCACGACGCTAATTTTTGGTTTTGAGACGAATTCTTGCCTTTCGAATGACTAGCGGTCCACAATCGTTTTTCTTTCCAAAAGATGGTTGATAATACAACGATCGCCTGTCTCGCAATGAATAACTTCCGGTGTTGTGAAGCATGTTATTTCCGTCGACTTCCATTCTCTAACTAAGGAAATAAACCGTTGATCTAATTGTATATTATTCATAGGATTTGAGAATATTTTTTTCCATGTTTTTATTAACTCGCTTTCTTGTTTGTTTGTTTGTGTGTTAGTGTGTTTGTCTAGTACAAATCTTGCAATCGATGTTTAACTAAATTCCCGACTAGCTAAACATTTGAAACTTTTAGAATAGCTCAGAACACGATTACAATGCATTCTTTTGATACTTTTAGCCATCTTTAAGCAGGATTGAATTCATTTTCAGTTAATTTTGTATTGTTGACTGGTGCAGCCATCTACCGGCCGGGACGGGAACGAAAAGTTAAACACAAGTTAACTTCCAATTAACTTCATTTTCTTTCAAGTTGATGGGATAATTCATCAAAAAAGATTTTAAAAAGTATTTATTAATACATAGAATTGTCAAGTTTATATGATTCAACAGAAATTTAAAAACATGGTATATAAAACGTTCTTTTTATCTTGTAATTATTTATAATCACCTTAAACGGCAAATTACAACCCATTTCATATTTTTTTACACTTCAGTATACTATACTTGCTTTATAAAATCTTAGCTGATTTATCTTGTTAAAAATCTCTCGCGCATAAAGTGTTTTCAAAAAGATGATAATTGCTCACTTTCCAAGCAAACAGGTAGTGCCGCTGTCCATTTTCCGTCCGATTTGCAAGTCAGAGAACTGTTGCCATCCATGATATACCCGTCCGTGCAAGAATACTCTATACGGCTTCCATTAGGGTACTCATTCTCAGTCAGCTCTGTTAGAGGTTGTACTTCTTCACCATTGGTGGATGGAGGATAGTATGCCACAGTAGCATCCGAGATATTTCGAAAGGGACAATATACAATATCTGTGAGAGAAAACCGAAGAGTCAAATTACGCTGGGCATTGGGGTTTGGTAGAGTACTTGCTCAAAGAATGTTTCGAAATTACCTGGTCCCCCAATGTGAGTCTTGCACTTCGGCCTCGGAGATGACCATTCTCCTGTTCGAAGGCAGGTGATCCTCTTTTCGCCTTCGAGTACGTAGCCCTCGTTACAAGAGTACGTAAACCGGGTGCCTTGGGCATGACTGTATCGAAACCGAATTATGCCGGGATTTCGACTGCCTCTCGGGTCCACCCCTGGCTCTCGACAATAGGTTATGCTGTTATAAGGGATCCCTGAAAGAGATATATTCGAAAACTGAACATATGGCACTTGATAAATATAATGCTTTAATTCCGAAAGTCTATGTAAAATATAGAATTTGAGTCTTATGTCTCCAGTGCCTGGAGAAAAGTTCGAGTAATAAATGCTGAAAATTATCCATGCTACACTCCAACTATGTAATCATCACTGCGACGATTAATATATAAAAATTTCCACTATTTCTTCAGCGCTCAACCCAAGAGAACAAGAACATGTCGTCTCGTCGACATCTTTCGCATCTTATTCAATCGACAGATCATATGCTATGAATATCCCTTCTTTCAATTATCACTTAAAATAGTGGCGAAAAGGGTGTGGTTACCTATGAGATCCCAGTCGAAATTTAAAAGGGGCAACAAAATGTCTGTTGTTGAAATGTAAAAAATAATGACTAAATAGCCTCAAGGATTAGAGAAAACAGGCTTTAAAAGTACCTTGATGGGCTCAAAAAGCGGCAATTCACTAGGGGGAATGAAATTTTTAAAAACTCAAAACTGTTTATTAAATGTACTGCCGTGGCTGCATTCCACGAGCTAAATATAGGCTTCATTTTACCTGTCACAAATCTTCTCATAATATGAAAAGTGACTGCCTACATTCGAAGCCAATTTTTTTAAGGATTTTTTGATCTTTTATGGTAAAATAGCACTAAAAAATTAAAAAATGAACAAAAAATTACCTGTAATTACCATACTTTTTTATAAATTGGTCAATTTAAAGTAATTTTTAATGAAATTTAGCTAAAACACCTATCACTCTGCACAAAATTCTAATGCTACTATTTTAATTTCCTTCTCACACATGCTACATATGACAGTTATCTTCAAAATGACCTACAATCTAAGATAAATTTTAAAATGCAAAAATAATGCAGACAATTATATATTCCAATATGAAAATTTTCCCCGAATCGTCATTCCTCTCCTTATAAAAACAACTCCAAATAAAAAAACTATTTATTATACATCAATTAATTGTAAGTCATTTGATTGACAATAACATCTAAAACATTTCCTGAAAATTTTATAAAATTACATCCGTTATTATGTGAGATATCATGATAACGGTGCTAAAAAACCTAATTCTGAAAAAACGTATTTAAAGTTGTTTGTCACTTCAATTTTGTAGCAGACGATGTTTTTTAAAATAGCTATAACTCTACTTCTAATTGATATAGAATGAAAATAAAAGCGGTTTTTAAAAGAGAAAAGATTGAATTACACGATTCTTGCAAAACAAATTGACCAAAATAGTAAAAAAATCACATATTTAACGTCACCTTAAGCTGGAGGACAATCTTTTTAGCTTTCATGTAAGAAAACGTGACATCAGTGCACATATATAATCAACAGAACTGTTGGTAGCGTGATCACTGTACAGTGTATTTAACTTATGGACAGAGAATCTGTCTCTGGAGAAAATTTCCCCAGCAGATCTACCATTCGTATAATAAATATGAAAATTTAATATATGCGCAATGAAAAAGCTACATGTCTAATTTTGGGAACGGAATCGGAAGACAATGCCAGAAAAATCTTTTGAGGCGTTCATAAAAACATGGCTGCTGGCAATTTTTTAAAAAAATTTTTTGGATGGTAACAAATGTTACAGTAAAAGATGCTGAAGACATACCTTTCTCGCAAACGGGGGGTTCCGTAGACCATTCTCCGTCTTCATCGCAAGTTATGTTGAAGTACCCATGCAGAGTGTACCCGCTTTCACAAGAATACTGGAGGCGAGCACCCAAAGGATATTTTGCATCATCTAAGGGAGTCTGAGGCTGTACCTCTCCACGAACAGTAGGCGGAGGATAGTACACTACTCCACCGTTAGGAATACTAGTTCCTGGATTTAAGCAATATACACGGTCGACATCTGAATCGAAAAATCAAGAAAATTAATAACAAGATTTAAACGTTAACATTAGAAATAAGAACCTTTATACATAAATTTTAATATCCTTCGGCTTTTGCTGGACCTCCAAGGAGAATCTACAAGTGGAATCTATAACTAGTTTTCACCTTTTAGAGTTCCGCGGTTGGCATGATGTTTGAAGCTTTTTGGTTCCGGATGTAAACTAAAGACCTCAGTCTAGCTCTACAGAAGGAAAAGATGAACTCACCTCACCAAAACCTAACAATCTGATTGCGTGATCTAATCTGCAATGACTGTATCAACTAAAAAGGCAGTAATTGCGATTTTCGACGTTTTCAGTCATGATAAGACGCATCAAAATAATATAATTTAAAATTGAATCAATTCAGATGCGTCCATAGTTAAATGGCTCTTTATATATTTATCTTAAAAACCTTAGTGGTTTTAGTAAAAAAAAAAAATAGTGGTTTTGAATTAGCATCATAACATTTGTTTTGGAGGAAAACTCCCCAACAGATCGACCATTCATATAATGAATATGAAAATATAATGCATGCACAGAAAATGCCAATCTAAGCCATACGTCTCATTTTGGAGACAAAAATGGAAGATAATAAAAGCTAATACTTTGAAGCTTTCAAAAACATACAGCTGCTGGCTCTTTTTCTTCTTCTTTTTTTTTGCTGGATGGTCAGGAATGTTATAGAAAAAAAAGAAGACATACCTTTTTCGCAAACGGGGGGTTCCGTAGACCAGTTTCCGTCTTCTTTGCAAGTCAGGTTGAAGTACCCACGTAGAGTGTATCCACTGTCGCAAGAATACTCGAGGCGAGCATCCAAAGGATATTCTGGATCTTCTAAGGTAGTCTGAGGCTGTACTCTTCGACGATAAGTAAGCGGAGGATAGTACACTACTTGTCCGTTAGTAACACTAGCTCCTGGGTTCAAGCAATATACACGGTTAACATCTGCATCAAGAAAACAAGAAAATTAATAAAAAAAACTTAAGCCATTTAACAATAGAAATAAGAACCTTTAAGCATTAAGTTCATTGTCCTTTGACATTTACTGACCTCCAGAAGGAATCTGCAAGCGGAGTCTATAAATGTTTTCTACCTATTCGAGTTCCATGGTTGACAGGGGCGTGCTTAGGGTTTTAGCGGCCCTGGGCGAAACACATTTACTGGAAATCAAATTTCTCTGCGTACTGAGTAATGACCGACACAATTCTTCGAGAAGTGGGAAACAAAATACATTATAATGATAGAGAGATGAAGTAAAAGCCATTTTTTGTTTACCTCACTCCTTCTGCCATCGGACCCCTTTCTTCCCAACAGGTTGGGAGAGCATTTACTTACTTGTCTTATACTCCCTGGAGAAATGTCTTGTCTATTGTTTGCTTTGAATAGACCGAACATTTGACCAATTGGTATTACTATTCGTTCACAAAGATATGTTCACGTTTTTCTCAGTTTGCGACTATTCCGTGAAAACGGACAGATTCCAACAGAAAAAGGTTTATAATTCTTCAAATGACTGTATGTAGTAACTGACAGATAGTAGAATCTGATTATGAAAAAAAGGATTGATAATCAAAGTTTTACTATAGCTGAATTTAAGATAAATTATAGTTTGTAATTAAGATTCTTTCTACGATTCTTTTCAAAATATCGAAGCATATATTTTTTTATAAGTTGAATTATAGAAACGGCGAAAAATGAGGAATTTCTTAAAAAACCCATAACATTTAGAAAAGTGTCGCGATGAGGAATAAAAATGGCGGCCCTAAATTTTTAGCGGCCCTGGACGGTTGCCCAGTTTTCACACCTATAAGCACGGCCCTGATGGTTGACATAATGTATGCAGCTTTAAAGGCTGTAAACTGCAGCTTTAAACTGAAGATCTCGGTCTGGCTGTAGAGAATGGAAAGATGACCGCACCTCACCAAAACCTAACAACCTAATTTCGTGATCTTACCTGCAATGACTCTATACAGGTTGTAATTGTGATTTTCGGCGTTTTCAGACATGATAAGATGCATGAAAAAAATCTAATTTAAAATTGAATGAATTCAGATGCGTCCATAGTTAAATAGCACTTATATATTTATCTTACAAACTTTTTTTAGCCGCCTATTTATAGAATTTATAATGAACAGGGTAAGCATTATTGAGTATCCAAAATAATCAGGAGTAAGCGTACAAAATTCCCCTTTACCCCAAAATAATTTACCCAGCAGTAAAAGTCAATGGAAAGTATAATGATCCTTTTGAGTTAAGGGCCTAATTGTACGTGTGTTGGGGAATTCGCGGCGATAAGATATTAAAAAAGTTTCAATACTGTATAAAAAACCTGATCGCACAAATAAATTGTAATAGAGAAACAAAAAACAGATCCTATGTACTTCACAGAATTTGTGGTATGCAATATATGTAGATCATTTAATGCTTTCTTAATCACAAACCAATAGGTTTTTTTCAGCCTCGGTGAACAGGGATGTAAAAAAAGTTTAGAGAGAAAGACGCTGGACACATACCTTTTGTACAAACAGGTGGTTGCTCAGACCATTCTCCGTTTTTTTCGCAGGTCAGGAATGTGAAACCATCCAGAGTGTACCCGCTGTCACAAGAGTACTCCAGGCGGCCGCCGTAGGGGTATTCCTCCTCATCTGTTGTAGTCTGAGGCTGACCATCTTGACGACGATCAAGCGGAGGATAGTACACTACTCGCCCGCCCGAAATGGGTCCTGGATTCAAGCAATACACAGGTTCGATAGCTGCAACAAGAGAGTAGACAAATGAATAAGAACACTATTTTTAAAACCAGTTATTAATATCATTGTCCTTCGTATTTTCCTTATCTCGTTATCGAGTTTTGTTATTGGGATGTTGTTTAAAAACAACGATTGTGTAATTGCGACACTTCTGTGTCGCGATTACACATTTAGGACGGACTTTGGGCTCTATGCAACTGATACTGTTCCTGTGTGAAAAACAATCCTTAGATGGGTTTCAATCGTGAACGCAAGTAGGCCTGCATTACCGTGGAAACCAAGTTGTAGTCCTCGGAACATTAGAACATACGAAAATGTGCAACGAGTCTGTGAGTCCGCTATTCGGTAGCAGGTTGTCTCCTTTCCCACAGAGATGACCAACAAATCAATGTAAAACTGTAGAGAATGTCTTCGTCAGTGTGTCGCAAATAACGGGAGCCCCGTGTGTGATGTTATTTTCAAGACCTAGTGATAAAAAACAAGATTTCCGATACTTTTCGAAATATAAACCTTTTCTGTAAGTTGTTTCCTTCGTCTTTTATTAATCTTCCAAATGTTAGAGTCCATTCTGCCGCACCCTGTTTACCTCAAGTAAATGCGTTGGGTATTGAGTCCCGAAGATGTAATCGGTTATGGTTAAAAAGTTGCTTCACTCATAGACATAATGATGGTATTAAATGAAATGGGCCTTGCCTCAGTTCAAGCACATATTTTGTAAAAAAAAATTTCAATATGCATGCACCTGTTCAGGATAAAGTAAATATTTTATTATTTAATTAAAAATTGGTGAATATATTTACTGATGATGGTACTATGGATTTCGAAGAAGGTAAATCTACGCTATAGGACAGTTTTTCGTGTTCTAGTCATGAAAAATATTTCCTTATGGAAAGGTGCTAATCAGAATTTAGAAATATGTATCACACTTTGACATTTTTTTATGTTTGTAGTACACAGAAGATATTTTCGGCTAGATGTTCAAAACTGAATTGAGGTTATAAAAAAACGGCGTGTTCAAAACTCAAAGTGATATATATTTAATGATTGTCATTCACGCAATAGCAGTTTAACGCGTAAACGGTGTGAATTGCTGCCTCCTTTTTTAATCCTTCAGCGGACGCGCCATTTTTTGGAACACCAGCAGGCGCGCGTGGCATAAAGTTCAACGTCTCTTTCAACCTTGATTATTCCTTTTGTAATAAACTTTTTTCTTCAAATTGAAAATAATAATTCTGTGTTTTAAGATACGATAAAAAAATGTTGGTAATATTGAGATATATTTATAATTAAAGGCAAAAGAATGCAGATACAATCGCCTTATTTCAAAACTGACCGGTTTATTGGATCTAGGGACAACTTGCGAGTGGATTCCTATTATGTCCAAAAATATAAATAAACAATGAGATTGTCCATCAACTCCTGCTTTTATCATATTGTAATCCAGTTTAATCGCTAGTTTACCACGGTTAAATCACGAATACCAATGAATGAAAAGGACTACAAGGGTCAGAAAATGAGACCTGCATTAGATAGGGTGTAATTATAAATAGAAACTGCTTAGAACATTCAAACCTTACATGTAAAAACAAACCATTCAAAATTACGAAAATGTTGCACTTTGAACACGGGAGCGCCTGATTAACTCCAATTCCCTTCTCTCATCAACAGTGTGTTAATTGCTGGTTTCTCCAGTCCTGCCCGAATGGTATACAGCATAATTAAATATTAATATTTTTTAAAATGAAGGAATTGGTTCCTATCCTCTTCCCGTGTACATTTTCTATTTTCATTTTACTGTCCTTACCAAACAGAAAACAGTAGAAAACCAAATTCAAAATGAAAAGGATTATAAAATAACAAAATATTTATCCACAAAATATATAACCTGTCGAATGAAAAAAATGTCCGATATCAACTAGGCGAAGTTAAAAATTTCAAAACAATCTACTCTCTTCTTTGTCAACATAAAACAGACACCTTGTGACACAACGCTGTGACTCATGAACTGTTACCAATCTCCAGTCACAAACAGGAATCATCTGAAAGCCGCATCATTACAACCTTACTGAATGTAAATGCTGATATTGTGACCTGAGTGACAAATTGCACTCAGGTCCTGATGTATGCTATTAGGACAGTAAAAAAGAAAGTTAATTCATCTTGAGCATTCCTTCTGTATTACGGATGCGCATAGTGAAAATCCCTTGAAAAAACACATAACGGGTTAAAAAATTAATATTTTAGATATACATGTTTATAGCTTTCATTTTCTACCTTTTGGTGCAAAAAATTTGATACTTACCCTTTTGCACAGACCTTTGGCGAACGTCTAGGCGGGGAAAGAAGTTCTCATAAGCTTGGAGAGACCGGCGCGTGATTTCTGGACATTACTTACAAATCGGAGACGCAATCACCTCACCACGGTGTTACTAACAAAACAACTATGTTTAAGTGCATATAAAAACTTGGACAAAAATGTACATGAAAATGAAATTTAAAGAGTTATTCAAAACTTTATTTTTTGACGTAGATCATCCGCTTCTTACAAATACATCTTCATGTAAACGAAATTCTCGCATGAAAGGAATAACGATAGATATTCTGCGAAAAGTGTAGTTTGCAAAAAATAACAAGTAATGCGAAAAGTCAGCATTGTATATATATATATATGTGTGTGTGTGAGTGATAATATTATTAACAACCTATAATCGCCCTTTATGAACTTTCTATCTCATCTGGTAACATCCTTCCGACGCCTTGGCGATATGCTTCGCCTTTCCACATACTAACTTTACCAGCCAATTCTGGCAACCTCTCTGACCTAATTCTATTTTAGCTCTCTACGGGGGAGACGCTGGACTGACTCGAAGTAAATAAGATGTGCAACTTTATTCATAAATAATTCCCTTTGTTCCTAAAGCTGACTTTCTTATTTTCCGGCCTCGATTGCAGTATTTTCAGGAGATGTCCATTCCGGACATTTCAGATATACAACTTTTTTTTACTTTAACTTGAAAAAGTAGTTCGCAAAAACAAAAAATGTTGTTTGAAAAGTGAGTATTTTCTTGTATTCCTCTTATTGAATTTGTGATTGGTCGGTATAATGTGAAATTACCGGAATCTTCATTCAGAAGAATGTATCTTATCTTAGTCTTACCCGGTTCACGAGGCTGAGGTTTGCACGTTGGTCTCGCAGAAGACCATTTTCCAGATGTGAGACAGTATACAGTTCTTTCGCCATTCAGATCATATTCCTGGTTGCAAAAGTACACCAAGGATGATCCCTGGGGGAAACCTCGCCGACTTGCAGGGGTTTGGGGCTTTCGACTACCGTTTGGGTCTATCCCGGGATCTTGACAATAAGCCAGGGATGTCCTTGGTCTTTCTGAAATAAACAGAAACTTTTTCTCAGTTCATCACCGAATTATATAATACACCGTGCGTTACGCTGTGGCAGACGATCTGTAAACCATCATAAAGTTTCAAAAAGGAGTGACCGGAAAGTCGCAGCATAACGGACTTACGGAGTTAGAGTTACGTGATACACTACTGATTACAATACTGATTTTGAGACCCGAGTGACAAATAACTATCAGGTCCTAAAACAGTCCACGAAACACTCTACTCTATTAATGCCAGTTAAAATGAAAGTTAAATCCTATAAGCATTGCTTGTTTATAACGACCATATTAAATGCTATAAACAAACACTTGTCCGGATAGTAAAATATTGCTTCAGAGATGCATGTTTGTTGCCTTTACATTCCGCCATTGGTGCATGGTATTATTCTTCAGATGAGCTTATCTTATACCTCGATCACTCAAACCCGAGTGAGATTCGGAGCTTTCTCCCCCCCCCCGAAATATGACACCACTCGCCTCGTACACGGAGTCGAGGTGAACTCGTCATCCCCTCGTTCCTCCCCCCCCCCAACTGAGTGGGGAACACATTTGGCTGGAAATTTGGCGTTATTTTGTTTCTTGCGTACACAGCAGGTGAGCGGATTATATGTATATATATATATATATATATATACATACATACATATATATACATATATATATATACACACACACATATATATATATGTGTGTGTGTGCGTGGGAATTGACGCGTAGAAGTTATGGGAGATGCAGTCGGCACGACTTGGAGAGATGCAGTGGGGCGTAGTGTTGATCCAGGGAAGCACTTACGAAATTTAGGAGAGTAACACACGTGGAGCCATAGAAGAGGAACACAGATTTCAGACGATATCCAGAAAATCACCTTTATTTAATTATGAAGCATCGCGAAGGCTGCAGCGGCCACATGACTTGTCCGGCGGGGCGTGGATTACATACAGGAGCGGACAGCAGGTTCGACAGCAACGAGAGTTAGACACGCAGAGAGAAAAGTCTTCTGTACATGCAATATTAAATGAGTGTTTTGCGATATTCTCGCCAGAGGGCCTAAACTACTTAATTTTTAATTGGGCGACTTTAGATTCGTGGAGTTCACGTGTCCACTTCAGTTTCCCGGGGACTGATAGATCCCGCGCTTGTTAGAGCTGCGACCTATTGACCTGGGTGCAGGATAAGTGGCCATAAACTTCTTGTAAAGTGTGGTTTCGACGTTAAAAAAGGCATAGAGTGGTTCTAGAGTGGTTCGAGAGCTCTTGAAGAATTTTGACATTACACTGACATTCGGAATCTCATAAACTTCTAGCACTCATATCTGCGGATGTTATTGAGTTCAGATAGTTCACATGCCTGATCTTCAGGGCTACGATAAATTATATTATTTTACTTTTAGGTTGCATATTTGGAAAAGGGGTCATGCTTTATTAACAGGATAATTTAGAATACGCTGTAAATGTAAATCTAGAGAAGGCCGGGATTTCTTGCTACATTTCCCCCCCATCGAAATAAGAAAAGTTCTTGCTGAAAGGAAGACTTCCGTTGACATAAAATTTTACAAAAATTTTAAGTATACTGTATGCAGCAAAGGTAAACACACATTATACTATTGACAGAATAAGAATCTCCTTGTGCAAATTCAATTTCAATATTTCATACTAATTGCAATAACTTAATTTCAATATTCAATATTCACTATCCAAAACAATATTATATCCACAAAAATAATAACCTCTAAAATAATAAGTCAAATAAAAGTACCAAATTCTTTCTCAATATTTATCATTTTTAATTTCTTATATAAACACTATAACTTCCATAAGTAACACGATATTTTTATTTAATCTTACTACTAGCATTTTGGTATGAATCCTCCTGTTATAAAACCTCTTACATCTTAAAAACATACATCTCTTTTTATCATATATGAAACATTATTTTTTGTTTCTATTTATTTATCCTTTATTATTTTGAGAATTTTCTGGAATGGGCATTTCCTCTATAGCAGACGGATGTTAATATTCAACCGTGGCATATGGGACGCTTAGTAGATTATAGAATGAACTCTGTTTCTAGTTAATAGATAAACTGTTCCTTGAAATTTCTACTGTACCAGAAAATCTCCTGAAGTACATATTACTCTCCTACCTGTAATTAACCTTCAACTACATAATATACTCATGAGGATTCAAAACCATATACCTATTTCAATTTACGATGTAAAAAAGTACAATGTTTAGGTAACTTCTGAAGACTACTAAGTTAGCAATGTTTGTACTTTAATACTTCAATAAAATAAAACAATTTTTTATACTCTTACAATTTCTTAAAATAGATTACAAATTGTTTACATAAATTGATAAATATTTTGTGGATAAATTTAAAATTTAACTATTCATTATTTTAATTAATATTTATTCATCTTTATCCGCATCCATATCCAACGCGAAATTTAGAAACTGAAACCTATCTGCTTACACCATGGGATAAAGAAAAAAAATATCTAATGATAAAAAAATCTTCAAGAAAAATCAAGAAAAAATCAAAGAAAAGCTTCAGCTTCTACGCGTTTCGAGATGCATCTAAAACAATGAGGATCTAAATTTATTGCTCTCCTCTCGGTGAATTTTAACCTTTGACCCTCCATATGTTGATAGCATAGCGCGGCACGGTAAGTTCGGAATGACCTACTTTTTCCATTCCCCTCTTTTCGCGTAGATAAGGTTACTAAAGGATTCTCTTTTGCGGGTAAAACTAATATTGAATTTATATTTAGTAAAATCTGATTAAATTAAATTAATAATTGATCCATTGCTCTTTAGAGTATCATTATTAAGAACATAATTTTTAAACAATAAGTACAATTTTTCATAAAATTTTACACACTTCCAAAATAAATTTAATTTATACTTTAACACAATTCTGTTTCACCACTTAATCATGAGAAACACATATGGAAAAATAATTTTATAGACAATTTCTCTTACCTTTAATTTCTGTTCATTTATTTATTTATTTATTTGTTTATTATTATCATTATTTTTTTTCTCGTCGGCATAAATAAATTTTAATTTAGTCTCTTAACAGATGATTACAAATTTTTTAACAAGGCAAAAGTTCTTGGGAATGAACTATTGCTGGCGGAAGTTGCTGGCGTATTTCTTATTGCTAATTAAAGTATCTTTCACAGTTAATTTATCTAAATATTCCTTGAAAGTACTTCTTATCGCATTATTGATCAACTTCTTATACCTTGCACTCTCTTCTTTGAATTTAATCAGCCTATTCTTTCTATCTTGGGGGTCAGTCGTCTTTTGATACAATCTCCTAAGTGCTCTCACTTTGTTTCTTTTTATTCTTATGTCCTCATTCGACCAATAAGCGTCGGACTCAGTCTTCTTGTTTCTTTTCTTCCTATGTTTCTTACAGAATTTCGTAATTTCCTCATTAAATTTCTCTATTACACCATCAATGCTCATTTCTTCCATTTCTTGCTCTAACTTTTCCATTATTTCCATTCTAAAACTCCATTCTAAAACTCCATTCTAAAACTCCATTCTAAACCATTCTGTTCCATTCTAAAACTCCACCATCTCATATTCTTTATCTCTCATCTTGGATCATTATCTCTTCTTTTACTTACATCATCCATTACTATATCAAATCGTATATCGTTGTGATCTGTCAGTACATACTCGTCTACCACTCTCCACTCTCTTATGTACTCTTGCTTCATTCCAAAAGTAATTGTCAAATCAGGCCAGCATTGTCCTGCTGGACCATAATAAGTAGGTAAGCTTGTAGGGTCATTGTGTATAATGCCATCTAATCTAATCACTAAATCTATTATTGCCGCTCCCCGTACGTCAGTGGGCCTCCTTCCCCAAACCGTAGACTTTGAATTAAAATCTCCTAATAAAACAATTTTCTTTCCTTTATTTCTCTGTACAATGTCTAGCAGCTGACCCCACTGTGGATCTACTCTCTCCATTTTTCCACCTGCAGGCGGTAAATAAACAGTTATAAATAAAATTTCTTTATCACCATTTCTACACCTAATACCCACCAGATATTCCGTGTTAATCAAATTAACATACTTGATACTTCTTTTAATGATTAACACAGCTTTAGGTTCATGACAAAAATAGATACTCTGATAGTTACTCGGGAAACCTTCCAATCTATGTTTCTCACCCCTTTTAAAATAGGGCTCGCTTGCAGAAATAATATCAAAATTTAAACTACTTGTAAATTCCTTTACTACATTAATAGACTTATTAAGATGTGTGCATTTATACACAACTGGATTGCCATAGTCAAATTGGCAAGGACATTTATATATTAAAACTTCCAAACCTGTCAGGAACTTTTAGTATCCCTTTTACAGTTAAAAACTTTGAACACATAGCCCAACAAATTTATTTATCGAGAAAAATTACAGACGTTTATGAAACATATTCACATCTATTATATTGAAAAGTGGATATGGAAGCAGATATTTTGTTGACTAACCTTTCAAACATAGTTGACCTTCCAAACCGTCTGGGCACTCCAAACAACGGTCTAGACCGTCTTGGCAAGTTTTACACTTAGACCACCGACTGCAGAGATCCCCTTTCCCGTCGACTTCTTGTGGACAAACTCTAAAGACAATTCAGATCGGTAAGAATGAGTGGTTCAGTCAATACATCTAGAATAAATACTACGCATTGCATAGATCAGTCATTCCCAGCAGGTTTGCAGCGACACTTTAGGCTGCCGTGATATCGGCCAGGGGTGCCACGAGATATTTTTTAGATAGACAAAAAAAATATTAGTAGGGCTCAATCGATGCACTCATTCCTGAGAATGAATTACCATTCCTGAGAATGAACTACCTTTAGGTTTACAACTGTAACGCTTGATATCAAACATTTGTGCTCTAAGCATCATTCGCAAGTCTAGCAGTAATTAAACAAAAATCTTTTTAGCGTTTTCTATTGCAGTCCTCTAATGTAATATTATACTGAATCCCATAGCTATTTTTAAAACTGTATTAAAATCTCCTATTCAAGTGATAAGGGATTATATATCCTATTCTAAAGAAATATATTACTTATATTTTTCAATAAATGAATGCAGTCCGCAATGGAGTAATTATTTACTTGAACTTAAACTTCACTTGCTCTTGAAATATATTCCATTTTAATTTAATACTTAAAAAAATTGAAAATATACATTCTAACAAGGGTGCCGCAAACATAAAAAGTTTGAGCACCCTTGGGAATATGAAAGAAGCATAGAAAAATGACTAATTTGAGAACACATAAATTTGCAATACGCTGTGCCGAATTTTTGTGAGCAGTTGATTGAGATTTGTACGAGATTGTACGAGCATTATTCCTGAATAAATGCTGTATGACATTTAATGCATATAGAAATGGACAGTGCAAGCAAACATCGGTTTAATGTAATTACATGAATACGCCTTGAGTAAGTCACGTTTTCTTAAGCATACAGCTGTGAGAAACAGCAGGAAAACTTTCACAACCCAATAGGCAACAGTTGCGTTTGGCTAACTTGCCTAAAGGTCACTATCGACTGCATTAACAAGCGATCTGCGCACAGTCAAATGATTCAGAGTTTGTCGGAAGGTGGTCGGTGCAATGACTCGCCTCTAACCTTTTCAACGACGAATGAACACAGTTGTGTAAGTGTTCATGACGATCTCTTCAGGACATTGTTGCTATAAGGGTAAATTTTAAAACCGCATCCTGTGCCGAATAGTTTTAACACGGTAAAGTCATAATAGACATTTTTTATGCAGTTTTCATTTGCGCTCCATGCACAGTTTAACAGCTTAAAGTTCTAATTTACGAAAAGAAAAAGGTCAGATAACATATTACTACTATAGAATGTAAAATTACACAGATAGGGAAGGCTTGTTTAAACGAGAAAACTCCTCTTTTCATCTTCAAACCTTCACCAATAGAAACTGCGCACAGCAGGGTTTCGCCAGAAGAGCTTAGCGCATGCAGTAGAATAATAGATTCGTAATCTGATTCAGCAATTGAAGATAGAAATTTCGCAACTGACGAGAAACTTTTTTTTAATGCCTAAATTAGTCAACAGTGCCACTACTGCTGTTTGAAAGCGGCCAGGGTACTTTTTTAACAAATAGGCGTTTTTTTAACAAATGAACCCAGCTTCTGCATCTACGTATGCCAAGACAAAATATAAATAACTCAGAAAAAATTTATGCCATGCATCCGTTATGGTGTTTTGCAATATATGATGGATATGCACCACATGACAGAACTTGAAAAATAAGAATTTAAGTATTAAATGATAGCCAAAACTTTGTGGGATTATTTGCGATATACATAAGCACCTGTTGCATAGAAAAATGCTGCCTGAATGTAATAGAACTTGGGTACTAAGTGTGTTTTGAAGGTTTATGACTATTCTAAGAACAGCCAAACTTTTTCTTTTCATAGAAGTGCAAGAATGTTCTTTCTATTGCAACGTATAGTACATAAAATTCTATGAGCCGGGAACATCTTATAAGAGTTCAAAGATAATTGTTACTCTAATTTCTTATGGGACAGATTAGTAAATATAAAGAAACGTTTTTAAAAACGCAGTTTGCAGAACTGAAGCCATAACGCAGAAGTTAAAATCTTACTAAGTTCAGTAGAGTGTTGAATTTTGTTGTTGTTGCACATTACCAATGACGAGCGTAAATTGGCGATTTTATAAGAACTAAACTAAAATAAAAACCACACATAAAATAAGCCGTACCCGGGAGCGAAAAGTGAACACTTAGCCGCACGTCAAAAAGTGAATCTAAAAATTAAGAAAGTGGGGCCGCTGATTTGAACTAAAAGCTCAATTTTAAAACCTGCCTAAAGAGGCGATGAATCAGTCGGTCTAACAGATCTTCACTCCCCATCGTAGGATATTTTCATGAAAATAATTTTAGATTCCCAGATTAGCAACAACATATTTTTGGATTCTATTTCCAGAAATTGAAAATGGCTTATCTATACCTTTTTACGATATAAAAAACATACAACTATATGAAATTACTAATGTGTGATTCAAAAAATATTAAGAGGGAAAATTTCCGTATAGCTTAATATGTCAACTGATTTGCCAACCTCAGTGTCCTGATCCTTTTACATTGCTATGATTGCTCTTCAATAAGGATCAATGATTAACAATAAAAAAATGCTTACTTGACACTTCCGCCCGTACTTCCGCATGGACAATGGATCGGGTTATCACACGTGACCTGTTCTGCTGGCCTCACTCCAGCTGCCACACTCAGGGCTACCAGAACTAGAAATTAGATAAGTGATGGATTATCGTGGATCGCATTCTTTTTTAGAAATACAAATTTGCATTTTCGGTGTTCACCGAACTCCCGATCACCAAAAATCAAAAAGCAGATTAATTTTTAAAGTGTCGTCTTGCCCCTTCTCCTCTGGACCTTTAACCCTTTGAGGAGCGTCGTTTACACAGTGCAAACGCCTAAATCTAGTCTTTCTTACACTTGCATTCAATGTATTCCAGTTTAAAGATCAAAAAATGGCTAGTGCTGCCATCTGTTATCAGTTTAAGGAAATAAAAACATTTTTCAACCTTTAATTGGAAAAATTTTCAAGATTTTTTAGATTAAAAAAATCGGGGGGGAAAATCTGCATTGTGGAGTTGTTGCCCCTGAATGGGTTAATTGGCGGATGGGAAAGACGTAGATTGAAGGCAAGGATGAGTCATAATTCATGGTGTGATGATGAGTCATGATGTTTAGCAGAAGGTACTTGCGCTAATGTAGTAGTACAGACGTAGCAGCGTAAGGATAGATGGAGTATGGTATGTTTTGCACAAACTGCGGTAACATATTTTCGCGTGAGTAAGTAACGCAGTACAGTAGAGTCTTTTTTCTTGGTAAAATATTTCGCACATGTTAATTGAGCCAACTTTGCACCATAAACGCAACTAACATAGTAGAGTTACGGAAGAGCTAGTCATTACTCGTGGTACGATGTTTTGCAAAAGGTAATAACGCTGTGTAAACGTAGCAAAGTTTTTTTTTTCTCCAATGGCAGGGAGCGGAGCGATACTCTTTTCTCGTGACAAGCCAGAAGTGTGTGACCACTTCGCCGCATGCATTGCATGCGTTGCCCCAGATGCACGACAGGGGGGTGGTTCCACTCTACCCCCGATTCTACCGGTCCCGTATTTTTTTAACCGAGTCAAGTGACGAGACCGGAACACTTGTCCCCTCACCTCCAGAGGTATGTTTGGGAACTTGGAGGACATTGCAGCTGAGACAGATTTTTTCCGTACACCTGCCGCTGTTAGAGTACACGTCGGCGGTTTTGTCAGCGTCAGGTAGTGAACCAGCAACTTTCAGGTCATTGGCTCGACGCCTTTGCTGACTGGGCGAGTGCGCCCACAACGTAGCAAAGTAAGGATAGAGAGAATAATGCTTCATGGTATGTTTTGCACGAACCGAGCTCACTTAGTAAGTTAGAGATAATCATTTTTCATGGTATAATATCTGGCACAAGAAAATTGTGCTAACGTTTTAGCATAACTGCAGCCAACGGAGTTAAGTATTGGAAGAGCTAGTCATTCTACATGATAACATGTATAGCACAGGATAATGGCTCTTACGTAGTAGCATTATCGTAGCAGGGAAGGGGTAAAGCGAGTCTTAAAATAACCCTTTTCACAAAATACTTCGTTTGACGCAATATATTTTGCTGCTGTAATCTCCTTTGTGATTGTAATTCAATGTTGACAGGAGATTTTAGAAATAAACTAACTCGAGTACCAGTTGTGACACAAATTTTTGAATAAAATAAACCAAAAGAGGTTCTAAACTTTGTGAAGTCCATTTTCATTTTGCAGGGTCTGATAATTAGTGATAATTTTCATTTATAAATCCAATGCTATTAAAGCAAGACACCTTTTTTTAATATCTGTACGGGTTACGGCCGTCCTCTGTAGAGTTTTGGCAGCTTTTTTATATAGTAATTACGTTCCGTGGTAGAGCTAATTTTTAAAATAAAATCAGGTAGAAGATAAACCTTTCTTTGAATAATACACTGCAAATTACAAATTTCAATAATTACAACTAAAACAATTGTTTAGTGTTTCAACACAACACTAGTTTAGTGTTTCAGATTTGGTAAAAAGTCATTTTTTCTGTCCACTCATCTCTAAAAAGAATCGTAGTCACTTTCACGGGTGGATTCTGTCCCATGTCTTTTCTAGTTTTGATTGCCTAATTTCACAATCGAAACTATTTTCAGATGAACAATCTTGCTCTCATATATTACAGTGTTGTCTCTCAAGCAACCAGAGTATTTGCATGTAATTCAGGAAAAAGTGTTATTTTTTCTCTCATTAAAACAATTTGCGACTCATCACTTCACAAAATTAAACACATTAAACTTTGTAAAATCCTAAATATTGTTTAGATCAATATTAAATAAGCACTGTCCAACGCAACCATTAATACTGTGTGACGCTCAGTGTCATTATGTATGCAACAAGTCACCGTGTTTTCCACAGAAATTTGAAAGTGAAAGCGCAAAATTTCGAGTTTTTGTAGTTACTACGAAAAACAAGATCTTAAGATCCAAACCCGGATTTCAGTTTGAAAAGAACGATTAGAAAAGAAAGAACTTAATTTTAATTATATGTTTACGATTGCATAATGCATCTGTTAATGCCTAGGAATTTGTCGTACCAAAAAAATTGCCAGCCCATTTTAGAACTATGACACAATTTCTGTCAGTCACCATTTTATCACAGAATTTTTTTTTTTTAACCCATTAATGCCCAACATCGAATTCCTTAATTTTCTTTACCTAATTATGTTCGTACAGGTGCAAAATGAACTGAAAAAATAATAAAAAAATTCCTGTATTAAAATTTTAATTTTTATTCAAAATAATGTTACCGTCCTATTAAAAGGACGCTAGGCACGGGAGGGTACAGGTTTTACACAAACACTTCAACCCTTAGATTTTCTAAAACTATTCCTTTTAATGTCGTTTTTAGATAAATAAACGCATGAAACCAATGGAACTCTGCGAAAAAATGCATAATAAAATAAACACAAGGTTTTTAAATTGTATTTTAATCATTTAAAAGAAATCAAAACAGTTTAAAAAGCTGAAAATGTCAAAAATAATAGCTTAAAAGGCACAAATAATAAATTATTATGTCTTATGATAAATTTTACACACTTTTATATTTAAATTTACATATAAAAGGGGCTTATTAAAATACAAAATAATGAAAAAAGCTATTCGTAATTTTTTTTTACACAATTTATATACAAGCTATTTTGTGCGAAAGATTTCAAAGCATTTATCATGCAATCCAACTAAACATTTATTGCAATTTCTTGTGGATTTTTTGCCACAGTAAGCGCATCTTATCTGTTTTGGATTAACAACGATTAAATTATCTTTTCCGCCATACCGGACATCACCAGACACTCTTTTTGAAAGTATTTTTGGTTTCCCTGCAGCCAGACTGTTATTTGGTCTCTTACTGTACTAAGAAAAATATGTCTGACAGATTTCTCTTCTAAAGTAGAGGAGATCCATTCTGTTACTGTCATTAGAAGGGCATAATCTGTACAATAGCCACGCATTTTGGATCGATGCTTCTAAGTTAAACAAAAACAGTGGCCACCACTATTTGTTAGACCGTATGGAACACTGCAATTGTGCCAGATTTTGATCCATTTGATCGGTGCCTCCCATAAATTTATTATATGGAGACACAATATACGGTTGGTCAATCTCTACAAATCTTTTATCAATATTCGACCAGCGTTTGTCCTGAGCTACAGGTTCAATACCATAATGGTTAGACGCCAAAGTAACGACACTATTGTCATTCCACCGAACCATTTTAAAATTTTCTGTTCTGAAAATCAAAACTTCCCCTATTCCTCTTTTTAACAGATTTGACATCTCCAAGTGGACATTTTTTAGTTCTTAATAACCCGTATAGTGCCAGTCATCGGTAATTTCATTTGATGGTGGGTCCAAATAAATATCCGCTTCATGGAATGTATCATTATCAGATAACTCTGCCATTAAAGCTAATGCCTCTCCACAGTCAAACTTAAAATAAAAACAAAAATATAGATAAGAGCTTTAAAACTTATCGATTGCTCATTTCAGTATATTTAGATCAAATATAATTTGGATTAAAAGACAAAATTCTTAAAATTTATTAAATTATAGACATTTAAAATACGCATATTTTTAAAAAATCCAGACAATTACTTATGTACTTCGTAATTTTTCTTTATTTTTTAAAATCACTAAATACAGAACACATCCTTTGATTAAAATTTTTGTATTTAAGAGGCTAATTTGTTAATACGTTCATTACATTATCAAGAGGCTAATATTTCTCTTAAATAAGAAATTTTTTTAATCATTCCTTAATCAACAGAACATTTATTTTAAAATTATTTTAATAAATAAGGAATACTCAATAATCTTTATTTATAAAAATAATTTATAACATCATTTTTATGAAAATAAATAGCATTTCCTTTTCTCTATGGTAATAAAACATCATAAATTGAGAAAAAAGACGCATTCGTATAGCGGAACAGGTCAGAAAAACATGTACCCATCCGTGCCTAGCGTCCTATATATAGAACGCTAAGCAAAAGAAAATATAACAGTGTTAAAAATAATTTTAACAATTTTGAAAGATACATATTTAAGAAAAGAGTATTGACTGTGATAACAGCATAAAATATTTTCGTAACATTGAAAAACAATAAATAAACTTACTTTTTGCGTGACGCTCTTTTGAAAACCTAAAAAACGACTAACTCTGACTTTAGGCCCTCAAAGCAGAAATAGAACATTAATGTAGTGCTACCAACTGATGGATAATAAGAAATACAACACTTTATCATGATATTCTGCTATTTGGATCGAAAAAAATAAAAAATTCAGTGATTTAGAGCTTATTATATAAGCGTCCTTTTAAAAGGACGCTAGGCACTAATGGGTTAATCAAACCACAAAATTTTGAATTGTGTTGCTTAATACGCAGAAAATTTCATATATCTTAAGACCTGGCACGCCTAATTCACTTTAAAAACAGAAGAATCTCGATATCGATTTTGTTAGGACTGCACAAAATCTCCGTTAGTATATAAAAATATAATTTTGCGGCACAAATAAATTCAGAATTCCTTTTTGGAGACAATATAGGCGTAATTTATGACCTACCATTTTTTTTTTCCACTTAATTTTTAATCTCAAAACAGTTGTATAATTTTGAGCGGTTTTTCTTTTTTCCGCTTTACTCTGTTCAAGTTTTTCCTTAATTTCTTACCACCTGAAAAGCTTATTTCAGTTAAAGAAGAATTATCTGCATTTTGCTACAATTGTGTTAATTTGTCCATCTGGCATAGAGGCATGAATATGTAAAATAAATCTTTCAGAATATTCCACATCTAATAATTTTGAGTGAAAGCTTGCGTAATTTATATTTTTTTAAAACTAATATTTGCAATTCAAACCGATTGCAAAATTTTAAGATCTTTTTTCAGTTTCTATTAATTCAAGATTTCGTTCAATTTCTTACCACCTAAAACGCTTATTTCAGTCCTGGAAAGCTTTTTTTATAGTTGCCCATTTTATCAACTTTTTTTATAGTTGCCCATTTTATCCGTTAATCTGATGTAAAACAATAAAATATACATCGCAAATTTTGCCTGAAATTCCAATCCCCATTTTACGGCTATATTTATATAAATTGAAAATTTTATTAACGGTCATTCAAAAATCAAAATGAGTAATTAATGACAATTTTTGATTGAAGTTTAAAACTTAAAATGCAAAATTTCTAATTCATTTTAACAGAAATTTAAAAAAAATGGAAATGCATAATTTATGACATTTTTTTTCACTGAAATTTAAAGAACAAAATAAACAATTTCTGAAATTTTTTTAACTGAAATCAAAAAATCAAAACATAAGATTTTGAGGAATTTTGGGGCTATACTTGCGTAAATTGAAAATTTTAATAACAGTAATTCAAAAATCAAAATGCGTAATTAATGACAATTTTTGACTGAAATATAAAATTAAAATGCAAAATTTCTAATAAATTTTAACTGAAATTAAAAAAAAATGGAAATGCATAATTTATGACAATTTTTTCACTGAAATCTAAAAATCAAAATATGAAATTTATGAAATTTTTTTAACTGAAATCAAAAAATCAAAACATAAGATTTTGAGGAATTTTGGGGCTATACTTGCGTAAGTTGAAAATTTTAATAACAGTAAAACAGTAATCAAAATGCGTAATTAATGACAATTTTTGGCTGAAATATAAAATTTAAAATGCAAAATTTCTAATAAATTTTAACTGAAATTAAAAAAAATGGAAATGCATAATTTATGACAATTTTTTCACTGAAATCTAAAAATCAAAATATGGAATTTATGAAATTTTTTAACTGAAATCAATATATCAAAACATAAGATTTTGAGGAAATTTGGGGCATGCGTAAATTGAAAATTTTATTAACAGTAATTCAAAAATCAAAATGCGTAATTAATGACAATTTTTAATTGAAATTTAAAATTTAAAATACAAAATTTCTAATAAGTTTTAACTGAAATTTAAAAAAAATGAAAATGCATAATTTTTGACAATTTTTTTCACTAAAATCTAAAAATCAAAGTACGCAAGTTATGAAATTTTTTTAACTGAAATCAAAAAGTAAAAACATAAGATTTTGAGGAATTTTGGGGCTATACTTGCGTAAATTGAAAATTTTAATACCAGTAATTCAAAATTCAAAATGCGTAATTAATGACAATTTTTGACTGAAATATAAAATTTAAAATGCAAAATTTCTAATAAATTTTAACTGAAATTAAAAAAAATGGAAATGCATAATTTATGACAATTTTTTCACTGGAATCTAAAAATCAAAATATGGAATTTATGAAATTTTTTTAACTGAAATCAAAAAATCAAAACATAAGACTTTGAGGAATTTTGGGGCATTCGTAAATTGAAAATTTTATTAACAGTAATTCAAAAATCAAAATGCGTAATTAATGACAATTTTTAATTGAAATTTAAAATTTAAAATACAAAATTTCTAATAAGTTTTAACTGAAATTTAAAAAAAAAATGAAAATGCATAATTTATGACAATTTTTTTCACTGAAATCTAAAAATCAAAATACGCAATTTATGAAAATTTTTTTAACTGAAATCAAAAAATCAAAACATAAGATTTTGAGGAATTTTGGGGCATGCGTAAATTGAAAATTTTATTAACAGTAATTCAAAAATCAAAATGCGTAATTAATGACAATTTTTGATTGAAATTTAAAATTTAAAATACAAAATTTCTAATAAATTTGAACTGAAATTTAAAAAAAATGAAAATGCATAATTTATGACAATTTTTTTCACTAAAATCTAAAAATCAAAATACGCAATTTATGAAATTTTTTTAACTGAAATTAAAAATTCAAAACATAAGATTTTGAGGAATTATCCTCACACAAAGTTTTTGTTCGCAAAATGCTAATTTCAGCGAAGACCGGATTTTTTAGCCTTGCTGCGAAGGCAAGACAACCTACGTATGCAATACAAATGCTACTTAGCAATTGCGCAACGAATGACGCCATGATTACCATGGTCTGTTAAACAACTCGCTAAGAAACTGAAACCTTACCTGCTAGAATCTTCATTATTCTCCGAGCAGCCGTGCACTTCTGCGATCACCTTCCCAGCTCACCTTGATCTGCCTTATCGAGGTAGTAAATAAAACGACCTGTAATCCTCAGTTCGATGGAGATCGGGACTTCACGTCCGGCGTTGCCACATCGCGGAAACACCAAAATCCGTTTTGCTTATAGAAATCATCGGAAGATCTTCAAAAATAAATTTAACGTACATTTAATACCCTTCACTGCATTAAATCATCATCACCAGAGACACGAAAGCCCCGGGGGTGGATCCTGTTCTTCCACTGAAGTTTTAACCACTCAACTCTGCTTCGTGCTGCAGCTCGCCAGTTCTTTTTCTTACATTTATTGTCTGGAAATCTTTTTCCACGCACACTCTGGGTCTTTCATTTTCACTTTCATTTTCACTTTCGTTTTCCCTAGGGTATTGAGAGAAAGTTTTTTTTTAATAGAATTTTAAATAATCCATTCTTATAAGATGAGCAGCCCAATCAAAAAGACTAATCTTAATGAATTATACATAGGGATACGTAATTTTCGTATTTACGAAATAGATGCGAATACGTAAAGGCGAAATTTGCCGATATGAGAGAATAAATGCGAAAATTATTTTTTACTACTTTTCGGTGAAAACTCAGTAATAAACGGCATTTTAAGCGAAATTTGGTAATAATAGTAATAATTTATTAAAATAATTTCCTATCTAAGACCATCCACTGTCTTTAACTGAGGGATCGAACTCTCGAAATTTTCTTATTACTTATTGCTAAGGACTTGAGGAACAGAATGTGGAAACTACTACAATGTTAGCTTTTAACTAAGAATTTTGATACTTACCTAACAAATTAAGTAAAATTGTGATTTTTTTTAATAAATACGAAATTTTTTAATTTATATATATATATATATATATATATATATATATATATATATATATATATAATAAAATTTTTAATTTATTTATATTTATATATATATATATATATAAATTCAAAAATTTCGCATACACATATATATATATTTGCGAATAAATGCAAAATTTTATATATTGTAATTTTTTTCTGCGAAATTTCAATATTTTTTATGCGAAATTTACGTACCCGTAATTATACTATATAAGAGTCATTGAAAAATCTATATAATTCAATATTGGAGAGTCATTTCCACTGAAACACCAAATTAAAGCATATAAACAGTAATCTTAACCTTTCAGGGGTATCATCACTCGAATTAATTATCAGTATCATGTTCAGTAATGGTGTGTGCTAAGTATTTGATGAATTAGAAAAATTACGGCACTTGCTTACTACTATCTCGATTTATCTATATATATAAAAGAGCTTGTCTGTTTGTTTGTCCGCTATAGAATCATAGACTGTTTCACCCACCGGGACCAAATTCGGCACAGTTAATGTTTAGGACCCGAGAAACTTAAATCAGGAAAAACGAAATTTGGGGCTAAATTAGTTTTTTTTAATTAATTTTTTAATAATTTTTTTGCCCCTAAGTGCACCTCTTATGGTGCATATACATTGGTGCAGAGTTCTCTGCCTGTGCCTTGGGGAATCCAGTGATTTATGTTCACTCTGTACTCTGTACTATGCTTGGATCGCCTCCTCTGGCGGTCCATCAAAGAAAGGGTGGGGGGGTCAGCGGGTCAAATGGTGTCGAGCGGGGTCGGGGGAGACACCACATCAAAGAAACCTTGCGGGCGGGAATGGGGGTGGTTCTAAATACCGTGTCTAATGTTACCGTGACTAATGTGATGACAGGAGACGGGGGTCTGGAGGCAGAGAACTCTGCACCAATCTATATGCGCTATTAAATGTGGATACAGCCCCTTCAAAACAACCAGTCAATTCGATACGCGGGGGAAAAGAGTTTTGTTCTGAGGGGTGATCTGGGGTGGTTTGAGAGTTGGTCTAGGGGTGACGGGGTGGGGGAGGCGAAGTGTTTATTTTATTTTTTACGTTTAGTGGAGTCGTGGTAGTAATGGAGTCGTGAGTGTACTGTAGTGGAGTCGTGAGTGTAGTAAAAAGGTTGAGAACCGCTGCTTTAGACAATTTTAGACAATGGCATTCAAACTAATAGAACTTAATAAAATTTGGAAAAAGAAGGAAGAAAAAAATAAAAAATTAAGTTTGTCGCATGGCCAGTTTTTGGAAGCCTTCTGTTGATCTAAATATATTAATTGTTTGAGGATCATAAAATGGGAAGAAGTTTAAGAGTTCTACAGGTTTTTTCCCCTAAGTTCGCGAAACAAAGTTAACATATGATATGCATTTGAATTACTTATTACGTGAAATCATATAAGATAAATCTTTTAGAGTTTTGGGGTTTTTTAAGCAGTGGGAGGAAAAGCTCTTTAAACAGAGAAACATAACGACACAAAACTTTCTATCCGAATTATTAGTCCATTAGTTATATTAAGACATAAGAAAATTAATGAAATTATTTTTAAAGAATGATTGCCCGGGTAGATATATGGATATAAAATTTTTCATGCTTTCCATCAAAAAAATACTGGGCTGCGCCCCCCGTTCTTCGTGTTCATCTGGCCAGACAGAATGCGCTTAGCGCGTTTCTACTGAAATGATATACAAACAATAAGAAAGAAAGAAACTTTGAGCCTAGGCTTCATGCGAAATCCTGCCTTACTTTGATTAAATAAAAGGAACATCACATCTTGCAATTTACCTCTTGGTTTATGTAGAAAAAAGTGCGTCTCTTGGTGATGTGAAAGAAACTGCGTTTTTAAGGGAAAAATAAAAAATAAAGGCAAATGTAAATTATAAAACTTATTTCTAATCAAACAGTGGATCAAACAAATCTTATTAAACACTGTCTAACAAATATAATTAAACAGTAATCTTATTCAATGCAAACGTGCGAATCACGCAACACTGTGTTATTAATTCTCAATAAAATCACACGTATAATCAGAAGAAGGTCCGCAGCCTCAAAGTTTCTTTCTTTCTTATTGTTTGTATATCATTTCAGTAGAAACGCGCTAAGCGCATTCTGTCTGACCAGATGAACATGAAGAGTGGGGGGGGGGGGGTGCAGCCCAGTATTCTTTTGATGGAATGAATGAAAATTTTTATATCTATATATCTACCCGGGCAATAATGCTAGTTATCAATAAATCCAGATTCATTTTACCCTAACGCAGCAGGAGCTAATTTTCACGATATTCGCCCATCAACACCACGAAATCTTACTGGCTACATTTTTATAGGACCACCATTTAGGTGAGCCATCACTGCTTTCAATGAGGAGACAACGCGGGAACGCGCAAGCCTTCGTCGGGATTCGAACTCAAGCCCACAGAGTGGAAGTTCACGACGCTAACCACCATAATATGTGGGAGGCCTTACCAGATAATATAATCTGGTAAGTAATAATTAAATAATTTAACATAGGTAATATCACTGAATTATAAAAACGCGGTAGCCAACAAAATAGGGGAGCGACTAAGCAAAATGTCCCCAGGAGAAAGTGCCAGGTGCGTTCAGAAAAATATATTAGGATAAATAAAATATAAATTTAGGACAGTCAAAATTCTAGAAAATTTCAAAATCTATTCCTCTTTCTTAAGTAATATATTCTTCAATATAATATATCATTCTACATTTTGATATTTTATTTCATAATATAAAATATTATGATATCATATTCTATATAATACATTTATTTCGAATAACTGCCAATTAGGTGTTCGCCCTGCAGCAGGATTGCATGTCATTGTTGTCTTTATAGAGCAACCTGGAATTTTTTTATTTGGCAAAAGCTAGTTAAACAGGTGTAAACTAGGATTTGCCAAGTGTTTTTGCTGTCCATGTGTTTTATGAAAGAAACATGCTTCGGTTTTTGACTTCACGCTCATCACAGCAGATTTGGTGTTTTCGAGTTTGGTCTTTCGTTTATTCAGTATCGCTTCCAGAAATAAGAAACCATAAAAATATGCTAAGCAGCTGCCCGCAGCATGTCGCATCTCAACTCGAGAACCAAAAACGAATGAAAAAACGTTTGTTGTTAAACGCACAGATTACTAAAGCTGGTACAGAAATGCATATCGCAGCCCCACGCGTGAAACGCACGGCATCAGTTCTCTGCCTTTTGTTTTTAACGCATGAGTGACGTTGCATGAAAGTGCCTCATGGTTAACAGACATGCGCAGTCTATCCTTTTACCGGGGCGGTAAATAAACCTCGGAGTGGCACCGGACTTCTCACGGTACTTACCGATGGATTACGGAAAAAGTAAAAACAAAGGAAAAATTCAGATTACGTTTTTAACTTACAAGTAATTAGCTTTAAAAAATAATCGTGGTTAAATTACTAATGTTACTTAAAGCTGTGTGAAGTGGGATACAGCATGTACCAATGAACGGCCTGTGGGAAAACTGTAGACCTTTAATCTTAATGTGTTACGTAATTGTTATTTTTTTCTGTTTCCAAGACGTTTTAAATTCACAGAATATATTGTCATTTTCGGCAAATCTTATTTAAAAGTCTACTTCTGACTGTTTCTAATATAATCTGTTGGGCCATCACTCTTCATGGATATTAAACCAAAATAAAGGGTTATTTACTTATGATTAAATAGTTGATTTTATGCGCTTAATTTATAATTCACAGATTTGAATTCTCATTACTTAGTTGTTACTATTGTGGCATCACGACAAGGCTGTTAACTCTCTGAGGCATTTTTAAATTTTTACTACTATTGATCCGTACCAAAGAAAGACAGAGTTCTAATTAAAACGAAAGCCAAATTTTTAAAACAAAACATAACAAAAAGATTTATTTACAAAAAGAATTAAACATTAAACACTTCCGATGTAATCACTTCATTTTTACGTGCCGATTCACAGACACACGCTCCAGGCTCATTCTCAGCCCAAATACAGGAGCCTAGTAAAAACACGTCTACCCTGTGCGGGATCTATGAAGCGTCTCCCTCAATGTCTTGATTTTTCAGAAGGGGCGGAGGAGCCGCCAGATTATCGGCTGACAGTTCTTCTGGAGAAGCCGAATTTTATTACATTCCGAAAAGTTAAGTTTACAGCTTTAGTGGCTTGTTTGTGAGGGAAACGGTCTTTAATTCCCCCCACGGGTTCCGAAACTGGTGGAACCGAACAACACATTCCTTGAAAACATGCAGCTGTGTTTTCCAAGAGCTTGTGGGGTTTCGGGAAAAATAACCTCTATTTCCAGTACGCTACACTATACATTTCAGCTCTTGTTGATGGATTTTCATTATATTTTTCTCCTTTTTTGATTCCCGAGGAAAGTTTTAAAAACGGAGAATTTTCAAATTTTTTGAGAGACTAAGTAGTGAATGTAACACTATAAGAAAAAGTCTACTTAACAGAATAATGGACATTTGGGGAAAATAATATGTAGTAAATAAAAGTTTTCCTATTTCAAAAAAAAAATTAAAATAACAAAATTTTTAAAAAAATCAGAAAAAGTAAATAAATCGTATTATAATTTGTTACGTAATAAAATTAATTGCTAAATCATTCTAAGAGCCTTTTATGGAGCAATTTACTTGAATGCATCTCTATAATTTATAATTTAAGGTACCGTAAAATATCCGTGTATTTTCTATGTCTCATTTTTGCACCTATTTCAGTTCGGCGCTTGAGGCAATCGCTTATGGGACCGGCCATGCATATATGCCTATTACAGCATAACATATAGCTGCAATGCTTCCGAGTCGTTGAGGGCGATACACGTTTAAAATTCCTCATCTTGAAAACGTACCAATTAGGGAAATTTTCTCTATTTCCATTCTAAACTTCCCCAATTAGACTCTCTAATACAAACTTGTTTAGAAAAAAAAAACTCATAGAAATGTTTTGAGAGTTTCACGAAAATTACTCTTGTGCGTAGAGCTAAATTTCTGGAAGAAATGAGAGATAATTCCATCCGAAGGCGAAATAACATGTAATTTCAAATTTTAATATTTTACTTGAAAAGAAATGGAAATCCCCTTCTACTTGTTTAAACGCGTGAACATAATTAACTAGACTTGCGATTTCAAAATTCAGGCCTTAACGGCAATATTATAAAATATTACGATCAAACGTTTCTCATAAGAGAAATTTACACGTTTGAAAAGTGCTGCCATCTGTTGAGTGATTTAATAAACATTATCACTACAATTGCAAATTTTTAAGTGTCCAAGATACGCTATTGCTTTCTTTTTCTGTCATCCTTCTTTCTTAAAAGTAGTATTTGTCTCTTTCTAACTGTTGTTACTTTTGCTCAAATTGAAAAAAAGGCATATTAATAACAATCGTAAAATTAGCGTTTGAATACAGATGATTAAAACGCATTTCTATCTATTTTATACTCTTATCAAATTAATTTGTTTCCCTCTTTAGGAAAACTACTCCTATTTACACTGCATAGCCACTTAGATATATCAAGGAAAGTTTCTTTAAGATTTGTTGGGTATAAGAACTTAAGATTTTGGCGAATATTTTAGAGATTCGCTTTATTTGTTTTAATCTTTTATTTATTTATTTTTCGTTGTTCCTTCTTCTCATGGGACTTTCATAGCTAAAAGCTACCAGGAAATCAAATGCAATGCCTTACGTATTTCGAGCTAACACCGAATTAAATCCTACTACATCAAAAAAGGTTCAGAATTGTATTATTATTACTGTTAGAAGTAATAAAATATAAAGATTAAAAGATATGTTAAAGAGCACTTTTGATTTTCCCACCTTAAGAAAGAAATATTTTTATTAATTTGTTCTAAATAAATTTTTAGTCACTCAAAACATTAATTTTATTAGTCTAATTTCATAGCTAAAAAATAAGTCCTTTTCTATAAATTGTTTATAATTTAAGCTACATTTTAAACCATTGGTACAAAGAAAATTTATCTTTAACAACACGACACGAGCCTAAAGCACTATCTTCTTTCTTTTACGAAAATTTGAGTAACCCCGTATACCATTTAATCGGTAATGAGAGTTGCTTAGAAACACACTACAAACGTTATTTTGAAGCTATCTTCAAGAGATAACAATCTCTAGACACCTGACCACTATTATCTCTATAAATAAGAATCTGGATTCAACTTTTCCTTTGACCACTCTTGTTTCGAGATCTCCCCTTTATGCTTAATTTCCAAAGTCTGACCTGCTTTCGTTATCATTACAACACGAATAGTAAAATAATAAAAAATTTATACTTTTTACCCTTTCTAAATCTCATGAGCGATTTTATAAAGTTGTACAATGATACCTCGTCTTACGAGTGTCCCAACAAGTTTTTTTAACGTAGAATTACGTTCCTCCATAATGGTCCTCCGGAAAACAAAATTTCAGACGCTAAAACCGTCCGTCCGTACCTCGCGAGTTATAATTTTGCCAGCGCACCAAACCCACTCTGTGTAGCTTGGAAAAGCAGTAAATAGTTAACAGAAAAGTATCAAAATGCGTCAAAATTTTCACATACATATATGTATATATATATATATATACATATATGTACGTATATATATATATATATACGTATATATACATATATATACATATATGTATTTTCACATACATATATGTACATATATATATATATATATATATATATATATATATATATATATATATATATATATAGAGAGAGAGAGAGAGAGAGAGAGAGAGAGATACACATAACACATGAATACATATATACATACAAAAGATGTAAGCAATGATAAGTAATCCTACGTTAATAACCCGCAGTAGTTTTTAGAAAAGACTACCCGATTTTTTAAATTATTTTTTTTAAGATATGAGCAGTCTCTCGGCTGATTTTTTGCCTTAAGTTGCTAGTTAAAATTCGGATTACGAGCTAGCTTCAGATACCCCACACTATTTTGCCCAGAGAATGCCATGTAACGTTCTCGTCAAATGAGCCCACGAGAACACATATAATATTTACAACCTTTATGTACAATTATTACACAGTTACAGACATATTATTATAAGACTACTTTCCAGTCATAAGCCGAGAGAGATCAACTCTCAACAATTATTACACAGCTTTCTATACCATTGTATACTTGGAGAATAAACAAAGAGCCCCACTTGTACATCCTCAAGCTCACTGAACATATGCTTAATTAGTGCTGCCATCTACTGGCGAATTGATAATTTTAATTCAGCATTGAAATCTTGCAGGCAAGAAACGCTATAGAATTGTTAAGTTACGCACGCTATAAAGTACGAATTTTTAACCATATTTTTTTTTTATTTTGTGGCTAGTCTGTACTATTCCATCAGTTTAACGAAATCTTTGCGACTATTCCCTTGCTAACTTAGATGACGTTTTAAAAATCCTCCTTGAAAATATCGCCGCAAATTATTTCGAAGTGTATTAGTTAGGAATACACAACAGTCAACATTGGTGGTTCGATACCTGGAACATTTATCTGAACGGAAGTCAGATCAACCGGGAAGTTAGATCCCCTTGCCTAGCGGAAAACTTCGGCGCTGGCAAAGAGTTTTTGAAATGGACTTTGTCCGAATTTTTCTTTATTTACTATCGTTTTAGGATATTAACTAAATTTATAACGTGTACATTTTCCATATTTTTAACAATATTTTACTTATTATAAACATTACTGTCATCTTTGTAGGTAAAATAAAGACAAACTTTTTAATGACTCATTTTGTAGAAAATTTGCCACGTAAGCCATTGTTTCATGCTAATTTTCTGTTGTAACATTAAAATATTAAATATATATTTCATGTATTCTCCCAATAACTTTCAACTTTTAAATAATAAATTATTAACTACGTATACTTAAGCATATTAAACGAATGATAGGGAATTTAACCAGGTTTTTTACAATAGTTGGACTTTAAAATTATTCTACCAACTAACTCCCTTTAAAATTTGTTTTAAAAATGAATGTTTTCATTAAAGCATTTCCAATCAAACTTATAATCTATTTGAAGCTTTTACTTGAAAAATATTTTTTGCAAGCTGATATAACAGTCGTTTATTGTAGAAATAATTCAAGACAACTAGTTATAAATTCTTTTAAAGGAGAAAACTAGCTTAAGTTTGGGTGATATTAACCCTTTCGCGGCGAACGTCACATATACGTGCCAGCAGCTATCCGCATTTCTGGCCGAACGTCACCTATACGTGTCAGTAGTTCGGAACGTTTTATTAGTTAATTTTTGGGGCACAAGATGGCACCGCATGTCTATGAAATTTGGAGTACACGTAGTTGGGACCTTCTATTCGAAAACAAGACTAGTGTACAGTATTGCATTTCAACCTCTCCGTTAACAAAAGAAATTATTCCATCCAGGCCTGAGAGTCATCAAAGAAACCATACCACTCAGGTGGCAAAATTCTGACGGCATTTCCCTTTGTTCATCCGATAGACTTGTTCCACAGAAAGTTAGGAGGCCTCGGTCATTTTTCTTGATTAAGTCTGTCGTTACAAACCGGTTGACATCAATTATAAATGACAGGAGACTCCAGGCGCTTTTCATTCATGAACTATCAGTTGTTAAGCAGCATCCTGGAGGCGCCGCGCGCCTAAACAAAAGGACTCGTGCCCCTTCGCATTGACCGAAGCGGCCCTTTGAGGCTCTTTAAAGTGAGGCTCCTTGAAGTGAGGCTCTTTGAAGTGGCTTTGAGGACAAACTAAAAAGGCGGCCGCTTAGACCCGGGGAAAATATTTCATTATCGCCCCGGGAAACCCATTTCCGTTGCTCACTTGTTCTAGATCGTTCGAACTTTCCGGAGAGTGATGCAATATCCGGTGGAGGCTCTCCTATAAAAGAGAATGGACCCCTTGACCGTGGCTTGCGTCTTTTGTTCCTGACCCGTGGCGGATCCAGTGTAAGAGCAGCCGGGTGGCCGCCCTTGGAGGTACAGAGTCCCTTGTGACTGTTTGCAGTGACGATTAAGTTCTGTAGGAGTAAACATACTCCGCTAATTTTGTTCGGAGACCAGTCTTCGTGGAAGTAGCCTTTACTACCGAAATTTCCAGTGAGGAGTCCCTTCTCCTTATTTTTATATTTTCATCGCTACCGGGTGCGTGCAGTGGTCACCACCGTTGATATTGTTGAGGAGTGTATCTGTGCAGTGCATATATCTCATCATCATCAATTTTCTCAATAAATTGCATTTGTTTTGTTTAAGCAACGAGTGATGTATACCTGGTGTGTTTAGTTCATCTACTGGTTGAAACTACGAACCTCAGTTCGCTACACTAGTATGAATCACATGCGGTCTATCGTTTTATGTAAACAAACGGAGGAATGGATGTATTGCGTTTGGCTGTCAGCGGGTAGGACATTTAAACTTTGCACGTGGTCTTTGTTTACGATATATCTTTGTTTATTTTTCTTTTGCGGTGGGATTGTAGCATTGGGTATATGGGTTTTGAGTCAGAATCAGATCCTGTTGCAGTGAGATTTCTTTCCTTTCATGATTTAATATGTAGAAAAGGAGAAAATATTTAACAGAAGACGAAATTTCTGAATTGATGAGAAATGTGTCTGAAACTGAAAGTGATTATGAAAGTAGTGACAGTGATACAAAAATCTCGTCGGGTGAATCTGTTTATTTGGAACACCGAGATCAGAGTGATGATTAAGATATATCAGACATTTCTATTCTGAGTATATCGTGGGACGGTACTTCTTTGTGGTCTTCTCACGTAAGGGATTTAACTCTACTAACATTCACAGCGGCAGGCGGAATAAAAGTCGATGATGCTGTATCAAATGAATTGGATTATTTCAGATGTTTTTTTGATGAAACTGTAATGGATTTAATAACTAAATTAATGCGTATTATATTATACTAACCAAATTAATGCGTATGAGAGGTATATAAATTCGGAAAGTGGACAGAGTTCATCCTCGAAGTATTTTTGCCTGTAACTAAAGAAGAAATGTTTGTTTAATCTGCTTTGCAATTTTAATGGGTATCGTGAAAAAACCGAAAATTAAGATGTACTACTCAACGAATCCCATGATTGCAACACCTTTTTTCAGTAAGGTTATGAGTTGGGACCAACGCATCAAAATTCTTCGATACTTGAATTTCACTTCTTCTGATGCCAAAAAGATTTGTTACGACGGCATTGTGTTGGGGGTTATTTTAAACTTTAATATTATAATTAACTAATTAATGTTAGGATAGGTCTTTACAAACATTTACTTCAATTCACAGTTAATACTACGTTTCAGTTAAATTTACTTCAATATATGCCCATTTGCCAATAGTGGTTAGTACATTTTAAGGACTTGCGTTGTGTGTAACAATAACCCAAAACAATAATTATAAAAACTGGTTCGACTTACTGTTGCATCGCTGTGGTGATTAATGAGCCAAAAGAAAAATGAAATTAAATTCAATAAAATTATCTAACCTTGGAGAACACCTAGAAATAAAATTACTTCACCTAAAAGAAAAAGCTTCAAATCTGCTGAAATAAAAAAAACCTAAAGCTGAAAATCAGAAAATTGACTAAAAAGGCAAGGACCGATATGACACAACTTTGCAGATTAAAAATAACAATTTTACTACACTGACGACTGTTCTTAGATTCTACATGATTCTCCACCATTCAACGATTACAAGATATTAACAGTATAGGGCCTTCATAACATTAATTATTTCACATGAACAAATTCAGAGAAGTCGCATTAAAATCAATTACTAATAAGGGTGGCTGGTGAAATCCTGTTTAAATGAAAATCCTGTTTAAATGAAAAGTGATTAAAGTAAAAAAAAACAAAGGAAAACTAAGGAAAAAATTCAATAATAAAAAAAGGAAATTAAAATCATGTTACCAAATTAAATGCTGCAGCACTAAAAAAAGCTATAATTTTACGAAGTCATGAGGGGAGCCTTAACGCCATTTTCTAAAGCGTGCATGACGCCAAGACATGAACGTCATCGGACCTTTCCGTTCAGCCATCCTCTCTCCATCATGGGGACTGCGGTCAGCTCCCAGCCTCTTGGCTCGCCTCTCCCCTCTGTCATCTTTCGCACCCTCCGCCCCCGAGTAGACGCTACATTTTTTCACCTTGGATTCCTCGAGGAAGTAAGAAGGTCCAATGCGAGCCGTCAATCTCGGACGAGGAAAACGTTGAAATTCTGCAATGGCCGAAGAAATCTTTTCTTCGACTCATCGTTGATATTTTTTCCTCTTCTTATTTCACATAATATTTCTTGGTTACTTATTTCCTCCTTGAAAACTTACAGGGCATCTACGAATCACTGTATTCAACCGCGTAGGGAGCGCTCTCGTATGCTGCTAGGCTCATCAACATTCCAAACGTCCCGAACGGGGAGGGTGTCCGTGACCAGTCGCCACCGGATGTCTCGGTTTACAATCAACTGACAAAAAGGGGGTTCTCAAAAGGAAGGATTTAACTTTAAAAGAAAAAGACACACTATAATTTTGCATTCATTCATTAAATAAAAAAAATTCAAAATTTCACCAGCGTACCATAATACGTACCAGCCACCTCACAATTATTTCAAAATAAGGCTTATTAATTTATCAATATTTTAACAATAAGGTATAACATGTAATGATCTAGTTCCACTTAATTCTTCACAATGTCAAAACATTTAGAGGAACTTGCGCACACTTCTCCAAATGCGATGATATTAATCAAATCAATTAATATTTGATCACCACAAGTTTATCCAAGTATATTTAGCAGAGGCTTAATAAATTTATTTATACAAAGCATAACCGTTACTAAAATTTAATTGTTTACTTTACTAACTTATATATCTCAATACCCGATATTAAAATAACCGTTATTTATTTAATGAACTATTAATTATCATCACCACAATAACCTCTTTTCCCCCGAAAAAAAAATTTGGCACAAATTTTAAAAAAACAGAACACCTTGGAAAATAAATTACACAATTTAAAGAGAATTGACTAAAGTATAGAATTACATGACACACTGTGATATATTGTGACCATTCGACCCGGATCAACATAACAAAACACATATACATGAGAGATTACTTATTAAACAAAAATATAAACCATGGAACATCTAGCATACTACCCGAAAAAAAAATTTCATTACCACAATTGTATATAAAACTAGCAAAAATGAAACATTGAACACCTAACATATATTTAAAACAATTCATTACCACAACTGTATGCTCAACTTACAATAAAACCATATACACTAAAAAAACTGCATAGTAAAATAATCATCCTCGGTTAAAACAATCATTTCAAAAACATTACACCCTGTCCCCAGTTTATTTCCATAATTTGAAATTGACAGTGCGACCATAGCATACAATCCGAAACAAATTTATAAAAAAAAAGTATGCTTAACACAAATAAACAAAACCTCTTCGAACAAAACTCAATACAAAATTCTCTCTTACGAAATTCATCATCACTGTTCAATCAAAATTAACATGTTTACTGTACAACCTCAAAAAAATGTATATGAAACATGTGAGACAAGTGTACAAAAATTATAACTTTAACCGTACATATAACAAAAAAAATTTTAATCTCCCGTACACCTTAGTATACATTACAAAACCAGGTAATTGATAGAAATTTGAGACCTATCGTTAACTACACCACTATTTACTCCTACTAAACCCAATTCAATTCCAGCCTGCGAAGAGAGACTCTTAGTCCTTCGCGGCAGTGAAATTCTAATAATGTCTAGTAAAAAATAAATGATTAACATAAGAAGCCCTGTCTAACGTTCATTTACCTTCTGGACACCTTAGTACACATTACAAAACCAAGTAAATGATAAAATTTTGAAACCTATATTTAACTACTCCACCATTTACTCCTACTAAACCAAATTCAATTCCAGCCTGCGAAGAGAGACTCTTAGTCCTTCGCGGCAATGAAATTCTAATAATGTCTAGTAAAAAATAAATGATTAACATAAGAAGCCCTGTCTAACGTTCATTTGCATAATCAAACTGAACAGACCAACGCAAGCATACCTACCAAAATAACATAACCAAAACTTTATTTAAAAATCTGTATGCCCTACTTAAATAAACAAAAGCAAACATTCTGGAACCTAAAGTAGTGAGATTTTCTTAAAAATTCAATACTCCTAGACTTAGACATTTATTGTCTAAGTTAGAAGACGACCAGTATCTTAAGAAGCCCAGCCCGCATTTTAAACCAGAATTTCGCCAAAATTTGCACAAAAACATCAACTTCCACCTGTCATTCAAGGGTCACGCTTACAAGCAAGCGTGGAAGCTATACGCCGCTGAGGATGACATTGCTGCAACTCAAAATATTTATGATTACCTTAGTCAGTTAGATTAGAAATCTGATCAGAATTCTCTTAGAACTACAGCTTTCAATCATAAGTAGAACAATCACGATAAAATTTAGCCGTTATTAACTTACTCACTCCAGGATACACAACAAGTGTAAACCGGATTGCCGTGAATTGATGTATGAGAAATTCGTAATATTAATGTAGACACGTATAAATGCTCAATTTACATCTTGTTTACTATAAGATATATATAATAATAATAATAATGTACATGAGTTTGTTCCGAAGAACTATGGTAACATCGATTAGAAAGAGCGGGGGAAAAGAATCACAGTTCAATCATGACTTCACGTCCGCTCTCTTTCCCGCGCTCTCCCAGAACCTCAATATCTCATCAACGTCCAGTCTGAAAAAAGCCACGTCTAATCGTCTTTCGATCATTTATACCTTTTTCTTCGTCAAGTTCTAGAGACATCTCGAAAATTCCATCGTCTCATGGGCGATACAAGAACCCTCATAGCTCTTCGTCACACCTGGCTACTTCCTGTGTCTGCGGTTCCTTTTGTCAGCTCGGCTCATCGAGGTCTTGCATCGCTTCTTTTTGCGCTGATGGTCTTTTCCTAACGAGTTCTAATGATCTATCGATCTTCTTTTAGGAGTGACCTCTTTTCCACTTAGGGAAGTGGCCATTGTAAGTTTAACGGTTTGTCCGACTCATTTAAAAAATAGTCACATCTGTACTGGATTTTCCAAAATTAGGATTGAGTCTGTTTTCACACTATGTGAGAGTCTCACAACAGGAATCTTATTTTATACTGCTGCCATCTAGTGGCTCACAAAAAGAAGTCAAATCAAAAGTAATGATCTGCTTTCTTACACTTTGTCATAGGTATATCCAGTTATTCATCCGGTGCTACCTATCTAAAACATATTCAGCAATAAAAAGTATTCTTACACATATCTCGAAATTTAACCATCGAAATGTTACATAGAAAGTCGAATTGTTACCATCCACGTGTTAAGAACATTTCCACAAATGATTGATGGTCCTCCAGAGTACTTGCACTACTATCATCTATTGCAGGGGTCGGCAACCTTTTTTACCAGGCAGTCACATTTCAGGAATGCGGGAGTTCGGCGGGCACCTCTGGTTGAAGAGGAGAGGGTAATATTTAAACATGAACATATAAATGCGACATAAATTTTTAATATAAAATTTTTTAATTTTAATTTAAACAAAACTATCTTAAAATTTATAATTAATGTGATATTTGACATTGGAAATCTGCAGCCAACTCGTTGTAATGTGGCACATAAGTTGAATTTCCAGTTCTGAGGCATTGGTCCAAATGAGTGTCAGTGAGACTTGATCGGTATTTGGATTTTAGGTATTTCATCTTGAAAAACAAAGATTCGCAAGCATATGTCGACGCGCAAAGTGAGTTCAATTTCAGAGCACATTTTCTCAACAATGGGAAGCTATTTCCATTCACTAAATTCCAGAATTTTTCTTCTTTATGATAGGATTTTAATTCAAAGTCATTTCTTATATTTATAATTTCCAATTCTAAGTCCTCCTTATTGGAAATATCAAAATATGTAGCGATTTCATTAGTGACATCTTCCTCTGTATGAGAGAAAGGATTAATAAAAAAAGTCAAGAATGCCTCCAATTCGTAGAATTCTTCAAATCTAGTATTAAATTCTTTCAATAAGGAATCAAAATGTTTGGCAAACTGATAGGTTGTAGTATTTTCATCGCAATAATTTTCTATCACCATTTTTAAATTTGGGAAATGTGATGAATTGTCTTTCTCCATATGCGATTTCCAGAGCGCCAATTTAGCTTTAAATGCCTTAATCGCACTTATCATAGAAGCAATATAATCATTTTTACCCTGTAGTTTCAAATTTAGTTCCTTGAATTTTACAGTTAAATCAGTTAGAAAGCCAAGCTTAATTAACCAAGGTTTTTGATCTAATTCTAAACAAATTTCATTCCTGGATCATAGGAATTCTTTCACCTGTGGTAATAAATTTAAAAACCGCTCTAGTACCTTTCCTCTACTGATCCACCTTACCTCTGTGTGTGTGACAAGATCTTTAAATTCTGTACCATCTTCTTGTTGAAGTAATTTAAACAATCTGTGTTGCATTGCCGCTGCTCTTATTGAATTTATCACTCTTGTAACTGTTTGTATAACATGCTGAAAAGGAATTAACTTTGAGCATAACACTTCTTGGTGAATAATGCAGTGGTAAAATGCAAATTTTGGAAATATCGGGTCTTTCTTACATAGCGCAATAAAACCATTATTTCTTCCTTTCATTGTAATCAGTTGTAATTGCAGACAATTTTTCTAACGGTATATTATTTTCCACTAGATACTTTTTTAAAGTAAAATAAATATCGCTACCTCTTGAATGTCCTTTTAAAGGTAGAACTTTCAGAAATTCTTCTTTTGCAGAGAAGTCGTCAAAAACCATCTTTGCAATAATACATAATTGAGAAGTATCTGATACATCGGAAGACTCGTCCACTTGCAATGAAAAGAATACACTTTTTTGAATATCATTATACAACTGCGATTCAATGTCAGTAGCCATCATTTCGATTCTTCGAGTTACTGTTCTCACTGATAGTTGAATGTCATTTATTGCCGTTATTATTTCGGTTTTATTTTTATAGTCATCAAAAAGAGTTTCTGCAGTCAGCAGCATGGCTTCTTTAACAATCTCACCTTCTACAAACGGTTTAATTTTCTTTGCCAATAAGTGCGCAATTTTGAAAGAAGCAGAAGTGGCTTTTGTTGATTGGGATATTGGTCTGGTAAATAAACTCTGCTGAGCAGTTAATTTAAGTTTTAGTTCAGAATTTTTTTTTCCTAATTTCTAAGTTTATTGGAAAATTTGTACTAAAACTTTTATGAGTAGTGATGAAATGTCTCTCCACGTTACATTTTTTAGCAATCGCTACACTTGAATTGCACAACAAACATTGATAATCTTTATAGTCGTGATACGACAAATCATTATCTTGTAGAAGTAATCATAACTGTAGAACCAACTCTTATTTACATCAAGTTTATTGACACATTAAAATCTTGGTTAAATAAACCATTTACAAAGGTTCGTTCCGACGAACGTTAATACACTCATGAGAGCAGGGCTCATTCTTCAAAGTCCAAACGAGACCCCCGTCTCTCCGTACGCGTGGCGACCTTTCAACAGTCCAAGTCTACTCTCCTCCTTCATTCCAACACCGTAGTTATTTATCCATTCTTCTCAGCCCTTTTCTCGAACCATCTCGAACCATCTCAAATCATCTCGAATACCCGACCTTTTCCGGTTCCACCCTCTGCAGACCACCTATGGTGAATTTCTTTCCTGCCGACTATTCCAAGGGAAAAACGCGCCGCTAATGGGTTTCACAAATTATTTTAAATGACTCGCGTGCTTTTTCCCTTTTGTCGCACATCTCCAAAGGTGTATATCGATCGACACCTGTTTGCGTTTATTTTGGGCTTATTGAAGACGCTATTACACACCTTCATCAATTCCACTTAAGAATGGGAGACGAGAGTCTGACAAACATATACTTTTTTCATTATAATAAATGAAACAAAATTGTTCTTCCCACTCGCCATTAAAATTATATGTTTTCTGCCTCCTTCCAGTTCTTTTCTCCATGGAGGCTCCGAAAACAATATAATTAAATAAAACCAATAAAATTAAACGATTGCAGATACACTTACAACTCGAAAAAAAAATGCAAAGCTGCGCGAGGAGTGTGTTGGTCGAGTAAAGGCGCTTTAACGATTTGGACGACTGGCCTGTAATGACACTGTTTCCCTGTCATTGTTGAGATGGGCACCTGCAATTTTGACCCTTGACACCAGCGGACCTACCGTGCGTGGGAAAAAAACCGGAAGCGGTCTCACCGCGAGAGGAGGGCGACGCTGTCGAGAGACCAGGCTACTCAGTTTTTGATTTTTACGGAATAGCAACATTAATAATTGAAATATGTGAAGTCCTAACATTTAGTGACGTTGGTTTTAAAGAGAAAGGGAATAATGTCAGAAAAAAATGCTCGAAAATGACGCTCCTCACATACATTACGTAAATTGGATATCGGTTGCAAGTTACGAGATCAGGATTCATCTCTGGTTAGATCAGGGTACAGATCCTGATTGAAGTAAGGCGAGGTTTACTAATGGATTAGACTATTTTAATTCAAAAGACACATTTATTTCCATTAATAATTTTCGAGGTTATTCGTACAAACAGAATTTTATCCTGACGTGAATGGATTAGTTCAGTCGTATGAATACTGGTCTCGAAGTTGTGAATATCGGGTTCCATTCTCAATCTTCAGAGGCGTCTGACTGTTCATAAAAAGGACAATAGACCAACAGGGATTTCTTGACAAATATTCGTGGTGGAAAAAAAACATTCATTATGCACTATATAAAAAAATAAAATATGTCAACAATGTCAACAATTCGGTGCTGTTTGTCTCAGAGAGAAAGTAAATGCGTCGGGAATGGTATTCGACAATATGAGATTTCCCCTTAAGTCACTGTACTTCAGAAAGTTGAATTCCAGAAGTTAGAGGTTCCGCTGTTTCCATATAGTTGCAGTGCGGGAGAGGATTGCAAACGGATTAGAAGCGTTTATTTGAAAGCCAAATTTTTCTCTACTAATTTATTCATCACATATTTCTGTAAATCCACGGGAGAAACCTATAGACTTTCGTGAAGACGGAATACCTCCCGGGCAAGCCACATTGTCCCTCGACCCCGAAGCTGACTAGTCCCTCGAGGGTGTACCGCTCTGTCATGGGATCGTAGTAGACGAGGGGCGATCCACTGTCCCCTCGGCACGTGGTCTGATTTCCCTCGGGGTATCCGCCGCAGAACATGTTCTGGGTGAGGACCGGATCGAAGTTGGGGACGTTTTCGCGGAACGATTTCAGGCAGGCGCTGTTCGGCAAGAATGGCAGGTGGGCCATCAGCAACGCGTCGGATCCCCTGCGTTTCTCGGTGTTACCCCAACCAGTGACCTGCAGGAAGAAAGTGAAGGAAATGTATATAAATAATGCGAAATTCGTGGCTAAATTTTTCTCTTAGTCATGCCAGAAACGTGGTAAATATGTAAATGCAATACATGGTAAAATAGCCAAAGTAAAGTTAAAGCAAAGTTCAAAGATAACAAAATGCATGAAGCAGACCAAAGAGGTGGATTTAAAAGTAATAATTACAAGATAAAAAGAACTTTTTATATACCAGGTTTTTAAATTTTCTGTTGAATCATATAAACTTGACAATTCTATGTACTAATAAATACTTTTTAAAATTTTTTTGATGAATTATCCCATCAGCTTGAAAGAAAATAAAGTTAATTAGAAGTTAACTTGCGTTTAACTTTTCGTTCCCGTCCCGGCCAGTAGATGGCTGCACCAGTCTACAAAACAAAATTAACTGAAAATGAATTCGATCCTGCTTAAAGATGGTTAAAAGTATTAAAAGAATGTATTGTCACCGTGTTCTGAGCTATTCTAAAATTTTCAAATGTCTAGCTAGTCGGGAAGTTAGTTAAGAATCGATTGCAAGATTTGTACTGGACAAACACACACACAAACAAGAAAGCGAGTTAATAAAAGCAGGGTAAAAATATATAAAATACATCCGAGGCTACTTGTATGCTGGAAATGTATACTTTTGGTTTTAGTTCCGCCTCTTTGGCCTGCATTATGCAATTTGTAATATTCTTGCACATTAAATGTTGCACCACAATTGGTGATAGATGATGGTTCTTTCCGTAGGGGGATGTTAAACTGCACTTTGTCAGTCATAAGAAAATTTACAGAAATTCCCCATAAGGAATTCATTTCCGTCCTTCGTACGCATCGATTACGTCTTGCTAAGGAGCACAAAATAAGGGCGAAACCAGGTCCAACGCTACCTGTACGTTGGATAAGTTTAAAGGTAAAAGAAAAGAAAAAATTAATGCTAAAAATTTTTTTAAATATTAAGAAGGGGAAAATTTGAGGTTGAAAAATAGTTTGCATAAGGTAAAAAAAGTGAAAATTTTAAAAAGCCATGAACGTTCATAACAAACAGATATGATTATAAAAGTTTCAAATGTAACAAAGACAAAAACAGTAAAAAATAATGGTTATAAAAGAGAAAAAAAGGTAAAAAAGGTTATTAAAAAAATAAAAGAAAAAGTTATTTAAAAAAAGGGAGAATTGTGTAAATAAGTAATAGTAAAAGATTTTTAAAAAATAATTGATCAGAATTTTAAAAAATTTAAGTTAAAAAAATTAGGCAAAATATTTTAAAAGGTAGAAATGACTGAAAATATACAGAGTTGAAGCCACACCTTCTCAATAAATTTGACTGTATCGCTTGTGGTTTCCTCTTATTTTATGTATAACGGAGATGGTTTCCTCTGTATGAAAAATCATTTCGCAAAACTACAAGAGTAAAAACAAAGAGGACAAGGCCGCTCTGCTACCTTTACACGTTCAATTTGATTTATCTAATTTCAAAATAATTTTTCTTCCTAACCAGTATATGTGGAACAAAATGATTTATAAATTTGACACTCTTAAAACAAACACGTGTAGAAAAGAATATAATTTTGAAATAATCTTGATAATCTATTATCTATTTACCTATCTATATATATATATATATATATATATATATATATATATATATATATATATATATATATATATATATATATATACTATATATATGTATATGTGTGTGTGTGTATGTGTAGACTTTCCTGTCTACGTAGCTGGCGTCTAGGGGGTGTCTAATAATTACACACTTGAATCACTAATAAAACTACACTTTCTAAAACTCAACAATAATCATTTATTAATGTAGATATCAATTACGAGATGCCGGAGAGCCTTCTTTTACTGTCTCCGGTACAATACAAAAATAATCACGGATAGCCTTGCGAAATGCTTCCCTTCAACAACAAAAGATCTGGCAACCTTCTTGCTCCCGTGAAATACATAATCTCCCGTGCCTACGCACGGACTCCAAAATACAACCTCTCTCAACGAGGTATTTCCCACTCTCTCGTGCACAGAGCATTTCACACACCACTCTTCGAATCGCCTCCAAGCCGGGGTCATTCAACCCTCGACTGTCCCCTCAAGGAATGTCACAGGAACGAGATAAGGGTTTTGTGCTTCTCTGCGCTACGCATAGCAACAGAGACAGTAACTATGGCATAAGCAGAGAATTTGCATAAAATCCTACACATGTATATATTAGAGGGGTGAAGGGGGAAGGGAAATAAAGAAGCATTGTCTCAATTTTGTGCCTGCAATTTTTCGTCACTTTTGTGTAGTCCATCATTCTTAACAGTTTTTGTTGCCACTCCTGTTTCGTAAAACTTCAATAAACGCTTTATTTAATAATAGATTTAAAGGGAATAATATTTTGATCCCCAAAGAAGGTTTGCAACAACAACAAAAAGTTCTAAAAGAAAGAGTTATTCTGTCGAGTGCAGAAAGGAATCATAGAAGACTCCGTAAATAACAATCTTACAGCTTTCTGCAAAGAAAAGAGGTTGGATCTCCAAAGGGTATGAAAATAACAATCAGAGTATGATAACCTCAGTCAATTGGTGGATCCGAGAAATGCTAAGTAGCGCAAGTGTGGATCAGGTCGGCAACTACTATTTCCTGAGTTGGAAGACATCATCTGTGAATGGATTGCTGACAGAAGAGTCAAGACTTTGATTGTTCGTGGGGCTGATATTTAAGCCTCTGCCCTTACAATAGCACCACAGTTAGACATATCGCCAGACGAATTAGATGCATCACAATACTGGATGGATGGCTTTCTTCAGCGATATGGACAGTATCTAAGGAGATCGACAACACTATTCAAGCTGGAAGATGGGGAAATTTTTAAACGTGCATTTGCACTCAATTCTTTTGTAGTGCACATCGACTGGAGGACCAATGGTTCTCTAGGAAATGAAATCGCAATAAATTCAGGCCAGAATTTGGGGTTTGGAGATTTATAATGGTGTTCCAGAAGAAGATGGCAAGACTGTACCTGAATAAACGAAAATTTGTACATGAATATATGAACAAATGTAGAGTGAATAGATGTTCACTGTATTTATATATATATATATATATATATATATATGGGTGGGGGAGAGAGAGAAATGTTTCTTTAGATGGCAGACCAAAACATATACGTCCCTATGACATTACACTGAACAAAATCTGTCATTAAGGATTAATCCTAAAAGCAACTATTTTTTTCTGTGAAAATTTCCCCGCCCTTCACGGTTATGCAGTAACATTTTAATACGATTCACTTACATAGCCTTTCTTGCCCGTTACGAGGTTACTGGCTGTAGATTCAGCCGTGGGAAGGCAGATGGGCTGCACTCGCTGCGAATACTTGATTTTCGGTTTGAATGTAACCAAGGCGATGTCCGAATCCTGGTTTACGTTATCGTAGTCCGGGTGCAGGATCAATCTGTCGCTCTGGAACAAACAAAGAAAGCTCGGTTGAATGAAAATCTCAAAAGGAGATAGCAAGGTGCCGATTGAATCGCGGAGATTGAAAGATTTAGGTCTCGTTCACATTGCATCCAGAGCATAGCGCTGCGTACCTCCTTTGGTGCTGAAATTGTTGACAAGACCTGTGACGTATCACATGGTCATTGCTTTAAGCTCTGTTCTTGGTTTTTATAGCTAGAGTTACGCATCTCTTCGGAAGCAATATGGATTGGGTCTAAATCTCAAAAAACTAATGAAAAAACGAAGACAAAATGCCAAGAAATGCTTAAACTCTGACATTTCGTATTTTCAAGAAACACATAACAATATAGAAGAAGTGAATTATAAGATTAATACAAAATTATACATTTTCTAAATACAAAATACTGAGTTTCGACCGCTAATTGAAGCTACGTTGGTGATCTGGCCGTAAATGAATAAGGAAGACCAATTTATTTCTCAAAAAGCAATCTATATATCCTGGCCATTTCAAAAGGCTATCTTTAGTTGCACAATTTAAATGCTAGAAATTAGACAACACCTTCTACGGTACACCACTTAACGTAGAAGGCAATGTCATTTCTTTTCAATTCATATGCTACCTCACGTCGTCTGCCACCTCAGTTGGCAAATCAGATCTAAGTTCGATTATTGTGCTATAAGAACCAAGTTGTGGAAAAGCCCTGTTTACTCAAATTTTGTAGTAGCGTGAAGATTTGTTTGGTGCCTAAACACGCACTGCTTATCTATATAGACCTTGACAGTAAAACTTCATTTCAAGGGAATTTCCACATAGGAGCTACCAAAGACTATCTAAATCGGAACAGAACTTGGACGTTTATGGAGAGTAGGAGTACAAGTACCGATTAAGAGAATGTCTTGAATTCGATTCAGTTCAAAGGCCAAAGTATGTTTTCCAAGTGACGTCCACAAAAAGATAGACATTAATAATTATATAATAAGTAAAATTGTCTTCCGTTGCTTTGCTGTATGAATATGAACAAGACATATGACTTAATGGGTCGCCATTTACTTCTAGTAGAAAGTGCCTCTAAATAGTAAGTTGCGTATAGTTTCAAATACGAATAAATATCATTCCACTAAGACTGTACTTGGATTCTACTGTGAGCTGGCATAGGGGTTGGACAATATACGTGTACTAGACACTAAGCTTAATTCTCATCAGGTCGATGTCTGAATGTTTCGTCGTATGATGTTGAGCATATACGTATGTGTTAGAAAATGTACCCACCGCCCGAATCAGTACTTGATCGTCATCAAGAGTCGTACTTTGGTGATATTTCCCGAAGAAGAGGACAAATCTATTGCCACGGGTCAGGCAGTGGGCGGCTGTAATGACCGTTCTGGTGTTGAGTACGGCTCCTCCGCAGATGAGGCGCATATTGTTGTTCTCGAGGACGCCAATCGCCACGACCCAAGGCCATTCACCAATCTCGGTCTTGTTTCCGTGCAGGATTCTCCAAGAGGTTCCCATCACAGAACGTCCACAGTCTGGAAGGAAGAAATTGATCCATAAAAATCTACATGATCAAAAGTATCTAATATCTGAAATAATGTCCTGGCAGAGGATTTTGAGTACAGACATATGCGTATGAAAAAGTATTCACCATACAAATCAGTACTTGCTCGTCATCAAGTCTGTTACTTTGGTGATATTCCACGAGGAGGAGGATGAATAAATATCATTCAAATGATCATTAGATCAGTGTTTTTCAATTTGTTAGTCGTCCTCAATTCCCCCTAAGGTATCAGAGAAGTACCTAATTTGAAATTCTGTAAGTGAAAAATACATGGAGTATGAAAAAATAGGAAGAAATTCAACGCTGTAGTTTTTGTTTTGTTTTTAAATTAATTGATGTGTTATCAAACATTTTAAATAATAAAAAGAAATTTTTCTTTATTACTGAATGTAACAGTACACTTCAACAAGTTTTTCCAAAGTCAAATCCTTTTATTTCATTCCATATTTAATACTGATCCTTTGAATTTTGCTTTCGACATTATGTAAGTCTCTACGTTTAGTTTAAATAGCAAACAGACAAGTATTCCTTAATGTTACGCCAGACAGGTTCTTCAACACGAGTCTTTGCCTGGCAGCCCAATAAAATTTCGAATTATTTTAAAAAGTTAATAGGTTCTCCAACTTTTTCAGCTACAACGTCCTTTAAGTTCAGGGCAACTGTTGATATGGGTCCCTGTCATATTGGAGAAACCACACAAAGCGCAAATGGTGATTGGGCGTCAGTCTGATTCAATGATGTAGGTTGTTGTGGCCATACACACAAGTATGTGAATTCAATATATTGCTGTTAAAAATGGAAACAACATGCAAACTTTTATTTATTTACAGATTTTTGGAAGCTCTGAATATTGCCTCACTACCTACGATCAACTTCGCCCCCTCCCAAAAAAAGGAACATCTTTCTGTCCTATTTGCAGGATATTTCTACAGACTTTTCTAAAAATTCAAAGATACATAGTTCATCTATATATTGCATTACGACCATTTTATCTCGCAAGTTTTTGGAAAGATTTTTTATGAACATTTTTTAAAGCTTAAAGTTCATTATAGTCTTTCCCAGAATTAAATATAAAGAAATCATCCATAAAAGGGTATGTATATGTTTACTCTTTTCTATATTATTACTTTCTTCATAAAGCTTATTAGCCTTGATTCTCAGTTATATAAAATTTTACACTCTACAGTACTAATATGAGTATCTTGAACATTTATGAGTTTTGGTACCTTTTGTTAACTGGAAATCCTACCTTATTTTAATACTATTTTTCTGCAGTACGCCAGTAGGGTAAAAAATCGGTTGAAAAAATTCAATTCCAAGGTAAATTTCAATCCCCTCCCCAGAAACGAAATTTCTCCTTCAAGAAAGAGAAATTGCACCTTAAAGTTGAATCTAGTTGCGACTCTGCTATGAACCGAGACAAATGTTATGTTTGATTTATATCATATATTCCGAAAGTTGCTGAATTGTTGCCACTTTACAGTATATAGGCACCAATCATCAAAAAGTAATTCGGTTTTACACGAAATTTAACCTGGTTGAATTTTGTGTGTAAGGTTCATTAAATTTGATTTAAATATTTATTCATTCTTATCTTAAAATAATGTAGACACATACATGACCTGAAAAAAAATCTTACCGCCCATTTGTGCTATTTGACAAGCAGTTTGACAAGCATTTATACACCTCAGTGGCAGTAGCGAAAACTCGGATCGAGGGTTTAAATTCGCACCAAGGGGTAAGCAATTAAATTCTTTTTTTTCTTCCTCTGTTAAACGTCGCCAAAGCATTGAAATATTACTTATTTTCTTAGAAATTTTTGCAAACTTGAAAAATGGCAAAAACTCAAATCTACAATGTGATAACAATAGCACCTTAGTGCCTTAAATAACTAACTTAGATTTAACACCTAGCTTCAATACAACATCGTGCAACAGATATAAACAAGGTGCATCTGTTAGAAGCGGACTAATGCATGTTGTACATACGTAATGAACACGCAGCAAGCAAAGAAATGTTCGTTACACAAGCTACTACTATACCTGAAACACACTTCGGCGGAAGATCCGACCACATTCCGGTTGATTCGCATGTCAGAGAGAACGCTCCTTGAGTGATGTATCCATCATTGCACTCGTACTCCAATCTGGTGCGTTCCGGGTACTCGGGGGTGTCCTCCGACACTAGGGTTGTTGATCCAGTTCTCGGTCTGGCCGTGGGTGAATAGTACCGGATTATTCCATTCAGGAGAGGCCCAGGATTCACGCAGTACAGCTTGTTTCTGACGTTAGCGGTAACGGGAGCGTCAATTTCTGTTCAAATCCAGTGCAATTTATACAAACGCAATGTCAATAAAAAGAAAAACTAAATATATCGAATGATGACACACAAATGAAAAAGGAGGCTGGTAAACAGAAGAAAATGGTGGAGAACACGCTTACCGATATAATACAGTAACTTTATGGTAAAGCTCAACATAGTCGTTTACGTAGACAACAAATTCATTGAGCCATTTAAAGAGACAAAAGGTATTGCGTCCTCTTCAATGGGTTATTGAAAAGTAAGTGTGAAACACAACGTACCTAATATTGTAGATGGGCTATGAAGTAGATGGAATTTCCCCTTGAGATTCTAACGAATTATAATTTCGATGGGTAAAATTACTACGCATTTATTAAGGTTTTATTTAAAAAAATGTCAAGAATAAAGTCTAGACTCTCAACCCCAAAACAAGTACAGACAATGCTTGATTATGAGGCATAAATAAATTTGTGCAACATAAACACACCCAATTAAGGACAATAATTTCCAAATTCTGTCAACATTTGGTGTCTGGCAACCACGCTTGATTCTAATCCAAATTTTTACTGTGAATCGAATACATTTTTTATGCATCTGATTGTTGCAGCATTATTGAACCGATTGTGCTTTTGGTACATTCAGTTTTTCTACGACAAGTTCGCGTCACCTCCAAATTTGACGCCTCACATAATTTGCCTATTTTCGAGCTTTACATGAATTAAACTTTGCATAAATTTCGAATGATTATACAATATATGGGGTTTTTTCTCACCTGAAATATGCAAATACCCCTTTTCAGAAAAGAAACTACTTAAATAGCTACTAGCCAAAGCAATACCAGCCAAGATTATTATATACATGTAATATCTGGCTGGAAATCTTTGTGCAATGTATGAACCTGTAAATTTAAAGAATTCAAGATGTTTTTGAGAGGATAAGAAATTATTAAAGACTCTTTGAGATTAATACTGCCCCTTTTTTACATATTTAAGGTGTAATCCTAAGGAACTGACCTACGCCTTCAATAAAGACTTATTTCATGATTTTCCTGCTTTAAATAGTTGCAACCGATAAAGATATCAAATTATTAAGTTTAGTCTACGAAAATCTGCTGACATGCAAGAAAGGAATTATCAAGGCCGTATAAAGGCATGTATACATACAAAAAACGAAGGTTAACGAACAAATTTGTTCCAATTTAAAAGAACAAATTCGTCGTTCCTTTTGGAATACGGCTGAACGTCCTAACCAAATATTTGTGCATACGTTTGTTCATTTTCGTGTAGCGTATTGTTGTGACGAGCTGTTTTCCTAGCTTTACTGAGTTACGATAACGAACAACGAATTTCAGTTTTTTCCTTGAAATGAAATTTCCAAGCAAAAATGAAAAAGATTCCATGCTAAACTGTAAGCTATGGAGTATACAGGAGGATTCAAAACTTGACGTGCAAACTTTTTGGGAAGGTAGAAAACTCAAAAACAAAACAGAATAACATATGAATGTATGATCGGAAACGCAAACCTGATCAGCTAGAGGATAAACGAAGATGCAGAAATGAAAACCCAATAATGTCTGGAAATACTCTTTATTTAGCGATACTTTACACTAGGACTGTACGTGTGAACGTTCAGTTTCCCAACAACTGTTCAAAGTTCTTACCATCCACAGTTATGCACGCTTCAAAACGGCGACGCTTCGATTGTCGAACCCTATTGAAATTTCCCGGCATTTCGCGGACGTTTGCAGCTGCGACGGAGATTCTTGCGACGAGATCGGTTACAGAATCAAAGGACATGTCGTAGACCATGGACTTAAGGGTTCCATACAGGAAGAAACACATGCTAGATAAATAAGGCGGTCATGGTGGCCATGGGACGGGTCCTCAACACCCAATCCATCGGGGTGCAAACGTACTGTTCAAGTAATCACGTTCGACACGGGAATAATGTGTTGGAGCCCCATCGTGCTGGAACCACTTTGCATGCCGAAGCGGAATTGGAACAATGTCCAGTAATTCTGGCAGTACCTCCTCCAATGAAATGTGATATTTCCGACCATCCAGTGGGGATGGTAAGAGGTATGGCCCGATTAAGTAATCAGCAATAATACCCACCAATACATTCACTAAGAACCGATGTTTGGCATCGTGTGGTCGCATACATCGTCGGTTGTTGTGGCTCCACACATAAACATTGTGTTGATTAAATATCCCTTCATGAGAGAAAGAGGATCCTAACTACAGCACTGAGGAACAACGCCCTACAGCGTCAGGTTTGCATTTCCAGTTATACATTCCTATGTGATTCTGTTTTGGTTTTGAGTTTTCTACCTCCCCTAAAAGTTTGTACGTTGAGTATTGAATCCCCCTGTATATATACTGAAGGGATGATGAACTTCGTTTGATGTACCGTATAGTGAGCGAACCTTGGTAAAGCTAAAAGAATGCATTCCATGGTCTTCGTTTCTACTTACACATTTAGCGCACAACGGCATGCAATATCCTTCGTTCGTTTCATTCCCTGTATGTATACGCGTCTTAACCATTATGCTCAGATGATCAAACAATGTAACAATAACTAGGCATAATAACAAGGCTCTTTTTTTCTTCTTTTTAGCTGGATGGTCAGGAATGTTACAGAAAAAAAAAGATGACATACCTTTTTCGCAAACGGGGGGTTCCGTAGACCAGTTTCCATCTTCTTTGCAAGTCAGGTTGAAGTACCCACGCAGAGTGTAACCACTGTCGCAAGAATACTCGAGGCGAGCATCCAAAGGATATTCTGGATCTTCTAAGGTAGTCTCAGGCTGTACTCTTCGACGACCACTAAGCGGAGGATAGTACACTACTTGCGCGTTAGTAACACTAGCTCCTGGGTTCAAGCAATATACACGGTCAACATCTGCATCAAGAAAACAAGAAAATTAATTCAAAAAAACTTAAACCATTTAACAATAGAAATAAGAACCTTTAAGCATTAAGTTCATTGTCCTTTGACATTTACTTACATCCAGAAGGAATCTGCAAGCGGAATCTATAAATGTTTTCTACCTATTCGAGTTCCATGGTTGACAGGGGCGTGCTTAGGGTTTTAGCGGCCCTGGGCGAAACACATTTACTGGAAATCAAATTTCTCTACGTACTGAGTAATGGATCTTGTAAGACATCCCCGACACAATTCTTCGAGAAGTGCGAAATAAAATGCATTATAATGGTAGAGTGAACAAGTAAAAGCCATTTTTTGTTTACCTCACTCCTTCAGCCTTCAGACCCCTTTCTTCCCAACAGGTTGGGAGCTCATTTACTTACTTGTCTTACACTCCCTGGAGAAATGTCTTGTCTATTGTTTGCTTTGAAAATACCAAACATTTGACCAATTGGTATTAGTATTCGTTCACAAATAAATGTTCACAAATAAATGTTCAAATAATAGTTTGTCAATTAAGATTCCTTCTACAATTCTTTTCAAAAAATCGAAACATATATTTATTTATAAGTTGAAATATAGAAACGGCTAAAAATGAGGGATTTCTTAAAAAACCCATAACATTTAGAAAAGTGTTGCAATGAGGAATAAAAATGGCGGCCCTAAATTTTTAGCGGCCCTGGGCGGTTGCCCAGTTCGCCCACCCGTAAGCACGGCCCTGATGGTTGACATAATGTATGCAGCTTTACCGGCTGTAAACTGCCGTCTTTAAACTAAAGATCTTGGCCTGGCTCTAGAGAAGGAAAAGATGACCGCACCTCACCAAAACCTAACAACCTAATTTCGTGATCTTACCTGCAATGACTCTATACAGGTTGTAATTGTGATTTTCGGCGTTTTCAGACATGATAAGATGCATGAATAAAATCTAATTTAAAATTGAATGAATTCAGATGCGTCCATAGTTAAATAGCACTTATATATTTATCTTACAAACTTTTTTTAGCCGCCTATTTATAGAATTTATAATGAACAGGGTAAGCGTTATTGAGAATCAAAAATAATCAGGAGTAAGCGTACAAAATTCCCCTTTACCCCAAAATAATTTACCCAGCAGTAAAAGTCAATGGAAAGTATAATGATCCTTTTGAGTTGAGGGCCTAATTGTACGTGTGTTGGGAAATTCGCGGCGATAAGAAATTCAAAAAGTTTCAATACTGTACGTATTTTCCTAATCTCGTTATCGAGTTTTGTTATTGGAATGTTGTTTAAAAACAACGATTGTGTAATCGCAAAACGGAAAGCATTTAGGATGGGCTTTGGGCTCTATGCAAACTGATACTGTTCCTGTTTGAAAAACAATCCTGAGATGGGTTTCAATCGTGAACGCAAGTATGCCTGCATTACCGTGGAAACCAAGTTGTAGTCCTCGGAACATTAGAACATACGAAAATGTGCAACGAGACTGTAAAGTCCGCAATTCGGTACGAAGTTGCCTCCATTCCCTCAGAGATGACCAACAAAGCAATGGAAAACTGCAGAGAATGTCTTCGTCAGTGCGTCGCAAATAACGGGAGCCCCGTGTGTGATGTTACTTTCAAGACCTAGTGATAAAAAACAAGATTTTTGATACTTTTCGAAATATAAACCTTTTTCTGTAAGTTGTTTCGTTCGTTTTTTATTAACCTTTCAAATGTGAGAGTCCATTCTGCCGCACCCTGTTTACCTCAAGTAAATGCGTTGGGTATTGAGTCCCGAAGATGTAATCGGTTATGGTTAAAAAGTTGCTTCACTGATAGACATAATGATGGTATTGAATGAAATGGGCCGTGCCTCAGTTCAAGTACATGTTTTGAAAAAAAAAATTTCAATATGCATGCACCTGTTCAGAACAAAGTAAATATTTTATTATTTCATTAATATTGGGTGGATATATTTACTAATGATGGTACTATGCATTTTGAAGAAGGTATATCTACGCTATAGAACAGTTTTTCGTGTTAAAAACATGAAAAATATTTCCATATGGAAAGGTAGTAATCAGAATTTAGAAATATCACACTTTGACCTTTTTTATGTTTGTAGTATACAGAAGATATTTTCGGCTAGATGTTCAAAACTGAATTGAGCTTATAAAAAAACGGTTTGTTCAAAACTCAAAGTGAATATATTTAATGATTGTCATTCACGCAATAGCAGTTTAATGCGTAAACGGTGTGAATTGCTGTGTCCCGTTTTAACCCTTCAGCGTGCGTGCCAATTTTTGGAACACCAGCAAGCGCGCTTTGCATAAAGTTCAACGTCTCTTTGAACCTTGATTATTCCTTTTCTAATAAACTTTTTTCCTTCAAATTGAAAATTATAATTCTGCGTTTTATAACAAGATATAAAATGTTGATAATATTGAGATATATTTATAATTAAAGGCTAAAGAATGCAGATACAATCGGCTTATTTCAAAACAGACCGGTTTATTGGATCTAGGGACAACTTGCGAGTGGATTCCTATTATGTCTAAAAACATAAATAAACAATGAGATTGTCCATCTTTGTGATATTCGAGATGCCGTGTAATAGCTGCACATTGGATCGAGTACATCAACTCCTGCTTTTGTCGTATTGTAATCCAGTTTAATCGCCGGTTTACCTCGGTTAAATCACGACTAACAATGAATGGAAAGGAATACAAGGGTCAGAAAATCAGACCTGCATTAGGAAGGGTGTAGCTATAAATAGAAACTGATTAGAACATTCAAACCTTACATGTAAAAACAAACCATTCAAATTTACGAAAATGTTGCACTTTGTACACGGGCGCGCCTGATTAAGAGTTAAACGCTTGAAAAATGAAAACTCCATTTCACGTCTCCCATCAACAGTGTGTTAATTGCTGGTTTCTCCAGCCCTGCCCGAATGATATATTGCATAATAATGTATTAATTTTTTTAAATGAAAGAATTTGTTCCTATCCTCTTCCTGTCTACATTTTCTATTTTCATTTTACTGTCCTTACCAAACAGAAAACAGTAGAAACCCAAATTAAAAATGTCAAGGATTATAAAATAACAAAATATTTATCCACAAAATATATAACCTCTCGAATGAAAAAAAATGTTCGATATCAACTAGGTGGAGTTAAAAATTTCAAAACAATCTACTCTCTTCTTTGTCAATATAAAACAGACGTCTTGGGACACAACGCTGTGACTGATGAGCTGTTACCAATCTCTAGTCACAAACATGAATCATCTGAAAGCCGCAGCATTAACAACCTTACAGAATGTAAATGCTGATATTGTGACCTGAGTGACAAATTGCACTCAGGTCCTGATCTATGCTATTAGGACAGTTACAAAGAAAGTTAATTCATCTTGAGCATTGCTTCTGTATTACGGATGCGCATACTCCAAATCCCTTGAAAAAACGCATAACGGGTTAAAAAATTAATGCTTTAGATATAGATGTTTATAGCTTTCATTTTCCGCCTTTTGGTGCAAAAAATTTGATACTTACCCTTTACACAGATCTTTGGCGAACCTCTCGACGAGGAAAAGCCGTTTTCATAAACTTGGAGAGACCGGCGCGTGATTTCTGGACATTACTTACAAATCGGAGACGCAATCACCTCACCACGGTGTTACTAACAAAACAACTATGTTTAAGTGCATATAAAAAGTGGACCAAAAAGGTACATGAAAATGAAATTTAAAGAGTTATTCAAAAAAAATTTTTTTTCAACATACATCTATCCGCTTCTTGCAAATACATCTTCATGTAAACGAAATTCTCGCATGAAAGAAATAACGATATATTTTCTACGAAAAGTATAGTTTGCAAAAAATAACAAGTGATGCAAAAAATCAGCATTATATATATATACAATATATATATATATATATATATATATATATATATATATATATATATATATAAAGTCAGCATTATACACTGAAGTGCCACTGAATTAGGGATAGCAAAGCCTATGCAAATTGTGTAGCGCTGCGCATCATGTATGCGCAAGTGAGGGCGCTTTGGTAACTGCATATATAGCTCGTACTGTGGTTGTTCTGAATTAGTTGTTGGAATTGCCAGTATGGGTAAACTGCCTGATTTAGACGCCTTCGATCGCGGATGGTAGGTGCGCGACGCATGGGCCATTCAATTTCCGAAATCGTCAGATATCTAGGATTTTCAAGGTCGACAGTGTCAAGAGCATACCAAGAATACATGGATGGTGGAAAAAAAACTAGCGATCGGGCAAACTGCAAAGGACAATTAGCCTTGACAGTGCGTGGTGAGAGACGGCTCAGGCGTATTATACTTAGCCAGCGAAGCCAAACATTAGCTCAAATTGCCACCCAGTTTCATGACGGTGCCAGTCGTACAGTCAGTAAATGGAGTGTGCAACGCTCGCTTCACCGTATGGGTTTCGGGAGCCGTCGACCTACGAGAGTACCATTGCTCTATACTCGCCATCGGGCTGCACATCTTGCCTGGGCAAGAGAACACAGAGACTGGAGTGTAGACGACTGGAAACGAGTAGCATGGAGTGATGAATCTCGATTCCGACTACTTAACGCCGACGGGAGGCTGAGAATATGGCGTCAGGCTCATGAAGCCATGGATCCTGCATGCCTGGCTGGAACTGTACAAGGGCATGGTGGCTCAATCATGGTCTGGGGTGTTTTTTCGTGGCACAGTTTGGGATCTTTGGTGCGTGTACCAACCTCCCTCAATGCAATTCGGGACGTAGAGTTGCTGGGTGATCACCTCCATTCGTTTATGCTGTTCTGTTATCCGCACGGTAATGGAGTTTTCCAGCAAGACAACTGTACCTCTCACAAGTCCCGGTTGGATACTGGCTGGTTGGATGAGCATTCCTCTGACTTCTCTGTCATGAATTGGCCACCTAGAAGCCCAGACTTAAATCCTATTGAGCATCTTTGGGATGTTTTGGAACAAGGCGTGAAAGGCCATCACACAGCACCAAAGAACCTTACTGAATTATGTACAGCTTTAGCCAATATTTGGCAAGCCATTCCCGTGGAACGTTTCCAGAAACATGTTGAATCTATGCCTCGTCGTGTGGCAGCCGTTATCAAGGCCAGAGGAGGCCCAACTCGTTACTAGGTAGGTATCCCTAATTTAGTGGCACTTCAGTGTATATATATGTGTGTGTGTGTGTGTGTGTGTGTGTGTGATAATATTATTAACAACCTATAATTGCCTTCTCTGAACTTTTTCTCTCATCTGGTAACACCTTTCTGACGCCTTGGCGAGATGCTTCGAATTTCCACATACTACCTATACCAGCCAATTCTGGAAACCTCTCTGACCTAATTCTATTTTCGCGCTCTACGGGGGAGACGCTGGACTGACTCCAACTAAATAAGATGTGCAACTTTATTCATAAATAGATACCATTGTTCCTGAAGCTGACTTTATTATTTTCCGGCCTCGATTACAGTATTTTCAGGAGATGTCTATTCCGGACATTTCATATATACAACTTTTTTTTTTATTTTAACTTGAAAAAGTAGTTCTCAAAAACAGAAATGTTGTTTTAAAAGTAAGTATTTTCTTGTATTCCTCTTATTTAATTTATGATCGGTCGGTATAATGTGAAATTACTGGAATCTTCATTCAGAAGAATGAATCTTATCTTAGTCTTACCCGGTTCACGAGGCTGAGGTTTGCACGTTGGTCTCGCAGAAGACCATTTTCCAGATGTGAGACAGTATACAGTTCTCTCGCCATTCAGATCGTATTCCTGGTTGCAAAAGTACACCAAGGATGATCCCTGGGGGAAACCTCGCCGACTCTCAGGGGTTTGGGGCTTTCGACTACCGTTTGGGTCTATCCCGGGATCTTGACAATAAGCCAGGGATGTCCTTGGCCTTACTGAAATAAACAGAAAAATTTTCTCAGTTCATCACCAAATTATATAATACACCGTGCGTTACGCTGTGGTAGACGAACTGTAAACCATCATTAAGTTGCAAAATGGAGTGACCGGAAATTCGCAGCATAACGGACTTACGGAGTCACAGTTAAGTGATACACTACTGATTACAATACGGATTTTGTAATTCGAGTGACAAATAACTCTCAGATCCTAAAACAGTCCACGAAACAATCTACTCTATTAATGCCAGTTAAAATGAAAGTTAAATCCTATAAGCATTGCTTGTTTATAACGACCATATTAAATGCCATAAACAAACACATGTCCGGATAAAAAAATATTGCTTCAGAGATGCATGTTTGTTTCCTTTATATTCCGCCATTGGTGCATGGTATTTTATTCAGATGAGCTTATCTTACCTGTTGCACGAGGTTTGCACGTTGGCCTCGCAGAAGACCATTTTCCAGATGTGGCGCAGAATACATTCTCGTCGTCATTCAGATTGTAACCCTGGTTACAAGAGTATTCCAAGGAGGAGCCCTGAGGAAAACTTTGGTGTCTTGGGGGAGATTGGTGGGTTTCGACTACCATTCGGGTCCATCCCGGGATCAGGACAATGAAGCAAGTCTGCCAGCGGGCGCACTAAATCTGCCTCATTGTTCTGATCCCTGCTTTCGTCACATTCACAAAATCTTCTCAGTATGTTCCGTGTCGTGTGGTGACTGGAAGCTGCCATGGAAGATTCTCAGATTTTTCCATTTAGAACGCCCCTTTTCACAGACAAATCAGTGTTAAGTTCGTGGATTAAAACACCACGAAAGGTAAATTTCCTAATTCATACACACCCCGCGATTGCTGTAAAAGCATGGAGAAGATTCCAAAATTTTCATGTCCATCGTTACAAATACTAGAGAAGTAGACTAAAAATTCACGTCTCTACAGAGGCTGTTACTGACGAAAGGATTGCTAAGAGCGATTCGTATATATTGGAAACATATGTCAGCCGTACAAAGTGTTGATCATGATGACTCGAAAAAGATATTTTATACGGAAAAACGTGTTCGACTTTTAAAAGGCAGAGGGTGAAATGTCAACCCACCTTTAAGTTTCATGTTACTGCTTCGACATCTAATTACATCATGACGACGCTAGGAAAACATTCATCCCATATTATATATACTGACGTCTAAGGTGAACAGGATTTTTTGCATGTTTACCGCTTTGTTGTTGTTGTTATGGACCAGTAGGATAGGAGGGAACGAGTTGAATAGGAATTTTTTGGAAAGGCCTAATGACTGGCCATCGTGCATACGTTTGTTGGTAAGGCGGATGATTGTAATACTGCCGCTTCTGTCGAGATAGCTTTTCCTGTCGTGTTGCAGAAATTGGCATATATACATAGTTAAAACTCGCCATAAACTTAATCTCTTTTAGTTTGACCCTGATCCCTTCCTTTTCTCTATTTATTATTCAGTTTTTTCTTTCCTGTGCATTTATTTCCTTTTCCTGTTTGTTATCTCTCTGTTCTAATATTCACCTTCGTCAAGTCGATTTTGGAATCCACAGCAATATCTATTTCATTTTAACAACTATCGCACCTATGGAACTGCATTTATAACCATGAATTATTTCACTGACGGCAAAAAGGCTGGAATTTTTTGTTGTCTTGATGAACGCTGGGGATTGCAGAACTGGGTATCCGGAGGAAGTTGTTGGAACCGAAACTCGGTTCCAATGGTTGGAGAATCGGGTATTCTAAAATAGTGAATCTTAGCCTTAAAAAATCACCATTTTCACTGGATAAACAGTTTAATAATGCATCATAATTTATCACTGTCAAGGTCCTTCGAACCCTTTGCCATAAGAGCATCCACAGTACTAACTACCGAATCCTCTCCAACCATATCAGATGTCAATTCCCTTCTGGTGTCAAAAGATATGACTTCAAGTGCCATTTTCTTCGACTGATTTATTATTAAAAATATTTAAAAAAATAGCTTCATTTATAACAATATTAAAAAGGGAAACAAACTAGGGTGATTGTCCCAAATAACGCCTACTCGTGTTTCTAAAGTATGATTTGCGCTATGTATGAGAAAATACAGTAACTTTTTAGTTCTGGGATTGTACTAACAGCGGCGATAGCGTCAACGTTCTTATCACTGACAACAGAAACTATATGAAAGTTGTTTTGGCTGTTGTCTTCGTAAACTCTGGCTCCAAAGAATCAGAATCCAGTGAATGACCAGGTAGGTGCATCCAAATTCTAATTTTGCTTATACCATTTGAAAGTGCATTAAACTGAGACTTTGCTAGCAACGCCTTTTAACAAGTACTCCTAATTTCGCCTGGTAGGCGGTAAGAGGAACAGAGGTAGACGATATTAGGAATCGCTCTGGAGCTCACTGGAAATTTCAAATTTTCCAATTTAGCTACATATCTTAAACAGGCACTAGTTTTGAAGCTGGTTGATCTCAGGATACGAAAGGAAATAGTTCTTAGGGATATTCTTTGAGTTTCCAGCCTAATCAGAAACTAAAAACTGGATGCAATGTCGGGAAAAATTTAGAATAGGTGATATTTGGGACACCTACCTTATATCTGCAACTTGACGTGCAATAAGAAACTTACTCAAAGGTTAACACTGAGCTAAATGAACCAAATATGGCGGCAAAAAAGTATGGATGTATTTCAACTTGGCAAGGAAATTTATATATTAAAACTTCCAAACCGGTCAGGAACTTTTAGTATCCTTTTTACAGTTAAAAAATTTGAACACATAACCCAAGAAATTTATTTATCGAGAAAAATTACAGACGTTTATGAAATATATTGACATCTATTACATTGAAACGTGGATATGAAAGTAGATATTTTGTTGACTAACCTTTCGAACATAGTCGACCTCGAAAACCGTCTGGGCACTCCAAACAACAGTCTAGACCGTCTTTGCAAGTTTTACAATTAGACCACCGACTGCAGGGATACCCTTTGCCGTCGATTTCTTGTGGGCAAACTCTAAAGACAATTAAGATCGGTAAGAATGAGTGGTTCAGTCAATACATCTAGAAAAATACTAAGCATTGCATAGATCAGTCATTCCCAGCAGGTCTGCAGCAACACTTTAGGCTGCCGTGATATCGGCCAGGGGTGCCACGAGATATTTTTTAGATAAAAAAAAAAAATATTAGTTGGGCGCAATCGATGCACTCATTCCTGAGGATGAATTAACTACCCTTAGGGTAACAACTGTAACGCTTGATATCAAACATTTGTGCTCTAAGCATCCTTCGCAAGTCTAGCAGAAATTAAACAAAAATCTTTTTAGCGTTTTCTATTTCAGTCCTCTAATGTAATATTATGCTGAATCCCATAGCTATTTTTAAAACTGAATTAATATATCCTATTCAAGTGATAAGGGATAATATATCCTATTCTAATGAAATATATTACATATTTTTCAATAAATGAATACAGTCAGCAATGGAGTAATTATTTAAGTGAACTTAAACTTCACTTGCTCTTGAAATATATTCCATTTTAATTTAATATTTAAAAAATTGAAAACATAAACATTCTAACAAAAGTGCCGCAAACATAAAAAGTTTGAGTCCCCTTGGGAATATGAAAGAACCATAGAAAAATGACCTTATTTGAGAACACATAAATTTGCAATACGCTCTGCCGAATTTTTGTCAGCAGTTAATTGAGAATTATACGAGATTGTACGAGCATTATTCCTTAATAAATGCTGTATGACATTTAATGCATATAAAATTGGACAGTGCATGCAAACATGGGTTTAATGCAATTACATGAATACACCTTGAATATTTCACGTTTTCTTAAGCATAAAGCTGTGAGAAACAACAGGAAAACTTTCACATCCCAGTTAGGCAGCAGTTGCGTTTGGCTAACTTGCCTAAAGGTCACTATCAACTGCATTAACGAGCTATCTGCGCACAGTCAAATGATTCAGAGTTTGTCTGAAGGTCGGCTGAATCATTTGAGATTGTATCGTGTGGTCGATGCAATGACTCGCCTCTAACCTTTTCAACTACGGATGAACACACTTGTGTAAGTGTTCATGACGATCTCTTCAGGACATTGTTGCTATGAGGGTGACTTTTAAAACCGCATCCTGTGCCGAAAAGTTTTAACAAGGTAAAGTCATAAAAGGCCTTTTTTATGCAGTTTTCATTTGCGCTCCGTGCACAGTTTAACACCTTAAAGTTCTAATTTACGAAAAGAAAAGGGGCAGATAACATATTACTACTATAGAATGTAAAATTACACAGATAGGGAAGGCTTGTTTAAATGAGAAAATACCTCTTTTCATCTTCAAACTTTCACCAATAGAAACTGAGCACAACAGGGTTTCGCCAGGAGAGCTTAGCGCGTGCAGTAGATTAATAGAATCGCAATCTCATTCAGCAATTGAAGATATTAATTTCGCAACTGAGGAGAAATATTTTTAATGCTTAAATTTGTCAACGGTGCCACGGTGCCACTACTGCTGTTTGAAAGAGGCCAGGGTACTTTTATAACAAATAGGCGTTTTTTTAACAAATGAACCCAGCTCCTCCATCTATGTATGCCAAGACAAAATATAAATACCTCAGAAAAAAATTGATGCCATGCATCCGTTATGGTGTTTTGCACTATACGATGGATATGCACCACATGACAGAACTTGAAGAAATAAGAATTTAAGTATTAAATGATAGCCTAAACTTTGTGGGATTATTTGCGACATACATAAGCACCTGTTGCATAGAAAAATGCTGCCCGAATGTAATAGAACTTGGGTGCTAAGTGTGTTTTGAAGGTTTAAGACAATCGTAAGGACAACCAAACTTTTTCTTTCTAAATAAGTGCAAGAATGTTCTTTCTATAGCAACGTCTAGTACATTAGATTCTATGAGCATGGAACATCTTATAAGAGTTCAAAGATAATTGTCACTCTAATTGCTTATGGGACAGATTAGTAAATATAAAGAAACGTTTTTAAAAACGCAGTTTGCAGGACTAAAGCCATAACGCAGAAGTTAAAATCTTACTAAGTTCAGTAGAGTGTTGCATTTTGTTGTTGTTGTTGTTGCACATTACCAATGACGAGCGTAAATTGGCGATTTTGTAAGAACTAAAATGCAATGAAGACCACAGATAAAATAAGCCGTACCCAGGAGCAAAAATGCAACACGTAGCCGCACGTCAAAAAATGAATATAAAAATTTAGAAAGAGAGCCTGCCTAAAAAGGCGATGCATCAGTCGGCCTAACAGATCTTCACTCCCCCATCGTAGGATCGTTTTCATGTTAATATCTTTAGATTCCCAGATTAGCAACAACATATTTTTGGATTCTATTTCCGGAAACCGAAAATAGTCTATCTATACCTTTTTTACGATATAAAAAACGTACAAATATATAAAATTACTAATCTGTGATTCAAAAAATATTAAGAGGGGAAATTTCCCTATAGCTTAATATGTCAACTGATTTGCCAACCTCAGTGTCCTGATCCTTTTACATTGCTATGATTGCTCTTCAATATGGATCAATGATTAACAATAAAATAATGCTTACTTGACACTTCTTCCCGTACTTCCACATGGACAATGGATCGGGTTATCACACGTGAACTGTTTTGCTGGCCTCCCTCCAGCTGCCACACTCAGGGCTACCAGAACTAGAAATTAGATAAGTGGTGGATTATCGTGGATTACATTCTTTTTTATAAATACACATTTACATTTTCGGTGTACACCGAACTCCCGATCACCAAAAATCAAAAAGCAGATAAATTTTCAAACTGTCGTCGTGCCCCTTCTCCTCTGGACCTTTAACCTTTTGAGGGGCGTCGTTTGCACAGTGCAAACGCCTAAATCTAGTCTTTTTTCCACTTGCATTCAATGTATTCCAGTCAAAAAATGGCTAGTGCTGCCATCTGTCATCAGTTTAAGAAAGTAAAAACATTTTGCAACCTTTAATTGGAAAAATTTTCAAGATTTTTTAGGTTAAAAAAAATTGTGGGTGCTAAGGAAAATCTGCATTGTGGAGGTTCTTGTCTCTGAAAGGGTTAATTGGCGGATGGAAAAGACGTAGATTGAAGGGAAGAATGTGTCATACATCATGGCATGATGTTTAGCATAAGGTACTTGCGCTAATGTAGTAGTGCAGACGTATCGGCGTAAGGATAGAGAGAGTATGGTACGTTTTGCGCAAACTGCGCTAACATACTCGTATTTGCGTGTGCGTAAGTAACGCAGTAGAGTCCTTATTCTTGGTAAAATATTTCGCACACGATAATTGAGCCAACTTTGAATGATACACGCAACTAACATAGTAGAGTAACGGAAGAGCTAGTCATTACTCATGGTAAGATGTTTTGCAAAAGGTAATAACGCTGTGTAAACGTAGCAAAGTTGTTTTTCCAATGGCTGGGAGCTGAGCAATACTCTTTTCCCGTGACAAGCCAGAAGTGTGTGACCATTTCGTCGCATGCATTGCATGCGTTACCACCAGATGCACGACAGGGGGGTGGGTCCACGCTACACCCGTTTGTACCCGTCCCGTAATTTTATAACCGAGTCAAGTGACGAGACCGGAACACTTGTCCCCGCACCTCCAGAGGTATGTTTGGGAACTTGGAGGACATTGTAGCTGTGACAGATTATTTCCGTGCACCAGCCGCTGTTAGTGTACACGTCGGCGGTTCTTTCGATGTCAGGTATCGAACCAGCAACTTGCAGGTCACTGGCTCGATGCCTTTGCTGACTGGGTCAGCGCGCCTACACCGTAGCAAAGTAAGGATAGAGAGAATAATCCTTCATGGTATGTTTTGCACGAACCGAGCTCACTTAGTAAGTTAGAGATAATCATCTTTCATGGTATAATATCTGGCACAAGAAAATTATGCTAACGTTTTAGCATAACCGCAGCCAACGGAGTAAAGTATTGGTACAGCTAGTCATTCTCCATGGTAACATGTTTTGTACAGGATACTTGCTCTTACGTAGTAGCATTAACTTGCCAGGGAAGGGTAAAGCGAGTTTGCATAAATTTCTCCGTTAGACACAGTATATTTTGCTGATTGTGTCTCCTTTGTAATTTTAATACAGTGTTGACGGGAGATTTTATGTATAAACTAACTCGAGTTACCAGCTGTGACAGAAATTTTCGAATAAAATAAACCAAAAGAGGTTCTAAACTTCGTGAAGTGTGTATTCATTATGCAGTTTATGATAATTAGTTATTTTTTCATTTATAACATCAATGTTATTAAACCAAGGCACCTTTTTTTAATATCTCTATAGGTCACGCCCTCCCACTGTAGAGTTTTGGTAGATTTTTTAATATAGTATTTTCGATCGGTGGTAGAACAAATTTTTAAAAAATCAGGTAGAAAATAAGCCTTTCTTTGACTAACACTGCAGATTACAAATTTCAATAATTACAACTAAAATACTTTTTTAGGTGTCAATACAACACTAGTTTAGTGTTTCAGGTTTGGTAAAAAGTCATTTTTTCTGTCCACTCATCTCTAAAAAGAATCGTAGTCACTTTCACGGGTGGATTCTGTCCTATGTCTTTTCTACTTTTAATAGCCTAATTTCACAATCGAAACTATTTTCAGATGAACAATCATGTTCTCATTTACTAAGTTATATTACAGTGTTGTCTCTCAAGCAACCAGAGTATTTGCATGTAATTCAGGAAAAAGTGTTTTTTCTTTCTCTCATTAAAACAATTTGCGACTCATCACTTCACAAAATTAAACATATTAAACTTTGTAAAATCCTAAGTATTGTGTAGATTAGGGCTTCCCAAAGTGGGCGATACCGCCCTCTAGGGGGGCGGTGGAACAGTCCATGGGGGAAGAAGTAGCCCCGGGTGACAATTGTGGGGTGGTGAACGAAAATAGGGGGGGGGGCGGTGAAAGCATAAAAAAAGAAGACGAGACAATTGTAAAACATTCCGAAGAAACTAGAATGTACGGGAAAGACCTAGGCAGGAACAATCATGTATTGTGATACTTGTTACGTATCCAGTGAATTAATTTTCCATTTTTGGTCTACTGAGCATCTTGGGAAGTACCCCTCATTCTGTATTTTGCACCATTTGTACTTCCATTCTCTTCGTGCTGTTGTATTAAATACTAGCCCGGCTTCGGCCATCCGTCCACCAGACAGACGGCTTTGAATTGATTCAGTGAGAGGGAGAATTTTCATAACAGGCACTAATAATTTGTAGTCTCCCCCAACCCCACAAAAAGTAAAATTTGTTATTCGTATCAACACCCACCACCACCTGGTATGATATGAGCATACCTGCATTACAAAAAGATAAAATTTCATGTGCCAGTCTGGAATTGAATTCTAACGAAACAGCATTAACCTCTTGAGACTCGAGCAAAATAAAATTTAAATATTTTTTGTAATTATAGTTTATTAAAACAAACGGGCATTAAAAAACTTGTTTTTCAAGAAATTAATAAATTTAAATTTTTTAATATCTCAGGGGAGCACATCCATTTTATTCGATGTTGAGATCATAAACACGATAAATAATGACAAACCCGCACAAAACCGTTTAAACAAAAACGTTATTTAGGTAAACTAATAAACTTTATAAAATTAATACTAATTATTGAACTTTAAACTAAAATTTAATTAAAAAGTTAATTATTGAATTTTAAAAGTGTATTACTAATAGTTAATAGCGGTTAATTACTTATCAATTTACATTAAGATTCATGGAAAACTTTAAAACAATTTCTTTCGGCAGTAATACACAAAAACATTTTGCAAACTGTACCACTAAAAGCTGTAATGTAATAATGTCAAATTGTGGAATAATAGTTAACCAAAATCAATTTAAAAACCAAACACAGTATAAATAACATAAGAAAAAAAGCATGTGAAATGTTATACGCATGAATAAAAAGAAAACACAATTAAAAAATCGCACATATTCTGCTTCACAATCCTTAAAGACTTGTTAGAACAGCAAAAAATAATACAATCAGCTTTTCTTTATTATTAAAATTCGTTGCCATTCTGCAAGTAAACGATAATCAAAATTGATGCGCGTTATAAAATAAAATTGATATTTGAAAACGAAATTTCAATTCCCAGTTTCTGAAGAATATTTGTGGAATGATTCCTTAATCACTCTTCACTTGATTAAAGGGACAGCTTCAAAGTGGAAACTCTTCGTTTCAAATAGAGTTTCAAAAATCCAGTCAGGAACTGATCCTGCTAATTGGCATTACTGCAGAGGAAAAGATAACCCTGCGGATAACATATCTCGAGCAGCGACCATTGAAAGGCTTATGTCCAGTCCGGTTTGGCTTCAAGGACCGGAATGGACGTAGGAAAAGTGGCCAAAGGGCTTTATCACGAAATTTCTCCAGAAGTATTTTGTGAAAGAAGAACTGAACTAGATGAAATATCATCATTCGGTTGTGAAGTTCGGTCAAATATGGCATAGGCTCTTGACCTGAACGAGTAACTTGCGAAAATTATATCGTGTTACATGTTGGGTACTCTGATTTATCTACAGCACTAGAAATAAAAATAAACGATGCCAAGAACTAAGTGATGAAGAACTTGATGGTGCCGAAAGGATTTGGGTAAAAACCATTCGGGGAGAAGTTTTTGCTGAAGAACTGACAAGGCAAACCAATTTCAAAAACTTCGGCGATTTTAGAATTGAATCCCTTCCTTGATGAGGATGGGATAATGCACGTTGGCGGAAAACTCCAAAAATCAAAACTAGCTAAAACATCCTATTATTATGTCTGCAAGACATAATTTAGTGAGTTTGTTAGTATGGGATATACACAGCAAAGTGTTTCGCGGTGGAATTTCCGAAACTTTAATGGAAATACGCCAAAAGTACTGGCTGATTCAAGGTAGACAAGAACATCCTAAGAAAATGTATTGTGTGCAAGCGATTCAATTCGTCGCACGGTGTTCAAGTTACTGTTCCTATCCCAATTACTCGAATAGAACAGTCACCACCGTTTTCTGTAGATGGTTATAGATTTCGGTGGTCCACTCTATGCAATAAACAGCGAAGATAAAAACTACATTGTGTTATTTACTTGTGGAGTTACGCGAGCTTTTTACTTAGAGTTCATTGGCAGCCTGAGGACAGAAAATTTTCTTCTGGCGCTTCGCTGCTCGTTGAGGTCTCTGTTTTCAAATTTTGACGGCCAGAACTTTTAAGCTAGCAGAAACTGAACTCAAGAAATTGTGGACCGTCATTAACATTAGTTTTTGCACTTAGCAGAAACCTAAGTGCAGGATTTCTGAAAATTTTCATTTGATTTGACTATCTTTTTCAGTGGGGATCTTGGGGCCTTGGGATGGCTTTTGATTAGACCTGCATCCTATTCAGAAAGTTCCCCCTTGAGGTAACTGATTTGGTGAGGCCTGCTGATAAAGAGACCAGTTGGTTGCCTCGTTATATGGTTTAGTTCTTTTACTGCTAGAGAATCTGCATTGATGGTATGCTTGGCTCTAAGTGAGTGATTTCGGTTTATTTTGTCTGCATTCTTCCTGTTAGTAATTATCTTTCTCAATTGGATTATTTTCTTTTAGTTATATTTTTGGTATAGCAGTTTTTGAAACACGTGATCATGTGGTTTATAGAGAGGCCAATCGATTTAATTTTAATGATGTTGTCATTTTAAACTTGTCAACTTGATATTCTTTTTTTTTTACTGGTCATTTCGCCTGTAGGCGGATTTCTGGTAAGGGCCTGTTCCCCATAGAATCCGTCAGCATTAGCGATACTCGTATTTAAATATATTTAACCAATGACAAACCTCCAAACGATTAGCCACGAAATTCTTGAGGCCTGTGATTGGTTTAAAATATATCAATACGACTCACGCTGACGCTGACGGTTGCTATGGGAATAGGCCCTAAGTCTATTTGCCTCTGCCAATTTTTTTTTTCGCCATGAGTCCGTTACTCTTGAATTTTTCTATTTTTACATGGTTTTCAGTAATTAATCCAGAGAAGGAGGTTTAACTCCTAGCGATTCTGATTTTCGAAAAATAAATTATAATTTTGGTATTTTGGGGGTCCCCATGTTTGGTTTACTGGCAGATGTAATTGAGACTACCCGAGATCCGTTTCATTCTTCATTATGCAAAACGGGATTTTCTGGCCAAGTTATAAAATTCTGTTCTTTTTATTTAACTTACACTATCTGGCCAAAAGTATCCGGACACCCCCCCCCTAAAGCAGTGGATCTGGCAGGTGACGTAATTTGATGCGTAACCGAAAGCTATAAAAATGTTGGTAGTGGTTTGTCAGGTCATTTTTATGCGTTTATGAGACAATGAGAAAGTCAAAGGAACTTAGTGACTTTGATCGTGGCATTATAGTGGGATGCCACTTTTGTGGAAAATCAGTTCGTGAAATTTCGGACATTCTACAGAAGCCAAAATCACTGTGAGTGATGTAATTGTGCAGTGGAAACGTCGAGGCAGTAAAGCTGCAGAAAAACGAAGTGGCAGGCTGAAAAAAAAATGAGTGAACGCAGCCGTAGAACTCCGAAAAGGGTAGTGAAACAAAATCGCAAGTCCTCGTTGATTGAAATCACTCAGGAGTTCCAAAGTTCATCAGGCGTTAATGATAGCAGCAGGACTGTTCGTCGAAAGTTAAAAAACTGGGATTCCATGGTCGTTCAGCCGCTCATAAGCCGAACATTAATCTCCAGAATGCGAAGCGTCGATTGCAATGGTGCAAAGATCACCGTCATTGGACTGTGGACATGTGGAAAAAATTTCTTTAGAGGGATGAATCTCGCTTTGCAATCTAGCAGTCCGATGGACGATTGGAGGATGCCCGACTAGCGCTTCTTATGCGACTGTATTGTGCCGACTGTTAAGTTTGGTCGTGGCGGCATCATGGTGTGGGGGTATTTTTCATGGTTTGGCCTGGGTTCCTTAGTTTCTGTGGTTGAAAACATGAACTTTGAGATGTATTTGGAGATTCTGGACAATGCTGATCTCCTAACTCTATGGCAATATTTCGGGGAAGGCCCATTTCTCTTCCAGCAGGATAACTTCTCCATTCCCACATCGAGACCTACGCAGGCATGGTTTGGCGAAATGGGTGTTCAAAAACTGGACTGGCCTTCTCAGAGCCCCGATCTAAATCACACTGAACACCTTTGGGACGAATTAGAACGTAGATTACGTAGCCAGCCAAATCGACCATCCTCACTGCCAGCACTCCCTTGATGGACGCCTGGAAGTCAATTCCTATGGACACCTATCAAAAACTGATGGAAAGTCTCCCCAGACGTGTGCAGGCTGTCATCGATGCAAAAGAAGGACCAACACCATATTAATATATGCGTCAGGACTCTCCGAGTCCGTACAACTGGGCGTCCGGATACTTTTGGCCAGATACTGTATTTGTTATTTCACAGACTAATGTCTTTATGTTTTTGGTTTTAAAATGTTCTTTAATTTAGCTTGATTCCTATATATGCAGTGGTATATTTTAAAAAATTATATACCTATATGTGTATAATATGCACTTTTTTTTAAATAATTTGTTTTGTTTAAAGCCTAAATGAAACCGAGAAAATGGCGTCGCTTTGTTAGGTCGTTATTGCAGCGTCTAGCACGGTTACTGAGTTTTCCGCGATTGGCGGGGAAAACGGAGCTAAATGGTGCCAAAGGGCGTAATATACGGAACTCTTCCCGGTATTTGAGAATAAATCCTAAAGGATATTCTTTCCTCATAATTGAAACCGAAGAACAGGACATTGCAATGCAAACAATAAAACGAAAACAAGCACTCATCCTAAAAATTCATCATCCTAATAAAGGTTTATTTTCGGATGAAAATAATAAACTCTCGGCGTCTACAAAAATATTTTCAATAGAAACCTGTTATCCATTTATAAGACATATGAGTTTGGCGCATTTATCGTCCACGTTAAAAGGGGTACCCACTTCTCGACAATAACCGAAATTTAAACCAAGTCACTCTAATTTCAGAATAAATTAAAACGATTGCTACGCCAAGCAGGTGTGTGTGTGCTAAGAAAAACACAAATAAAGGGAATGAATGAGGATGCACCGCGTTGACGAAAAGTTGCCGCCAAAAATTTTTGACGAGAAAACGTAACAGGTCTTCGCATACCTGTTACGCTTAAAGTGCGAAACGAAAAAAAAAATTAAATAATTAAATCAATGCAAAAAAAATTGCATTTACCGTGTTAAAAAGGAAAAACAAAATCAAAAAAGTTACTAATAATGCAAAAAATTCATTTTTGACAAAAAGCACAGCAGAAATAAGAAAATAACCAAACAATAATATAAAACATTTATTCAACGCTCTTAACAAAAATTTTAAATTCTTCCCACTTTTATTTCCACGAATTTTTTAAATGGGTCTTCACCAATTTCCGCACACTGACGGTGAAACATATTGTTACGAATTTTGTAAGTATAGTATTTTGTTTCGTTAAAACGGCTTCTATGGAAGAGCTCCTATAACTATGTATTTAACATGGAAGTCTATGGGAATCTCGGCAAATAGGAGAGTTATAGTTCAATTGAAGATGAATTCTGTGACTTATTTTGGTCGCCAGATTTGGCGATATTTCGCCAACTTGCCGACTAAACCTTTCTGGAAGCTTCTAGAAATATGTAGCCGTGACTGACCTTTAGTGGGCGGTTTCTAAATCTATAAATATACTTGACACTGACATTGGAACTCGGTTGAATTTCCTAGTGAGAATTGAATGTGTTGTATTGAAAATTCTGGTATCCTGACTTGCGTTTTTAGAATTTTCTGCTATATAGGAGACAGTTGTGACGTATTTTACGTTTGAATTTGTGTATGTGCCTGAAGAATTTACGAAATAATAGATTTCTTTTGTGTGAACTTTCTGAAGAGATTCTTATTCATTCCTAACGAACCCAGGAAAACAGAACAATATTCAGAGCCAAATGAAACTGAGATTCAACTTGACGATTATTTATCGGCAAGGTACTTTTTACATGCCTCCAAGTACTTTCTATAGTATAAGTATGGCATCCAGAATCAGGGTCAACAAAATGAATACTATGATTAACAGACAAATGTTTAAATCCACCTGTTCCGATATCTTTGTATGATTTCCAGCCATCTGAATGTATTGTAGTTCTGGCAGAATCCACTCCTTCATACAGTCCATAAGAGTTTCCTTAGCCCTAACCGCTATGGCCACTAAAAGCAATCCACCAGACCCCCCTTTACACATCTTCAAACACTCACTGCCCCTCAACTGGATGATATTTCCGTTTTCCGAACTTAGATTCGTCAATTTCAACCGCCTCATCCTTACCCCCTATCTATAGTATATATAAAACAGTTCCGTAACTGATTGACTGACTGATAGATAACGCACAGACCAAACGGCTGGACCTAAAGGGCTGAAATTTTGCATGGCGATTCTTCTTATAGTGTAGGGGTGCACTAAGAGAGATATTTGAAAAATTCTTCTTAGATTTTTTTAAATTAAATTTTTAAGCTGTTTTTGTAGCATTCTTTAAAGTTTGCAATTAAAATAATAATCTGAGTGTTATAAAATTTATATCACGAGAAAAACCATAAAAATTCCTTCAAAATGAAATCTTTTTAGAATCTCTACCTCCATTTTTTGATTTTTGATGAATTTTTAAAGATTCATTTTTAGAATTTAATTTTTTAAATGCTGATCACGTGGTTTCTTTTCTATTTGTGATACTTTAAATTAATATTGCGTCACGTGCATAACAACGAAATAAATGGAAAAAAAATATTAAAATACGGTAAAAGATAAAATGTAACCACTAGACCCATTGAGATGGAAGTTTTTTAAGAATTGAATTCAAATGAGTATGTTTTATGGATGTTAAACATACAAATTAATTGCATACATTGATCATTGTATTTAATTTGAATGAACTCAGTAGCGAAGCACGGTCACAAGTATCAGAAATATAATCCAAAATGGTCTCATTAATAAATTAACGCACAATGTATGGGATCTAAACTGCATCGGACATCTTTCTCCGGGTTAAATTTTCAAAAGTCAAAATAAAAATCTCCTCTATAGTCAGCTTGCTGGAAGTAAACCAAGATCCAAATCTCGGACTCCGTTGACTACCACACTCTTTTCCCATTCAGCTTTTTTTTTACAGACCCACACATATCCATCTGAAACATTATTTTTCTTCTTTAGTTTCATTTCGGATTCACACTTCGCACACCTTAAGCCCACAAAAACTGAAAAAAAAGGACTTCTATCCGCATGTAAAAATCCATTCACAAATGCATCGTTAATAACACCAACAGTGTGCCTATCTCTAGAAAATCAAGACTTAATGCTATCCAAAATACGTGGTTGATATTTCTCAACAACATCCTTCACTGACATTCCACTCATCATAAATAAATGCAATACGCAAGCAATCCAAGCTTAAAACAAGCTCATTCGTGCCACATGTCCACGAGCGCATACGACACCAGGCAAAATTTTAAAAAATCGCCAAATTTGGCGGCTGGCACATCTGTACCGGATGGTGAAACACTTGCTGTAAAACGGCAGATTTTTAACGAACACTTAAAAAAATGAACCAGCACCTCTTGTCTACAAAGAATAACAAAGTATTAATAAATTAATTATGAACATAAAACAGAAAAACTGAATTATATGCACGAAACAGAATTAGAGTGAAGAAATACTAACCAAAGCGATTCAGCCGAAATTTTTCCATGTTTTTATTAACTCGCTTTCTTTTTTGTTTGTGTGTGTGTTTGTCCGGTACAAATCTTGCAATCGATTTTTAACTAACTTCCCGACTAGCTAGACATTTGAAACTTTTAGAATAGCTCAGAACATGATGACAATGTATTATTTCAATATTTTTAGCCATCTTTAAGCAGCATTGAATTCATTTTCAGTTAATTTTGTTTTGTAGAATGGGGCAGCCATCTATCGGCCGGGACGGGAGCGAAAAGTTAAACGCAAGTTAACTTTCAACTCTCGAGCTAAACGTTTGATTACGCATTTGATCATTTTCTTTCAAGTTGATGGGATAATTCATCAAAAAAAATTTTAAAAAGTTTTTATTAATACATAGAATTGTCAAGTTTATATGATTCAACAGAAAATTTAAAAACATGGTATATAAAAAGTTCTTTTTATCTTGTAATTATTTTCGGTACTTACGGAAAATCCAGTCGACCATTTTCGCCAAATGAAGGCGATGGCGCCAAGAGGCGATTTTTGCCAATAATGGTAAAACCTACCACACGTGATTCAAAGTTACCTTGATAACAGTTTCTAGCTCTAGCAGTAAAGCTGTCGCTGTTTTAAGTTTTATTGTAGCTCTGCGTTGTAAAAAATATTTAAAATTTGGGATTTACCAACTACAGAACAAGAAGGAGTAGAATTCTTTCAAAGGTATGGAATCTTACCGTCATCCAAAAAATGCGTTAATGGCCACGATATGGTGCTTTATTTAAAATCACAGATTCAATGGTGTTGTAATATTAAGATTTGTCAGAAGCGAATATCCATTCGGAAAGAAACATGGTTCGAGAGTTCTACCATTTCATTTGTGACTGCTCTAAGATTTATTCACAGCTGGAACAGAGAATTGACTACTGTTGAATGGGGAAAAGAAGAATTAGAGTTGAGTTACAAGACTGTTATTAATTGGATTAATTACTTATGAGAAGTTGGTACACACAGTCTTTTAACAAGGCTAAAGAAAACAATTGGAGGGACCAACCTCATTGTCGAAATTGATGAGAGCCTTTTCTCAGGGCGTAAAAAACATGCAGGGAGAATAACCCTTGAGCAATGGTTGTTTGGGGGGCATTTGCAAAGAGACCAACGAGTGTTTTATCGTAATAGTTTCAGATAGGAAGACGATAAAAGATAACATCGAAGAAGGTTCTACAATAGACTCATCGAAATCTTATAAAACCGACGAAATAAGAGCTACTAATTTCAAACATTTCAAAGTTAATCATAAGTATAACTTTGTAGATCCGGATACCGCCGTACATACACAAAACATTGAGTGATTGTGGGATTCGGCCAAGTGATGGAACAAAAGACAACTTGAGACAGCGCAACACCAGTTAGATTCTTATAGGGCTGAATTCGTGTGGCGTCGTCTTCGCAAAGACATGTTTGTTTCTATTTTGCGCGCAATTGCAGATTTTATGCCGTCAAAATGATTGGCGGCGGAAGCATCCGGGAGGTTTGGCGGATTTGCGCCAACTTTTATGGTCGACTGGATTTTCCGTAAGTACCTTATTTTCTTTTTGTACATCCAATGGGTAACAGAAAAAAATGAGCAGGCGTGCTTTCAATTCTGGTGACTACAGTCAACAACAAAACAGTAAATAAAGACTTTTGAAAGAAATACATCGGTTTTAAGATAATGCATGGGAGAAGCATGACGTATGTGGTATACGTCATGCGTATACGTCATAGGTATACGTCAAATTAAAAATAATAAGAAGAAAAATTTTGAATTGAAATTCTTTCGATAATCTCAAAGGAAAAATTCTGAGCCAGAAACATAATATCCCATCCAATTTGTCGTCTCAACTTAGAATTGCCTTGGCGAGATACTGATCGCCCAAAACTGAGATGAGCCTGAATTGTGCCAACTCATCCTCCTTTGGCGACCGTAAACAATATCTGGTCCAAAATGTTTGCGCAGAAAACGTAAAACAGCCGATATCCGACGAAACCTTTCAATTTTCTTTAAATATTGCTCCTGGAAAGAAGGGTTTTAAATTATTGTTAACACATGAGTAGGTATACGTCATGGAGATGCATGACGTATACCTAATGCATCTAGGTATACGTCAAATTAAAAATAATAAGAAGAAAAATTTTGAATTGAAATTCTTTCGATAATCTCAAAGGAAAAATTCTGAGCCAGAAACATAAATATCCCTGTTATAATGGAGTATATCTATTAATATTCATGGAGTATATCTATTAATATTCAGGTCTTTATAACTGTCTCTCATAACTGCCATACATTGGCAGAAAAGAAAAATGATTTATTGCCAAAAAAGGCGATGCACGCCAAATCTGGTGTATTGAGCCTGTATTGCGCAGGCGCGAAGTACAGATTGGCGCATGTCAGGCTAGCTTCGAAAAGTAGCGGGAGACAGCCCTTGGACGTGTAGCAGGTTGGTGACCTTTAGGAGCGACTATGGGTGACCGGGAGTGTGGTGAGAGGCATAGCCTAGTATAAGTATTTACCTTTTTATTATGTTTTATTGAATAAATTAGTTATTTGCTCCTTAAACCCCTTGTCTGTAATTTAATTTACTGTAGTAGATAATGTTTCCTAGGTATGAATAATTTGAGTATTGTAATATGCTTAGCACGTGGGTCAGGCTATATGTAGGGTTAAGTATTTTCTTGCTAAGCTAAGTGCTGTTAACCTAAAGTAAATATTCTACTTAATCCATGTTACCTGAGACAACCTATCTGGGTTATCTTTCATGTCGCTTTGTTACTTGAAATTAATTCTGTAACTTAATACACAACGCATTTCATCTTTCATCTTTTTTGACTGGCTTAACTATTCGCTCATTTGCTACCACTTGTTCCGATACGGTTTCCCATTTTGGAGTCGTAATTCTCGGCTTCACAACATTTGGTACCGGTTGACCAGTCCTTAAAGTTAATGTTTAAGGGTTTTTGTCTCATTTAGCGGTAATTTTTTTTTAAAATTCTTTAACCTATGTGAGTAATGAAAAAATGCATCTTACTATTCCCCCTTATAATGTTGTTCTCTTTATTAATAAGTAATATATGTATGTTAATAATGCTAAAATTTCATTCAGTCTGTTTTTTTCTGCACCACATGATGCATTTTTTTATAATAGAGCATGAACGAAGCTATGTGTTTGTTATGTGCAATTATTTAATTATACAGTGATTTTATGAATATCTGAGTATTTAACATTGAATATTATTTAAGATTGGAATTTGTGTTATATTGATTGATTTTTCATGTGTAAAGGATATATTTTATTGCTTTTTGAATTACAATTATTGATTTAAACTTCATTATTGATATAAATTCATTTAATATAAAGTGCTAATTTTGTGTCTTTCATGCAACCTATCATATCTATGAGTTCATATAATATTTCTGACTGATAGTTGACATTTATGCTGAAATTTTTTAATGATAATTAAGCTATGGTGAACTCAAGCATAATATTTGAAAAGTGTATTATTGAATAGTATCCCATTTTGTATATACATAACTTTTAATATACTTCTTTTCTAAATTATATCCATAATTCGTTACATTTTGTCATTTGCTGGTTCATGTTATCTCCAATGGAATTCTTCTCTTGCATTTTATGGTTCACTGCATTCAGCAAATTTTTTGTTTACACGTTGAATGTGTAAAACTCAAGTTATGTTATCTTTTGTGTAAACTCTGAGAAAATTTTAGTCCAGTTCTTTTACTTTTTGCTTTCTTGGACATGGCTAGCGAGGTAGACAATAGATTCAATGTAACCATTCAACCTTTTGAAGGTGATGGAGAATTATTGTCATTTTTCTCTAAGCAAGTCAGGGACTTAGCGAGAGTAAATAATTGGTCAGGCGCTGAAACAGCTATATTTATCAGGTCGAAATTGGTAGGGCCTGCTCTAAAGTATGTCATAAGTACTTCTGAGTTGTTGGACACAGAAGATCATGAATTTTTGTTGCAAGGGTTGAAATCCTTCTTTGATCCTAATCATTCTGTAAACACTGCCTTATTGCACCCTCAGAACACCATAACTCTTTTACCTGCTGAATCTATTAGAAATCTGGCACACAGAATTTCAGTTCAGGTTTCAAAATTACATCCCTCTGTTAAGAATCCTGATGCCCTTAATGAGATAAAATTTGTCGAGTTGATTAAGGCTGTCCCTCAGAGTATTAAGGTGCAACTATTAAGTGAAAACATAAAATGTTTCCAGGCTGCAGTTGATAGAGCTGATACTTTGCAGCAATTAGAATCTTACAGCACTTCAGCCCAGTCTGTGGGTAGTGCTTTGCAGTTGCAAGAGCTGCTCGCTGAAATTCAGGTTATCAAAGAACAGCTCAATTCACTGAATATGACTAAGAACCAAATAAATGCTATTCAATCATCCTCGACTTTGTCATGTGACACTGAATGCAATGAGTATATGTCACCTTGTTCTTCAAATGTGACCAGACAGAAAGTTTCAAAGACTGTCTGTCAATATTGCTATAAGTCAGGTCACACTTTTGCAAAATGCTATAAGTTTCAAAAGGATTTTCGTAGGGAGCAGTCATCTTCTGGTCCAAATAATAGAAGCAGGCAGTTAAATAACTCTACTAGGCTGAACTCACACACTGTGAGAAACTCTAATCTAAATCCTGATGCCTCTTCCTTTGTTTATGATTCTTCTAACCCTGCAGTGAGACAATCTAATGCTGATGTACCTTCGTCTCTCCAGTATTCCTCATCAGCCAATGTTAATAGTCCTAATTATGACCTTTATATTCCTAATTATGTCAATCATAGTGATTTGGTACAACAGTGCTCAAATTTTTCTGTAAATAGTAGAGGTATTGATAATCTTAATGTGCAGTGTAATAATGTTCAAAGTTTTTCTTCTGTTGGTTGTCAAACTTCTGCTGCTATCAAAATTATGAACTCCACTGCTACTCAGTGTGAGATCCCTGTTAATGATAATGCATTGCAGGCTAATAGCAAAATTGTCATCGAAAGGATATGTAGTGCTCAAACTTCTGCTAAATTACCTATGGTTAATATAAAATTTCCTCAAACAACTATTATTGGATTAATTGACACAGGTTCTTCTATCTCTTTACTCGACCAGTCATTTTTCCACATGAACAAACAATCTCTTAATTATAAAAACATTTCTAGACAGGTGTCTATATCAACCATTAACTCTTCTGTCAATTTCTCTTCATGTATCAATTTATCTTTCAAACTTGAGAAGAAATTCTTCAAACATCCATTTTTTGTTACAAATTTGAATGATAAGTCTTTTTCTGCCATAATTGGTTATGATTTTCTTACTAAATTTCATGTGGATATATCAAATTCGCAAGCTTCCATCACATTTGATGATATGGTCATTCCTTTTATTGATTCTGAAAATCAAGGTGTACATTCTCATGTTGTTGTAAATGCTCAGAATGCTACTCTTGTGTCTAAAACTATAATCAAACCAAATTCTTCTTCCTTTGTTAAAATCAGTGCTCCAATAATCAATTCAAATTCTGATTTATTCTTTGAACCTGTTGTTAAAAATCCAAATCTGTTAGTTCATCCATCCATTATTGCAAATAATATATCTGTTGATGAGCAACCAGATTCTATAAATGATAATAGTTCAACTCCTGCTACTCAACAATCCTCTAAAGTGATTAAGTCATTTATTTTAATTGAAAATTTGTCCAATAAGCCTGTTCATGTAAACAAAAATGCTGTGTTGGGTCATGTGTCTTCTTTAGATGAGCAGTTGTCTGTTTCCCATGCTCGAACTACCTCAGTCAATGAATCTGTAAATCTTATTACTGCATCTCCTGAAATATTAAATTTAAGAAAGTCAGAATTTAATCTTAATGACTTTAAGCTTTCCCATTTGAATCCTGGAGAAATTTCTCAAATGTCACAACTGTTGAGCAATTATGCCACAGCTTTTTCTTCGTCGTCTAAGTCTTTAGGACACACTGATCGTGTGATTCCAAATTTGAATTTTGATCATGACTTCCCTCTTAAGACTCTTCCATTTCCCATTCCCCAGTCTTTGCAAGCTGAGACTAAAAAGCAAATTGATGAACTTGTGGAGGCAGGTATCATTGAGAGAACAATCTCTGATTGGGCTTGCCCAATACTGCTTGTTAAAAAGAAGCAATTAAACTCTTCTGCTCCACAAAAGTTCAGACTTGCTTTGGATCTACGTCTCATTAATCAGATAATTAAGAATTCATCTTATCCTTTACCTAAGATTAATGACATAATTTCTAATATAGCTCAGTATCGCTACTTCACCACCTTGGACTTAAAAAGTGCTTACCATCAAATTGACCTACCTGAAAAATTTCAAGACCGCCTGAGTTTCACTTCCATGTGGGGTCAGTTTAAATATAAACGTTTAGTTTTTGGACTGCGTAGTGCAGCATCCTTTTTCCAAGCTCTAGTTGATACTCTCATTGAGGAAACCAATGAGTTGGGTATCTTTGCTTACCAAGATGACATTGTCATCTGTGCGAATTCATTTCAAGAGTCTTGTCAGAAATTAAAAGCTCTGCTTTCTGTTTTTACTAAAAATAATATTACTGCGTATCCTCCAAAGTGTTCATTCCATCAAACTGAAGTAGACTACCTAGGTTTTAAAGTGTCGCAGAACACTATAAGTCCAATTTCTTCTAATATCATAAAGGTGACTTCATTTCCAACTCCAAAAACTAAAAAACAGTTGAAACGTTTCCTAGGTGTTTGTAATTATTACAGACACTTAATTCCACGTTTTTCTAATTTGGTTGCTCCTCTGGTTTCAATGACTTCTATGTCTGTACCTTTTAATTGGACTGATGAAGCTTCTAATGCATTTCAGGCACTACAAAAGATTTTCTTTTCTTCGCCTTTTATCAGACAACCTAATTTTGATAATACCTTTTATGTCAACACTGATGCTTCCAAAGAAGCAATTTCTGCAGTGCTATTACAAGACTTTGATGGTCAGCTATTACCTGTCTCTTACTTTAGTAAATCATTAAATAAAGCTGAGAGGAATTATCCTGCTCTCAAATTAGAACTCATGGCTATAGCAAAAGGTGTGCAATCCTTTAAACAGTACTTGTATAATAGAGAATTTTTTGTGTTATCAGATAGTAAACCTCTTATGCACTATAAGAAAACAACTTCTCCTGCATCCATCACCACAAGATGGTTAATGTCTCTATCTGAATATTCTTTTAAATTTATTCATGTCAGTGGAACTTCTAATGTGTTACCAGATTATTTTTCTCGCACACCTAATGTTATAACCCAAGACCTTAATACCAATGCTAATTTAATTAATTCAAGGCAAATTTTACCTGTAGTTACTTTGGATTCTGAGGAACCTGCTCAGTATGATAAAGTACATAATAATAATAGTAATATGTTGTATGATAATAGTGATTCTATAGAGGTAGATAATTCACCTCATAAGGTATCTCATGTAAATGCTATAAATAATGTCAATAGCAATAACACTTGTATTTCTACTCATGTTGTAAAGCCTAGTTCTTGCTCTAACTCATATTTTTCTGTACCTGATAATACCCATGCTAAGGTAATTAATTGTACTTCTGCTTTGACCCACAATAGTAATGTTCATATTAAACCTAATTTGCCTCCCTTTGCTGCCTCCTCCCACTCCTCCACCACTCCTCAGGATGTAAACACACACAGTTCAATCTCTAAGTGTGAAGCTGCAAAGCAGCTACAAAAGATATTCACCATCATAACGTCAGAAGTTGCTGACCCAGAGAATGAAATCTCTTCAGCAACAATCTTGAAGGAACTGCTCAGGGATGAGGAACTCTCAGAAATTTTCAACAAGTTAATCAACAGGGCGAAGGATGTGCCCAAGAACTTTTTTGTCCACCCAGAGTCAAACTTATTATTTTACGCTGGAAAGAAGGGTGTATTGAGAGAAGAGTACATTGTGTTACCGTCAGCTCTCAGGCCAAAGGCACTTCGCTTGGCCCATTTGTCCCACTTTGGACTTGCAAAGACGTACGAGGCTCTCGCCAAAAAGTACTGGTGGCGAGGCGCATACATGGATTGCGCCAATTATGTAGCCTCATGCTCACAATGTTTAATCCACAAAAAAAGAAGAGTGGCGGTTGCTCCAGTCCAGTCTGCACCACTTCCTACTGCACCAGGCCAACTTGTATCACTTGATCTTGTTGGTCCCTTCCGCAATGGTCACTCGGTCCTCACCATAATTGACCACTTCAGTCGCTTTTTGGTCCTAGAGGACATGCCGTCAACCACAGCTGACAGAGTAACCAAGGCTATATTTAGGTACATTGCCATGTTTGGCAGACCAAGCCATATTCTTACTGATCTTGGCCCACAATTTACCTCTGTGGTATTCAAAAGGCTATTGGATATGGCTGGAATCAGATTGGCACACTCATCACCTGGCCATCCTGAGGCAAATGGAGTCTCTGAAAGGATTAATGCCTCTATCAAGTCATCGATCTCAACTTTGCAAGCCCAGGGTGTACCATTTGACACAGCCATCCTAATACATGCCTCACTATACAACTCTACCATCCACTCTACCACAGGTCACTCCCCTGCAGTCGTCCATTTTGGAAGAGCTTTAGCCCTGTTGACTGATTCGGAGAGATTCTTCGATGACTTTCCTCATCTTGACAAAGGGTCCCTCATTGATAATATTGTGGCACAAACTAAAGCCATTTGGTCACTGTGCTTCAGCAATACATCCCTAAGTCAAGCAAACTCTCACAGGAAGCTCAATAGAGCAAGAAGAGACACAAGGCTAAAGGAGGGTGACATTGTGTATGTAAAATATAAAACTCACTTCAACCAATTTCTCAAGGGACCATTCTTAATTGAGAAATTCCGCTCAAATGTGACTGTGGTCATTCGACCACTGGAAGATAGAATATCACAGGCTTCGCTCATCCATGTGAACAGGCTGATAAAGGCCCCAGCTCGTAAAGGGCATTTATTAGAGAAGCAGACGAATCCATCTCCCACTACTAATGATTCTGTGTGCCCTAGTTCTTTTCATCCAGTTGCCCAGATGCCTGTTCCAGTGTCCAATCCTTCAGATCCAGTGCTGGACTCCAGTCATTCAAGGGTTCCAGAGGATGACTATTCCATGGATGCCACTGAGGGGTACTTTCCTGATGGAGAACTGTTTCCTCCTGCTCCAGACGATGAGTTCCAGGTCCCAGAAGCAAGTCTAGCAGACGAGCAGTTGTCATTCCACCAGCCATCAATGCTTCTTGAAACTCCTCAGCTCCAGATAGAATCGACTGAAATCCAGGATCCAGTTGGTCTCTCCCATGCCAGTCCTCCACCGCCAGAAACAACAGACCCCAAGATGCCAGAATTTCCTACTGCAGTGAAGAAGCCCTGCCCCTACAACCTCAGGCCGAGGAAATAGAGTTCTGGGAAAGATGTTTGCGCGCACGTCTTCTCCAGTTGATGGACAACCCAGCGATTGGCACGTCCAACTCTTCTTCTGCCAGTCTTCCTGTATGGACTAGGACTCTTGCTGCATATGGTATACCTCTGTATCTTTTTAAAGTTTTAATATCTGTGAAGTTACTCCATAATATCTGTTAATTATGCACAACCTTGTTCTTTAACCTCTGTAAGCTAATAATAGTATTAACTCTTAATTCTACAGTTCTGTTGTTATTGAGTCTACCAATAGTAAAGTAAAATGCTAAATTAACCACTTTGTTGATACAAAATATAATAATATGCAATTAAAATCATTTGGTTCTCCCATATGCCATTGTAAATAACCTAACAATAGTTAATATTAAGTTTTGTTTCACACTTTGCCTGAATTGCAGGAAACATCATCTGATATCATCTATCAGTTTTCCTTTTTTTTCATTTGTGAGTTTCCTTGAATATGTTCTTTTTTTGTACCTTATGTGCAACCTGTGATATTTTAATCAGTCAAAAGATTCTCGATTTTGTCATTTGAGAAATGAAGTTGTTTTTTTATTGTACAAGGCAATTTTTTTCTTCATTTCTCAGGAATAAGTCCTCACATTTTTTGTAAATATATGTATTGTATTAACTTATTCTTTCGTGTATTTTTATGGGTGACCAGCTTTCCAGAAAAGTATTGAATCCTGTTATGTACTGTATACAGGTTTGAAGGTTCTCGACCTCAACATGGTCACTATCTCCTGCAGTTGTACATCACCTGCTGCATATAGGTGAAGTTTTTATAAGTTTAATATTGAATATAACTCACCTGTTAGCTTTGTGAAGTGGGTAATGCATCAACTGTTTCTTGTATATAATCATGTATTTTTGTGTTATATTGTATATTTGTTTGTGAATAATGTTATTATAGTGTCCTACAATTTGATTCTAGAGTATATACTCACCATAATGTATATCCCAACACAAATTTTGCACTTGTTTTTTTAAGTTTTTATGCACATTTGTTTTTACTGTTTGTAATATGCATGGTACAGTGTGATACACTGTGTTACAAGTTATTTTCTTCATCCAAGGTGTCTTGAAACTTTTCTCATAGTAATGACACTCTTGTGTATGACACCATGCTCTCTGTCACAATGTTGACTGTTATTAGTGCTTTCACTTTGTCTATCCATGACACTTTGCCTATCTAGGACACATAAGTTTTTGCAATTGACATTAATCGCTTTTCAATGTAACTTTAATTTTTTTCTAAGTGAATTTTTACAGGGTTGTTTTTTTGTGTTTTTTCTTTGTTTTTTTTCAAAGGCTGGCCAGCCGACATGAAGTGTTTAATGTTCTTTTTTACAATGTACATACCCTGTGTAATGTTATGGTCATATAATCAAAATTAGGAGCAAATTTTTTTTCCTCATTTAGGATCTCCAATGTACACCATTGTAAATTAGACTCAATATGAGCATTAATGAATATTTTTCCCTCATCTAGGGTCTTCAATGTAATACATTGTAATGCACTGGTGTGATCAAATTTTTCCAAAGGATCTTCAATGTAACTCTTTGTAAGCCTGCCAACTCCCACTCCTAGCACATTGAACTCAACTCTCTTTGGGAAATTTTCCCTCATTTGTTTTTTTCTTCACTTGGTGAAGGGGGAGAGTGTTATAAAGACTCATGGAGTATATCTATTAATATTCAGGTCTTTATAACTGTCTCTCATAACTGCCATACATTGGCAGAAAAGAAAAATGATTTATTGCCAAAAAAGGCGATGCACGCCAAATCTGGTGTATTGAGCCTGTATTGCGCAGGCGCGAAGTACAGATTGGCGCATGTCAGGCTAGCTTCGAAAAGTAGCGGGAGACAGCCCTTGGACGTGTAGCAGGTTGGTGACCTTTAGGAGCGACTATGGGTGACCGGGAGTGTGGTGAGAGGCATAGCCTAGTATAAGTATTTACCTTTTTATTATGTTTTATTGAATAAATTAGTTATTTGCTCCTTAAACCCCTTGTCTGTAATTTAATTTACTGTAGTAGATAATGTTTCCTAGGTATGAATAATTTGAGTATTGTAATATGCTTAGCACGTGGGTCAGGCTATATGTAGGGTTAAGTATTTTCTTGCTAAGCTAAGTGCTGTTAACCTAAAGTAAATATTCTACTTAATCCATGTTACCTGAGACAACCTATCTGGGTTATCTTTCATGTCGCTTTGTTACTTGAAATTAATTCTGTAACTTAATACACAACGCATTTCATCTTTCATCTTTTTTGACTGGCTTAACTATTCGCTCATTTGCTACCACTTGTTCCGATACGGTTTCCCATTTTGGAGTCGTAATTCTCGGCTTCACAACAATCCCATCCAATTTGTCGTCTCAACTTAGAATTGCCTTGGCGAGATACTGATCGCCCAAAACTGAGATGAGCCTGAATTGTGCCAACTCATCCTCCTTTGGCGACCGTAAGCAATATCTGGTCCAAAATGTTTGCGCACAAAACGTAAAACAGCCGATATCCGACGAAACCTTTCAATTTTCTTTAAATATTGCTCCTGGAAAGAAGGGTTTTAAATTATTTTTAAATCCTTGCCCAAATACCCTGCTTACGTTATTCCAAACACATTTCTTTCGATTTCACGAGTTAATAAATACTGGCTTTAAAGAGGAGAAAATATCGTCTAAATTTTCTCTAAAAAATATCGTCTAAATTATCTCTATGGGCGGGGAGCGATAATTCTTGTCTCCAAAGCTGATATTGACATCATACTTTGATTGCGTATTTCGTTCAGCATAATCGTTTTCACGGTAAAATAATGCATGTATGCGTGTAAAAATAATTATCATAAATGTTCCCTACGAACGTTATCATGGGACAATTCTTGTGACAATTCTTGTGACAATTACTTGTGACAATTACAATATACAAGTGACAATTCTTGTCTCCAAAGCTTGGAAAGTGACATCACACACTGACGGCTTACATTTTATAGTCAAAATCGTATTCCTGCTAATCAATTAATTGTATATATGTAACAAATTAATCGTATTATTTCTATGGAAGTGGACGTTAAAATGGGAGGCGACCTTGTCTCTAAAGCTTGGAAAGTGACGTCACACAAAAATGGAGTACAACAATGGTACAGTCATAATCGTATTCACACTAATCAAAGTATCTAGGTGAAACAAAAATCTCTTTTTTCTATGAACATTAGCATGGGAAGCGACAGTTCTTGTCTCCAAAGCTGAAAATGACGTCACAATCCGATAGCATATAATTTTTAGTCAAAATCGTTTTCATGAAAAATAATTGTCAAGTACTGCATGACATAAGTTTTACGATAATTAAATAATTAGTTTGTTCTATAAAGATAATGCCGATTTAGTGAAGGTGTAGCGTGTTCTGCGGGGATAACTGATGATATCTTCCACATTAAAAAAACTATATTTATTTAACAGAACTTAACATAGAAAATAATATGCTACGTCCGCTGCCATACAAACGAGAGAGAGAGTCTCTTTTTCGCTCTCCTTGAGCTCTGGGAGGGAATGAATATCATTGGCCGACGTAGGCGCGATCTGGTGGTCATTCGCCAATTTATCAGACACTCTGCCGGGGGTCGTAGCATCGCAGACAGTACAGAGTATCCCCCCAGTGACAGAGTCACGATACTTGAAAATTTTAAAACAAAAATGCAATGAACAGTTGAAAGAAATACATGATGATAAAAGAAAAATACAAGTTGAAAGGAAAATACAGATATCATACAAAATACAGATGCAAAATACAAATGACATACAATAAAAAAATCTTTCCATAAAGTCAATGACTTATATGATATATTCTTTCACTAGATATTTAGGAAAATGTACACGCCGACTTGATCTGGTTATAGTGGGTTTCTGCTCATTTTCAGTAGCAGGAATGATTGAGCAATCACTTCCTGTATCGATGAGAAAAGATACATTTGTTGGTCTGTCACGGTTAAAGAGGCACAGTTTGTTGGCGGCAAGACATAAGTCGCCGCTACTCTTGCCCGTTGGCATTTTCCTGATAGTTACAGGGCTGGACACATTTTCTTGCGTTCGATTTAAATCTCCTGTGATAAAAACACATTTTTGAATTTCTATGAGGAGAAGATGAAACACTGTTCTTTCGATTCCGAAAATGAAAGGAGTTTCGGTTTCGAGATGAGCTTCTCGATTTTCGCAAAAAAGCAACTTCTTTACGAAGTGCTTTAATTTCGGTCAATAATGCGGATTCATTATTATTAGATATAGAGTTCTTCTTGGAAATCTGACTTACTTCTGATGAATTAAATAAGCTATATTTATTTAACAGAACTTAACATAGAAAATAATATGCAACGTCCGCTGCCATACAAACGAGACAGAGAGTCTCTTTTTCGCTCTCCTTGAGCGCTGGGAGGGAATGAATATCATTGGCCGACGTAAGCGCGATCTGGTGGTCATTCGCCAAATTATCAGACACTCTGCCGGAGGTCGTAGCATCGCAGACACTACACGGATATAAAGATCATCCGGCATTTGTATGGGAATTCAATTTGTGTGGGATACTAGGAGGTAAAGTCCAAAAGATAATCCGTCCTTCCCAAAGGTATATACTAGGAGGTATAAATTATCAACATATTATAACGAAAAATGGTTGCTTTTTTAAATTCAGTAGTTCTAGTATCATGAAGCAAAAATGCTATGTATGTATGTATGTATGTAAGTATGTATGTATGTATGTATGCATGTATACATGCATGCATGCATGCATATACACTGCTGGCCACCCAAATTGCAACACCAAGGAAAACAAGAGATATCACAACAAAATTTATTTTGTAGATAACATGTTGACCAAGTATCAAATGATTAAATTTATAGACTTCTGTGAAGTGTGGTTCCTGCCAAAATCAGTAGCCAGAGTAGCCGCCATTGTTGGAGATCACCGCTGCCACACGCCTCGGCATTTATTCAAAGAGACTATGGATGAGTTCTTGGGGTACAGCAGACCAAGCAGCTTCTACACGTTGCCAAAGTTGATCTGCTGTGGCAGCTGGGGATGGAATCTGGGTCAATCGTAGAGCAACCATGGACCACATGTTTTCTATCGGCGAAAGATCCAGAGAGCGAGGCGGCCAGGGAAGCAATTCAATCTGGCGATTGACGAAGAACCGTTGGACAATGCGTGCCACGTGTGGTCGTGCATTATCATGTTGAAATATGGCTGTGGGCAAGCCCTGAAGGTAAGGAAGGACAACTGGCTCCAACACCTCGGAGATGTAGCGCTGTCTGTTTAAAGTACCGGCAATGCGTACTAGAGGTGTGCGAGAGTGATATCCAATACCGCCCCATACCATAATACCCGGTGCAGGACCAGTGTGGCGGTGCATAACGCAGCTGTTCAGCATCCTCTCTTCACGATGTCTCCAGACTCGAATGCGACCATCGTGGTGTTGCAGACAGAAGCGTGACTCGTCAGTAAAGACAATTTCATTCCATTCTGCCGTCCACATCCTTCTGCCATCGCACCATTGGCGGCGGAGACGTCTGTGGTTCTGCGTCAAGGGTAGACAAAGCAATGGACGTCTTGCGGACAGACCACTCTGCTGTAAACGGTGTCGAATGGTACGCGCAGACACTGGATGATGCGTTACAGACTGCATGTGCTGTGCTATTGTTCGTGATGTGACTGAGCGATCCGTCACTGCCATGCGCACAATTTGCCTGTCATCACGTGAAGTGGTGCTCTGAGGTGGATGCGATCGAACACGCCGGTCCGTCGTACCCTCCTGCATCCAACGATCACATATCCGCATTACAGTTGTTTGGTTTCGTCCAACACGACTACCGATTTCCCTGAAAGATAATCCACAATCTCGGTAGGCCACTATCCTTCCTCTGTCGAACTCGGATACTTGATCAAAAGATGATCGCTGTTTTCGACGAGGCATAATTGATCGTTTTTTTGAAAAAACCACAAGAAAAACACAATTGCCGAACTTTAAATCGTCGAAATCTCCAAGCCTTAAATAGCGCTTTGAAGTGGCACCACAGGCGCGCGTGATGTGCGTCTGCGCTGAAATTTTAATCATTTGCATATCTCACCTCCACTAATGCATGTTGTAAATTTCATGTTAGTTGCATGTTTCCTTCAGGGTGTTGCATTTACAGTGGCCAGCAGTGTATATATATATATATATATATATATATATATATATATATATATATATATATATATATATATATATATATATATATATATATATATATATATATATATATATAATTAAAGTCCTCATAACTCAGCTATATTTAGCCTTTCGTCATCGGAGCAAACAAAAATCTGACAAGTAAAACATAAAACATATACATTTAGAATAAACCACTAAAAGCTGAAAAGTAAAAAATCTCAATTTTATTAGCCAAAATCGATTTAAAAACTAAACACAGTAGGCGTTCGGTTCTTTTGTATTAAAGACTTCCAGACGTTGAACAACACGAACACTGAGAATTAAAAAAAACAAAATATATCACAACGGTAATAAGAGAGGTAATATGAGAGGTAGTATGCCAGCTTCCATCACTGATAGCTTTTCCTTAGGGCAAGTGTTGATATTTGGCGAACAGTGAGGATGATTGGCTACAATCCTAGCCATTGGCCAGACGATAGGATTGAGATCCCGTTGACCCTCACTATCGTTACTTTCTACCCCTCAAGTGACTGATAGTTGCGAAATCAAATTTTGGTATATTGCAGTTAACTTGAATCTAGATTTAGTTGAAAGTATAGTAGCAAAAGGTATTTATAATTCCTTTTTTGAATCTCTTGAGAAACAAGGAATGCCATAAAATTTCTTATACAACCTTTGTCCAGAAAGTTTGGTGAATGAGGTCATAGTGCTCACGGTCGTAAGTGTTTGCAACCGGCGCATACCGTGCCTGACAGGTAAAGACTGGTCTTAACCAGTTCATCTGAGCGGCGGCGCTGCGAGTTAGCTTATAGTGTGGAAACAGTCCATTGTAGAGTGAGGGTGTTGTGCACTCGGTCGAAATTCAAAATGGATCAACGAACGAATATGCTGTTCTGTTTCAAACTTGAAAAATCAGCTAAAGAGACTCATGAAATGCTGCTAAAATTTTACGAAGAACGTGCTGTCACCTTGAAGTTCGTGTATGAGTGGTTTAAACGCTTCCAGGAAGGGCGGACACCATTGAAGACTCCCCCCGAAGCGGTCTGCCCGTAACTGCAGGCACCCCGGACAACGTACAGAAAGTGAAGGAATTGTTGGCCAAGGATCGTCGTGTGACAGTTCGAATGATAGCGGAGGAAGTGGGAATTGGTCATGAGATGACCCACCTCATACTGACCCAGGATTTGGGCAAACACAAGATTTGCTCCCGACTTGTAAGCCTTACTTTGACGCCGGAACAAATGCAAATTCAGCTTGACGCCTGTGGAGACTTCATCGACATGTCGGATCGAAACCAAAATTTCCTGAAAACCATTGTCACAGGTGACGAGACCTGGTGCCTGAAGTACGACCCCGACGTCAAGCGTCAGAGTATGGAGTGGAGGGGTCCAGGGTCGTCGAAAAGCAAGAAGGTGCGAAGTGAGAAATCCCGGATCAAGACAATATTCGTGGTGTTCTTCGACTCTGAGGGTCTCATCCCTAAAGAATTCCTCCCTGGGGGCACCACATTAAATGCCACTAAGTACGTGGATATACAGAAACGTCTGCTGCAACGGATCAATCGGGTACGCCCCCAGTGTGCCAAGCAAAGCAACCGGACCCTGTTTCACGTCAATGCCCAGCCACATACTGCCTTTCTGGTGCAGCAGTTCCTGGCCAACAGGCGAGTTGTGTCCCTGAATCATCCACTCTACTCCCCAGACTTGTCTCCCCCAGACTTTTTCTTGTTCCCCAAATTGAAATCAGCCCTGAAGGACCACAGGTTTTCGGAAATTTCGGACATCCAACATAATGCTACGACCCAGCTGAAGTCCATCCCTAAAGATGACTACGCCAGGAGTTTCTAAGACTTGTACAGCCGTTCCCAGATGTGCATTACCGCATACGGGGATTCCTTCGAAGGACATTAACAGCTGTTTCATGTAATACAGCAATGCATTGTAACTATAGACACATTCACCGAACTTTCTGGACAAAGTTTGTATAATAATTTAGTAAGTATTACATGTGACGGTGCAACAGTTTTAATGGGTAAGAAGGAGTAACCGAAGGAGGAATGAATGAGAGATTGATTTTCCTCTTTGATAGTTTGGCACTGCGCTAATCACAGACTCAAACTATCAGTTAATGATACTGTTAAATCTGTCTCCGGTACTCCGGCAGCTCAGTCTCTCAGCAACCCGTGTCCTAGTGTTTTCAATGGGTAAGAGATCTGGAGAACGTGCTGGCCAGGACAACAGTCGAACACTCTGTGTAAAGGTAAGTCAGGAAACGACGGGCACCATGCGGTCTTGCATTATCTTGTCGAAAGATGACGTCTCCGAGGCCTCGAATATAAGGCACAGCCACCGGCCTTAAGATCTCAGAAATGTAACGCTGGCTATTCAGATGACCGACGATGCGAACAAGAGGTGTTCGCGTCGTGTACCCAATGGATGTCCATACCATCACACCAGGTGTAGGGCCCGTAGGACGATATCGAATACAAGCGGACCACGTGCGTTCTCCTCGGTGCCTCCTCCAGACATGGAATATGTCCATTATGATGCTGCACGCAGAACCGGGATTCGTCGACGTGGTGCCACTCCTGTATCCAGTTTCGTCGTTGGGAGCACCACTGTCGCCACGCGTCTGTATGCTCGTCTCGTGTAAATGGAAGCCGCAATAATGGCCACCGTGCGGACAGCCCGTGCTGCCCCAGACGTCGTCGCATTGTTCGTACGGATACTTGTGCTGCAAACAAGCCCATTTCCTGACTCAAGGTCCGTGATGTGGCTGTGCGATCCTGCAAGGCTGACCCGGAAACATGTCTGTCCTCTCGTGCGTTAGTAGCGGGAGGCCATTGAGATCCTGCATGGCGTCCGGTATAACCCTCCTGAACCCATCGATTCCATCCATATTCGTTGGATTAAGACCAATGCGAGTAGCAATATCGCGGAATGATAATCCGGACTCTCGATAGGCCACGATCCTGTCGCTATCGAATTCCGACACGTGATGGTAGCCGGTTCTCCTTTTAAACGAGGTATAGCACGATCTTCTCACAAATAACCAACATTCGAATGCGATTTCCGAATGACAAACCCGACGTCAACATGAAAGGTGGTGCTCGGCTTCATCTGGGCCACGCCCTCGGGAGCCTTTCTTGCTATCGATTGGGGCAAGGAATAATGCTAATGGCCATAAGGTGGTGACAGTAAAGATAGAAAAGTGAATGGAGGTCCCTACGATCCACGAGCTTTAACAAAAGTAAAATGATCAGAGTAGACTCTGTCATTTGGGTAGGAGGAAGTTTAAGGATAGGAACTAAGGAGAAAGTTTAAGATTCAGACACAAATATTTTTTGCCGTAGCCATGCTACGTATTTAAAATTTTTAAATATTTTATACCGTGCAAGCACGTATTGATTTTTGGTTTATATATATATATATATATATATATATATATATATATATATATATATATATATATATATATATATATATAATATATTTTTTAAAAAAAGGAAAGGGAATTAACGAACAAGTACAGGCACGAGGCCGTTTCTTGTTCTCAGAGGCGGCTGGGTCATAGTCGAAGTTCTCCAAAAAAAGGTTGGTTATCGATATTTTCAAAGAAGCTTGTAGCTAAATTTTTAACGGTAATTTGGGGTGAGCAGAATTAATTCAGTTTGAAGATCAATGTTCCTAAAGTACCATGAAGCGTCAACAATTTGTCTGACAGTTGTGTTTTGACATACTGTGAGGTGATTTATGCTGGAAACTGCTGCATATGACCAAGCGTACGTTAAATGAGGTCTTAAGAAGGATTTGTAGATGAGCAATTTATTCTTAATGCATAATTTGCTATTTCGAGCGATAAAGGGGTAAAGAGATAGTCTAGCTGCTCGAAATTTAATCTGTATTATGTGGTGTGAGTCTTTTATCAAGATGGACGCCGAGATGTTTAACAGTGTCTGACCAGGGGATATTAGTGCTTCCTATTTTGATATTAATATTACGATATGATGAGGTATTTTTATGAGTGAACATGACAGCTACGCATTTATCGGTGTTGATTTTGCATTTGTTGAGCCAGGTGGAGATGCGAGTTATGTGTTTGTTAAGAGTGGTAACGGGCTATTTAACATTTTTATTGGTACAGTAAATGGCGGTGTCTTCAGCGAAGATGGCTAGTTTAGAATTAATGGTAAATCGTTAATGTATAAATTGAACAATTGAGTTGATAAAATCGAGCCTTGGGGAACTCCACTAAGAATGGGGTTTTTTATCTGAAATTATATTACTAATTTTGACTTGGAAAGTTCTATTGCTAAGGTAAGAAATGATTAACCTGGTGATGTGCGGGGGAAAGTTATAGTTGATTATTTTATGAATTAAACCGGGGATGTAAACTTTATCGAATGCACTTTTAATGTCGAGGAAAAGGGCAGCAGTAGAATTTTTGTTTGATTTGGCTTTGGCTAGGTGTTCAGTTATTCTGAATGATCAAAACCGAGAACTTAAGCTTGTATCTTAATTGAAACATTATGCTAATTTCCGGTCAAATCTGGACTTTTAAAGGATAGTGAACGGCAGATAAGGAACGTAAATTGTTTTTGGATTATCACTTTTAAGTTTTCGTGTTCACAGCCTAACACTGTTTCCAGAATTTCCCCTTTTTACAGAAAAATAAACTTTGTATATGTTAACTTGATGGGGGGGGCGAAAAAACCAAATTGATATGGGACGATGATATTATTTTCATTAAGGTGGTCATTAATTTCTTTATCAATAAATTTTTCTTTTAATTTACTGAGGTTATTGAGTAGGCTAATGGGACGATAAGTCAGGTGGTTTTCCAGGTTTGTGGATGGGAACAATTATAGAATTTTTCCAACGTGGGGGAAAATGAGAAACCCGGTGCGTAACTTTCATTTTATACAGAGTTTGAAATGCAGTTTCTCCCTCCGGCGTCGTTCGATTGCACGTAAATGCTAATAACTTGCCAGCATCTTCTTCCTGTCATGCGAAATTAACGTTTGTATCATGACTCCTTCATGGTACTGCAATTTTAAAGGCCATCAGTGTATTTATGAGAAAAAAATAGTGTCATAAAAGCTATTACTTTTAACAGTTACAATGTCAACAATTCCAGTATCTTCAAGCGAATGCGAGCGAAAGTTTTCAATCGACGAAACTATTTCAGTCCACTTTATTGATTCCAAAAGTGACATGGCCTAATTTGAAAGACTTGTTTAATAGATTAAGTGACGCAAATCAAACACTCTAAGGCGATTTAAGAAAATAAAAAACTGGGATTTTCGCGTTTGTGGCAAAACTTGTGTTACAAAATATTTAGGAAGAGGGAGAATTCAACCAGTTATAAGCAATAGAAAATGATGATGAAGGCATGCTTATCTATTGTCAACATTTGGAGGCTCTCCATTCTTAATTCAACCAATGGTTTGAACACATACTTAAAATGAACATACACGATAGGGTTTTCGATCCTTTTTCAGGATCAAACTCGGAAGAAGCTGTAAAATTACAATAAAAGTGAAGAATTAAAATTAAAATTTAAACACTGCTATCAACAGTTGTGGCTGTAAAAAGAGATACTGACACTTTACCCTCGATTATGGGCTGTGATACAAACATTTTTAATAACGTTTTTAGTAACAAACATTTTTAATAACGTTTCCTTCATCATATTTAATGGAACGCGGGTTCAGTGCGATCACAACTAAAAACAGAAACCGACTGCAAATTGCTAATCGCGGTGATTTTAGCATGTTGCTGACTAAAACTGAGCCGAATATTAATAAATTGATTGCTGTGCACCAAGTTCATCCTTCTCATTAGTTTTACTGTTATTTGTAATATTTATAAAACGATTATTATACTTCGTTATCTTAATTTCCCGCGTGTAATGCGAATGTAACTATGGTTGATTTTAATAAATAAGTTTTTAATTTTAAGCTTCAAGTTGTCTTATTTACAACAACATATTTATTTACTATGTTCTATATAGGTACAAAGATATATACATAAAAAGGCTGAAAATTGCCATTGTATGTGTGTTTACTCGCATATGAAGGTAAATTTCCAGAGGGGGCGGCCCGTAATTTTTTCTCTGAAAAGGGGGGGATCGACGAAATAAATTTAGGAATCCCTGGTTTAGATCAATATTAAATAAGCACTGTCCAACGCAACCATTAATACTGTGTGACGCTCAACTCAGTCTCTATGCATCAAGTCACCTTGTTTTCCACAGAAATTTGAAATTGAAAACGCAAAATTTCGAGTTTTTGTAGTTACTACGAAAAACAAGTTCTTAAGACCCAAACCCGGATTTCAGTTTGAAAAGAATGATTCGAAAAGAAAGAACTTAATTTTAATTATTTGTTTACGATTGCACAATGCATCTGTTAATGCCTAGAAATTTGTCGTACCAAAAAAATTGCCAGCCCATTTTTGAACTATGACACAATTTCTGTCATTCACCATTTTATCACACAATTTTTTTTAGAATCAAACCACAAAATTTTGAATTTTGTTGTTTAATACACAGAAAATTTCATACATCTTAAGACCTGGCAAGCCTAATTCACTTTAAAATCAGAAAAATCTCGATATCGAGATTGTTAGGACTGCACAAAATCCCCGTTAGTATATAAAAATATAATTATGCAGCACAAATAAATTAAGAATTCTTGTTTGGGGACAATATGGGCGTAATTTATGACCCACCATTTTTTTTCCACTTAATTTTTAATCTCAAAATTAGTTGCATAATTTTGAGCGTTTTTTTCTTTTTTCCGATTTACTCTGTTCAAGTTTTTCCTGAATTTCTTACCATCTGAAAAGCTTATTTCGGTTAAAGACGAATTATCTGTATTTTGCTACAATTGTGTTAATTTGTCCATCTGGCATAGACGCATGAATATGTAAAATAAATCTTTCAGAATATTCCACTTCTATTAATTTTGAGTGCAAGCTGGCCTAATTTATGATAATATTTTTTTAAACTAATATTTACAATTCAAAACGATTGCATAATTTTAAGATCTTTTTTCAGTTTCTATTAATTGAAGATTTCGTTCAATTTCTTACCACCAAAAACGCTAATTTCAGTTCTGGAAAACTTTTTTTATAGTTGCCCATTTTATCCGTTAATCTCATGTAAAACAATAAAATATATATCACAAATCTTGCCTGAAATTCCAATCCCCATTTTAGGGCTATATTTATATAAATTGAAAATTTTATTAACGGTCATTCAAAAATTAAAATGCGTAATTAATGACAATTTTTGATAAAATTTAGAATGCAAAATTTCTAATAAATTTTAACTGAAATTTAAAAAAAATGGAAATGCATAATTTATGACAATTTTTTTCACTGAAATATAATAATCAAAATACGCAATGAATGAAACTTTTTTAAAATCAAAAAATCAAAACATAAGATTTTGACGAATTTTGGGGCATACGCAAATTGAAAATTTTATTAACAGTAATTCAAAAATCAAAATACGTAATTGATGAGAATTTTTGACTGAAGTATAACATTTAAAATGCAAAATTTCTAATGAATTATAACTGAAATTTTAAAAAAATGCAAATGCATACTTTAATTACAATTTTTTCACTGAAATCTAAAAATCAAAATACGCAATTTATGAAATTTTTTTAACCGAAATCAAAAATTTTTTAACCGAAATCAAGGCATAACATTTTCAGGAATTTTGGAGCTATATTTGCATAAATTGAAAATTTTATTAACAGTAATTCAAAAATCAAAATGCGTAATTAATGACAATTTTTGACTGAAATATAAAATTTAAAATGCAAAATTTCTAATAAATTTTAACTGAAATTTTAAAAAAAATGGAAATGCATAATTTATGACAATTTTTTTAACTGAAATCTAACAATCAAAATATGCAATTAATGAAATTTTTTAACTGAAATCAAAAATTCAAAACATAACATTTTGAGGAATTATCCTCACACAAAGTTTTTGTTCGCAAAATGCTAATTTCAGCGAAGACCGGATTTTTTAGCCTTGCTGCGACGGCAAGACTACCTACAGTTAAAGTAAGTAAGTATGCAACACAAATGCTACTTAGCAATTGCTCAATGAATGTCGCCGTGATTTCCATGGTCTGTTAAACAACTCGCTATGAAACTGAAACCTTACCTGCTAGAATCTTCATTATTCTCCGAGCAGCAGTGCACTTCTGCGATCACCTTCTCAGCTCACCTTGATCTACCTTATCGAGGCTGTAAATAAAACAACCTGTAATTCTCAGTTCTATTTAGATCGGCACATCACGTCCGGCGTTGCCACATCGCGGAAACACCAAATCCGTTCTGGATACGGAAATCATCGGAAGATCTTCAAAAATAAATTTAACGTACATTTAATGCCCTTCACTGCATTAAATCATAATCATCAGATACGCGAAAGCCCCGGGTGTGGATCCTGTTCTTCCACTGAAGTTTTAACCACTCAACTCTACTTCGTTCTGCAGCTCGCCAGTTCTTATTCTTACGTTTATAGTCTGGAAATCCTTCTCCGCAGACACTTACTTTCATTTTCACTTTCGTTTTTCCTAGGGTTTTGCGAGAAAGTTTTTTTAAAATAAAATTTAGAATAATCTATTCTTATAAGATGAGCAGCCCAATGAAAAAGACTAATCTTAATGAATTATACATAGGGATACGAAATTTTCGTATTTACGAAATAGATGCGAATACGTAAAGGCGAAATTTTCCGATATGAGCGAATAAATGCGAAAATTTTTTTTTTACTACTCTTCGGCGAAAACTCGGTAATAAACGGCTTTTTAAGCGAAATTTGGTAATAATAGTAATAATTTATTAACGTAATCCCCTATCTAAGACCATCGACTGTCTTTAACTGAGAGATCGCACTCTCGAAATTTTCTTATTACTTACTGCTAAAGACTTAAGGAAAAGAATGTGGACACTAGGGTGGAACGAAAAAAACTTTTTTTTGAATTTCAATATGCTCTAGTTTTCAAAAGTTGCCTTTTAACAAAATAAAGACGGAAATTAAATATTAGCGTAATTGGTGCATGTTTTCAGTTGGCGCAAGAAGGGCAAACTTTTGGTTTTTATTAAATTTTTGACAAATTTCGCAATTATTTTGAAATTGAATACACTCGTAGTACAAAAAAGTAGCAAAATATGTAATTTAAACATTCCTTTTAGTCAGGAGACCTGCTAAACTGATTATATAATATGTTTTACTTCATAAAAATCGTACACATAAAGGCACTTAAGGACGAGGCACTTAAAAGACACTCGGACATCACGGTGGAACGAAAATTTTTTCTTTAAGAATTTCAATATGCTCTAGTTTTCAAAAGTTGTCTTTTAAAATTAAAATTAAGAATATAAAATCTTTTTGCTCTACTACAATATCTTTAAGTGCCGCAAAGGGGTTCAAAATGGATATTTTTATGAAAAAGTGATTATATTTGTATTTTTTGTTAATTTCTTTTATAGTATATTAAAATAATGTATATTTTCTGTAAATAAAATATTCAAAATATGATATTTTGACAGAAAACTTGCATATTCTAAATATTTCTAATTGTTAGATGCCATAACAGAACAACTGATTTTGTGGAATTTCGCGATTTTCATCATATTAATTTTACAGTAGCATATTCTTATAATACACATTGGAATGAAAGAAAAACAATTTTTAATTGACGGATCTTAGTTAAAATAAACAAACCACACTTATTTAGAAAAATATTAATGTAATGTCTATTAAGGCAAAACGTTATTTTGAAAAATATATTCATGCTTTTCAAAAGTCCATAGTAATCACACATGTTTTCCATTACTTATTTCACTGGCACATTTAATTGTTTTATTGTTTCAAATTTTGGCAATATCTTTTGACAGTGTATTTTTGTTTTTATCAATGCATCTCTTGCAGAAGTACCACGAACGGACAAGGATGACCCGATAACTAATTTAACAATCCTTTCTACTACTTGTGTGTTACATTGAATGTTGTTGAAGTCAATAATTTGTTTCTTGTGATCAGATTCTTTTGCTTCCTTTATAAACTGTTTTAGTTTGTCATCAGAAACATGTCTCGTCATAGGAGGGTCTGTTACTTTAACATCATTCCATTCAATCATATCAATATAATCCTTGGCATCAAAGTTTATACGTGGAACTAAATTCTTTCTGATGCCTCCTTCATTTTCCGCCCTTGCTTTTAGAAGCGGTAAAGTATGCATTTCTTTGAATGACAGGGTTAATTACATTTTTAAGAGTCTGATTGAGGTAACGTGAATAGCTTACAAGTTTCCACAAGTGCTTCGATCCACGGATACAAGATGGTTTCAGCTTTATGTGTTGTGCTGATATTTACAATTCTGCACAGATTCCAATCCAACATGACACTCCAGCAAATTTAAATATATGTGTGAGATGTTAAATTGTATATTGTTAATAATTATAATGCTATAGGTGGCTTAGTATTTTCTTATTGGCTGATGAACCTTTAATTTTTTTAATAATAAAATCTAATACCTTTGTTTAAAACTTTTCCATTTTCTAAGCAATCTTATTTTACTTCTTCATTCTGGTACCCCATTGTAATTCGATACAAAATAGTTGCGCCATTTCGTTCAAAAAGCAAATGTCATCAACCCAGGGATGGAAAACAGATATTGACATCTTTATGACTCCCCAGACATCGCAATTTTGTCATTTTTCTCAGAAAGTCTACCCCACACATCGAAATTACAGCCCAGACCTTTTTCCGAGAATTTTCCACGTCACTTTGTTTACGTCTCGCCGCGGAAAGATACCGCGAAATCAACCAATGAGAAGCCAGGAAGAGAAGGTCTATTTTTCACGCGGAACAACAAAAGAGGCAAAGTGGCTGAGAAGATCCCAACGAACGAAAAGTTTCGGTTTTGAATTCGAAAGGAGGAGATCGAGGATGAAGATTCCATCTTGAGGGTCCCAGCGACGGTCTGAATAGATGACGGGAATCCTGTTCGATTCAGCGGCAGCTATGGAGAACAACATCACCTATTAATTTTCCCCCCTTTTTGGACATGTCCTATTTCCCGAATTCTAAATCTTTTGACTTTCCTATTATGCCTTTGTTTCTAGATTTCTATTTCTTTTTTTTAGACTGCAGTTATTTCGGTAAAGTAACAATTTAATTATGATTTTCGTTTTCCTTTTATTTTTGAGTTAACTAAAGTAAATTTTTTTTATAAGATCTTAATGGGCTCATTAGCCACCTAAATCAAATTTAATTTCAATCTATTTTTATTGTGATGTGTAATACGAGAATTGTTTTATGTGATTATTTGTTTTTCTTTTTATCATGGAATTGTGCCTTGTATGACAGCTGTTTAGTTATGTAGAAATCTTAATTTATGTTTAATTATAAATAAACTTTTGTAATTATTACCCCTAAAATTTATGTCTCGTCCCTTCTTTAAAAGCGTAAGCTTAATGACTTTTATTGTGTTTAAATTTTCCTTTTCAGAGTAAAGTTCAGTTTCTCTTTCAGCTGTCGCTTTTCCCTTATAGAATCTGTTGTGGGTTATTGCGGTAATATTTTAAACTCTTAACTTTTGAGGTAATCACAACGCGCCTCATCTTAAATGCAATTAAATTTACTCTCTAATACTTAAACTCTAATTAAACTTAATTGAATTAATATCTATCATGATAAATTAAGTTAAATGTTCTCTAATGTCTGAATAAGAACAGGCATAACAATGTTAAACCAATTTGGTGCATAAACTTTCAAAATGTACTCAGTCAGTATTCGGAGATTTTTTGCAGGACATCCTGTTCCCACATACAAGCGAAGTATTTGGTTTGCTAATGTAAGCCATTGTGAATGACAAAATTTTCCTGGTTTTCTCATGGACAAATCAGAAGACCACTTTCCAACAGAGATTGCATTATACATTTCTAACAAATATTCTGGATCCACACTTAAATCATTATTAATTTCTAGTAATGGAATGTTATTTTCAATAGGTGGAAATTCAATCACTGGAAGTTCATAGCAGTTTTCTAGTTGTTTACCTATTTCTCCTCCAAATTCATTTGGACCTTTAGTTTTTCCATCTAGGAAACAAAATAGGGGACGTAGGGGCAGTTCATTTAAATTATTGACTTCAACAACATTCCATGTCACACACAAGTAGTAGAAAGGATTGTTAAAGTAGTTACCTGGTCATCCTTGATTGTTCGTGGTACTCCTGCAAGAGATGCATTGATAAAAACAAAAATACGTTCTCAAATGATAAAGCCAAAATTTTAAACAAAAAAGCAATTCAATGTGTCAGTGAAATAAGTAATGTAAACCATGTGTGATTAATATGGACTTTTGAAAAACATGAATATTTTTTTCAAAATAACGTTTTGCCTTAATAGACATTACATTAATATTTTTCTAAATAAGTGTGATTTGTTTATTTTAACTAAGATCCGTCAATTAAAAATTGTTTTTCTTTCATTCCAATGTGTATTATAAGAATATGCTAGTGTAAAATTAATATGATGAAAATCGCGAAATTCCACAAAATCAGTTGTTCTGTTATGGCATCTAACAATTAGAAATACTTAGAATATGCAAGTTTTCTGTCAAAATATCATATTTTGAATATTTTATTTACAGAAAATATACATTATTTTAATATACTATAAAAGAAATTAACAAAAAATACAAATATAATCACTTTTTCATAAAATATCCATTTTGAAGCCCTTTGCGGCACTTGAAAACATTTTAGTAGATCAAAAAGATTTTATAATCTTAATTTTAATTTTAAAAGACAACTTTTGAAAACTAGAGCATATTGAAATTCCTAAAGAAAAAATTTTCGTTCCACCGTGATGTCCGAGTGTCTTTTAAGTGCCTCGTCCTTAAGTGCCTTTATGTGTACGATTTTTATGAAGTAAAACCTATTATATAATCAGTTTAGCAGGTCTCCTGACTAAAAGGAATGTTTAAATTACATATTTTGCTACTTTTTTGTACTACGAGTGTATTCAATTTCAAAATAATTGCGAAATTTGTCAAAAATTTAATAAAAACCAAAAGTTTGCCCTTCTTGCGCCAACTGAAAACATGCACCAATTACGCTAATATTTAATTTCCGTCTTTATTTTGTTAAAAGTCAACTTTTGAAAACTAGAGCACATTGAAATTGAAAAAAAAGTCTTTTTCGTTCCACCCTAGTGGACACTACTACAATGTTATCTTTTAACTAAGAATTTTGATACTTACCTAACCAAGTAAGTAAAATTGTGATTTTTTTTTAATAAATGCGGAATTTTTGAATTTATTTATAAATATATATATATATATATATAGGGTGAAAAATCCACCAGAGGGCTCTGTACGCAGTGACCTGAGTGAACGTCTACACATCTGGATAGTCGGCGAGTGGAAGCCGGCGTATGCGGACATAGCGGGCCGTATACCAAAGCTAGAACTATATCAGTGTTCGAGTTTATATTTTCTGTCATAGTGTTTTAATTTGATGTGCCGACATTTCTAAGCTTTAATAAATATTAGTCGGTAATCGAACGTTTAGTGGTTTAAATTACCCCTGAACATTACTTTGGAATTTGTTTCTACTCCCGGATCTGACAGTGGAGGTCTAGCCACGATAAACCCTTTATGCCGAAAACAGGTAGACTAATTTCAATTTATATTTACCTGCTAGCGAATATAAATGATTGATAAAAATGTATAAAAATTCCAAGAAAGAAGATTTAATCAATTTATTAAGTGAAATTGAGGTAACACCACCTGCTGGGTTGACAGTAGTACAATTAAAGGATAGAATTGAAGGATGTAAAACATTTAAAGATGACCCCGAACATGTTACATACTTACTAACGTCCATAATTGTGGACAGACGATCGAGAATCGAAAACGAAAGTAGAGCGAGAAAATAGCAGTTAGCTCTAGAAAATTAAAAAATTGAATTAGAGAAAATTAAACTTGCCCAATTAGAAAAACAGGTTGAATTAGAGAACGTTAGGAATCAAAGGGCAGATTGAAATGAAATCGCAGGTTCGAGTACTGACACAGTATCTAGTTCATGTAACCTAGAAAAATTTATTCATAGCATACGTACTTTAACAATTGCTATTCCAGAAAAACCAGAAAACTTTAATTTGTTTTTTAGAACTTTGGAAAGGGCCTTTAAAACTAAAAACGTACCAGAAGAGTATAAAGCAGAAATTTTGATCAACCTTCTCGGTGATAAAGCGAAAAGCATATTGTTTTACATAAGTGAAGATGATATTAAATGTTACAGTACCATTAAGTCGTTAATATGCAAAGAATTCCAACCTACAGCGCAAGAATGCTTAAATAATTTTCGGAAAGCTAGAAGAGAAATCAATGAAACACATACGCAATTCACGGCAAGATTGTCGGCTAATTATTAATATTATTGTAGTTTGAGTAAAGTTAATGATTTTGAAGCGTTGTGTCAATTAATCGTATCCGATAAGCTTTTTCAAACTTTGGACAAAGAATTTTCATCATACATCAACATAAAGTTCGGTGAAAAATACGCAATCTTTAGGAAAGTAAATTGACATATACCTTGTAAATAGAGGTAGATCTTTTGGTAAAGTAAATTTTCAGACGCAGGAAAACACTAATAAATTTCAAAAATTTCCCAAAGAGGCTAAATACACTCCACCCCCTATGAGAAACAACTCATTTAAATATAGATATCCATCCAAAGATTGTTACACGTGTGGAAGTTTTAACCATCTTGCAAAATATTGCACTAATCGAATCAAAAACCAAACCGAAATACAATCTATTCCCTCAAAACAAAGTGAAAAAACTGAAAATAAATTGGTAGCTAAAGCTCCCTCTTCACAGTCTCTTGAACGTGTGAATATTAACGTATATGGAAATGTAATTAAAGCATTAATAGATTCAGGAAGCGAAATTTGTATTTTAAATCCGAAATACATCCCAAACGTCTCAATCAAGTGCGACGGGAAAATTGAACTAATTTCAGCGTTTGGAGAAAAAATAATTGCTGATACCGCAAATATTTCAGTGTGGCTGGTAGATTCAAAGCGACCTTCGAATGTAAATTGTGCTGTCACAGATAAATTACACGTACCATTTATTACTCCTCCTAAAGTTTTACATGCATTGAAAGAAACAATCTATAAACATCCGGTGTCTGTCGAACAAAGTGATGACTCAGCGATTCATACTTCTGAGCGTGAGATTTTGCGTTGCCCTGAAATGAATAATAAAGAAAAACAAACGGGATTAGGCGATAACCAGAGATGTTTAGAAAACGAAAGCGAAAAAGGATTTGAATCTTTTTTAGTTAATTTATCGCTGACTGAGAACTGTCTTTACGATTTGAGTCATATTTCAAACGCGGAGATAAATGATGAATTAAATAAGTTAATTTCCGATTACAACCCGATTAAAACAGAGACAACAAATTTAAAAATGAAAATAATTTTAACGAACGAGGAACCAATTTCGATTTGTAATAGACATCTACCGCTGATAGAAAAAAGAGAAGTTGAAAGCCAAATCAACGAGTGGTTGAAACAAGGTATTATAAAAGAAAGCGTATCAAATTATTCATCATCAGTTGTAATTTGTAGAAAGAAAGATGGGACAATGCGCCTATGTGTTGACTACCGTCAATTAAACAAAAAAATGATTAAAGATAAATATCCTCTGCCAAATTTAGAAGAGGTTATAGATAAATTAGAGAAGGGTAAGGTTTTAACTACTCTTGATCTTAAAAATGCCCTTTTTCACGTTGTCATCGATGAAAATAGCCAAAAATACGCGTCGTTTGTTACAGAAAGCGGACAATACGAATTTTTGAAAGTCCCTTTCGGGCTAGCTAATAGTCCCGCGATTTTCCAGAGATATATAATTCATATTTTTAAAGATTTGTTAAGGGATGGTACTTTGATTATATACTTAGACTAGCTGAAAACCCGCACTTCGCTACGGAGTACATTCAAATTAAATACAACGATCAATGTATGCCACTAATACAAAAAAAAAATATATATATGTATATATATATTACATATATATATATATATATATATATATATATATATATATATATATATATATATATATATATATATATATATATATATATATAATAAATACGACGATCAATGTATACAGTTGATGTAAAAAAAATATATATATATTTATAAAAAAATCGGAACGGATATTTTTATAGACAAAATAATGTAGATAAAAATATTCAAATTAAATCTAATAGAATACTAAAGAATATAGTACAGTTAATATAGTACAGTTTGAGGAATATATCTTTTACTGTATTTTAATATTTTTTTGGCTAATATCCAATCGTCTGCTGCATTAGCAAGAAAAAAAATATTTTTTGTCTATTTAGTTGTTATGCACGTGACGATAAAATTATTTAAAGTGCCAAAAAAAGAAATCACGTGATCAGCATTTAATGAATTAAATTCTAAAAATTAATCTTTAAAAATTCACCAAAAATCAGAAAATGAAGGTAAAGATTCGAAAAAGATTTCATATTAAAGGAATTTTTATGATCTTTCTCGTGATATAAATTTTATAACTCTCAAATTATTATTTTAAATGCAAACTTAAAAAAAGTTACTAAAACAGCTTAAAAATTTAATTTTAAAAAATCTAAGAAGAATTTATCAAAAATCTTTCTTAGTGCACCCCTACACCATATGAAGAATCGCCATGCAAAATTTCAGCCCTTTAGGTCGAGCGGTTTGGTCTGTACGTTGTATGTCAGTGAGTCAGTTACGAAACTGTTTTATATATATAGATGATATTATTATTCCCTCTGAGGATGAAATTGATGGATTAGAAAAATTAGCACAGGTTCTAAATACAGCAGCTAAATACGGTCTTGAGCTTAATTTAAAGAAATGAAAGTTTATGAAAAAGAAGATTGAATTCTTAGGACGTATTATTGAACAAGGTACTATTCGACCCTCTAAAGAAAAAACAATAGCCGTCCAAAATTTCCCTGAACCTAAGAATATTAAAGAAGTTCAAAGTTTTCTCGGACTAACCGGATTTTTTAGAAAATTTATCTCACACTATGCTACAATAGCGAAGCCTTTAAGTGACTTGCTGCGTGCCTCAACACCTTTTAAGTTTGATGATGATCAAAAACAAGGCTTTCAGAAACTCAAGGAACTTTTATGTAACGAACCTATTTTACACCTATTTAAACCGGGGAGAAGCATAGAACTCCATACGGATGCCTCTAAGTTAGGATTTGGAGCAATTTTGCTACAAAAGAACGATGATGATAATTATAACCCGATTCACTATACGAGTCTCAAAACCTCATTACAAGAGGAGAAGCTGTGTAGTTATGAGTTAGAAGTACTAGCCGTTGTAGAAGCTCTTAAAAAATTCAGACACTACTTGTTAGGTACAAAATTCAAAATTTATACTGATTGTTCAACTTTCATGGAAACCATGACTAAGAAAGAAACAGCACCTAAAGTGGCACGATTGTCTCTTTTCCTATAACAATACGATTACGAAATCAAACACCACCCTGGCGAATGTATGAGACATGTCGATGCACTTAGCAGACATCCAGTTATGAGTGTCACATGTGGAAGTATAACACATAAAATAATTAAGTCCCAAGAAGATGACGAGTATATAGAAACCATTAAAAATTATTGGAAGATGGTATGACAATAGATTATATTTTGAAGAACAATGTGCTATATAAAATTGTAAACGATTCAGAAGTCTTGGTAGTACCGCAAATTATGAAGGCCGAGGTTGTTAGAAACGGAATTTGGAACGTTTTTGGAAGCCTTCCGTTGATCTAGATATATTAATTGTTTGAGGATCATAAAATGGAAAGAAGTTTAAGAGTTCTACAGGTTTTTCCCCTAAGTTCGTGAATCAGAGTTAACATACGATATGTATTTGAATTACTTATTCCGTAAAATCATATAAGATAAATCTTTTAAAGTTTTGGGGCTTTTTAAGCAGTGGGAGGAAAAGCTCTTTAAACAGAGAAACATAACGACACATAACTTTCTTTCCGAACTATTAGTCCATTAGTTATATTAAGGCATAAGAAAATTAATGAAATTATTTTTAAAGAATGATTGCCCGGGTAGATATATAGATATACAATTTTTCATACTTTCCATAAAAAAAATACTGTGTATATCATTTCAGTAGAAATGCGCTAAGCGCATTCTGTCTGGCCAGAGGAACATGAAGAGTGGGGGGTGCAGCCCAGTATTTTTTTGATGGAATGCATAAAAAATTTTATATCTATATATCTACCCGGGCAACGCCGGGCAATAATGCTAGTATATAAATAAAAATATAAATGATCGTTTGTTCAAAACCTCAAATCTACGAAAGTTCTTCACCGATTTCTTTGAAATCTTGACACTACGTTGCATTTGAATACGTGAGTGCTTCTATATACCTATTATATAGATACCACACTTGTGACAGGTATAAACATGCTTTTTTGAAACACACGCTATACTAAATATTTTACGGCAAATGAGAAATGTCTTTCCCTTCCCCTCAGAACAGAAATTTGTCACGGTGGGGTGCGATCCCAATATCAGCAGTCCCCACAGGTCATAAAGTACGCAGGGATTGTTCTAGACAGATCGTACAAAGACGATCGAAGAGATAAGAGAACGCACATGGCTGAAGATATTTTCCGTCGAATACGCGAGGAAAATTCAAATATGAACATGGATTTCACAGCAGAAATCTACAACGAAGCGTTGATAATGATTGAAGATATGTGCTTAGAAATCGCGAACAAAGTTCTCAATTAGTTGGGAATACCATCACCGAATTGATCTACTGATGCATCGTTCGATGTAAAATTGCGTCTGTAACAAAATTACAACACGGGTGATCTTTTGTCGTATGTGCAATCAAATATTCCTAAGCTAACGCTTGAGCAAAAAGGCATTTACGATCAAATAATGCAAACTGTCAATAACGGGGTTGGAAAAATCTTCTTAGATGCGTCAGAAAGAACTGGTAAAACGTTCCTAATTAGATTGATTCTGGCAGCAATTCGATCCCAAAATGGCATAGCCTTAGCTCTTGCGTCGTCCAGAATAGCTGCGACATTGCTACCAGGTGGAAGAACTGCACATTCCGCTTTGAAATTGCCATTGAATATGCAATTCATTGAAACTCCCACGTGCAACATTTCCAAAGCATACGGCATGGGATGCAAACTTATTGTTAAATGCAAACTTATTGTTTGGTATGAATGTACAATGGTACACAAAAAATCGCTCGAGGCTCTTGATCGATCATTGCAAGATTTGCGTGGAAACATCAGACCATTTGGGAAGGCATTAATATTGCTTGCAGTAGATTTCAGACAAACATTACCTATAATTCCTCGATCGACACCAACGGACGAAATAAATGCTTGCCTGAAATACTCTACTTTGTGTCAACACGTAAGAACGTTGAAATTATCTACAAATATGCGTGTCCATCTGCAAAACGATCGATCAGCTGAGTTATTCTCACATCAATTGCTGGAAATTGGGAACGGAAAGGTGCCGGTTGATCTGACATCAGGACGAATTTCATTGCCTCGTAACTTCTGCAATTTAGTATCGTCAAAAGAAGAATTGGTTGAAAAAGTATTTCCCAATATTCAAACCAATTATAAGAATCATGATTGGATGAGTGAACGAGCTATTATTGCCGCAAAGAACAAAGACGTCTACGAACTTAACAATATCATTCAGTATAACATTCAAATAGAGGCAGTCACATACATGTCCGTCGGCACTGTTGTGGAAGCAGATGAAGCGGTTCATTATCCTACAAAATTTTTTTGTTCACTCGATCTGCCAGGAATGCCACCGCACGTACTGCAATTGAAAATCGGCTTGCCAATTATAATGTTGGGAAATATCAACCAACCAAATCTTTGCAATGGCACGCGGCTTGCAGTAAAAAAATTACTCAGCAACGTCGTAGAAGGAAGGATCTTGACAGGACCATTCAAAGGTGAAGATGTCCTCATTCCTCGCATTTCCATGATACCAACGGATATGCCATTTGAATTTAAGAGATTGCAATTCCCAATTCGATTGGCGTTTGCAATCACCATCAATAAATCTCAGGGCCAATCTTTGTAAAAATTGTGCGGGTTAGATTTAGACACGGATTGTTTCTCACATGGACAATTATACGTTGCGTGTTCTAGAGCCGGAAAACCAGACAATCTATATATCTGCACGTACAATGGAACAACAAAAAATATTGTATACCCACAACTATTGTAAAATTAAACATTTTAAATTTTTTTTAATTTCCAATGCAGCGGGTGAAGAGGAACACAATTCTTTTGCCATTATATTACATAAAATAAGCAAGTACTAAAAACTGAACTATAAAATATGTTGGGGGTAACGTTACTTGCGTCCGTAGCATAATTTAAGCTACACGTGCCCCCTGGGTAGTACTAAATGAGTAGCAGCTTTCCAGCCTTTATAAATTAAACAAATTAGAAACGTGCTTTCTCTTTTCTTTCTTTTCCATTTAACCAGACTGAGCCACAGCAAAGCGTGGCCGGGTACAGCTAGTATATATATATATATATACACTGCTGGCCACCCAAATTGCAACACCAAGAAAGACAAGAGATATCACAACAAAATTTATTTTGTAGATAACATGTTGACCAAGTATCAAATGATTAAATTTATAGACTTCTGTGAAGTGTGGTTCCTGCCAAAATCAGTAGCCAGAGTAGCCGCCATTGTTGGAGATCACCGCTGCCACACGCCTCGGCATTGATTCAAAGAGACTTTGGGTGAGTTCTTGGGGTACAGCAGACCAAGCAGCTTCCACACGTTGCCAAAGTTGATCTTCTGTTTCAGCTGGGGATGGAATCTGAGTCAATCGTAGAGCAACCATGGACCAAATGTTTTCTATCGGCGAAAGATCCGGAGAGCGAGGCGGCCAGGGAAGCAATTCAATCTGGCGATTGACGAAGAACCGTTGGACAATGCGTGCCACGTGTGGTCACGCATTATCCTGTTGAAATATGGCTGTGGGCAAGCCCTGAAGGTAAGGAAGGACAACTGGCTCCAACACCTCGGAGATGTACCGCTGGCTGTTTAAAGTACCGGAAATGCGTACTAGAGGTGTGCGAGAGTGATATCCAATACCGCCCCATACCATAATACCCGGTGCAGGACCAGTGTGGTGGTGCATAACGCAACTGTTCAGCATCCTCTCTTCACGGTGTCTCCAGACTCGAATGCGACCATCGTGGTGTTGCAGGCAGAAGCTTGACTCGTCAGTAAAGACAATTTCATTTCATTCTGCCGTCCACATCCTTCTGTCATCGCACCATTGGCGGCGGAGACGTCTGTTGTTCTGCGTCAAGGGTAGACAAAGCAATGGACGTCTTGCGGACAGACCACTCTGCTGTAAACGGCGTCGAATGGTACGCGCAGACACTAGATGATGCGTTACAGACTGCATGTGCTGTGCTATGGTTCGTGATGTGACTGAGCGATCCGTCACTGTCATGCGGACAATTTGCCTGTCATCACGTGAAGTGGTGCGCTGAGGTGAATGCGATCGAACACGCCGGTTCGTCGTACCCTCCTGCATCCAACGATCACATATCCGCATTACAGTTGTTTGGTTTCGTCCAACACGACTACCGATTGCCCTGAAAGATAATCCACAATCTCGGTAGGCCACTATCCTTCCTCTGTCGAACTCGGATACTTGATCAAAAGATGATCGCTGTTTTCGACGAGGCATAATTGATCGTTTTTTTGAAAAAACCACAAGAAAAACACAATTGCCGAACTTGAAATCGTCGAAATCTCCAAGCCTTAAATAGCGCTTTGAAGTGGCGCCACAGGCGCGCGTGATGTGCGTCTGCGCTGAAATTCTAATCATTTGCATATCTCTCCTCCGCTAATGCATGTTGTAAATTTCATGTTATTTGCATGTTTCCTTCAGGGTGTTGCATTTACAGTGGCCAGCAGTGTATATATATATATATATATATATATATATATATATATATATATATAGATAGATAGATAGATAGATAGATAGATATATACATACAAAACAGATAAGCAACGATAAGTAATCCAACGTTAACAAAACGCAGTAGTTTTTTAGAAAAGACTACCTGATTTTTATTTATTTATTTATTTATTTTTTTAGATATGAGCAGTCTCTCGGCCGATTTTTTGCCATGAGTTGCGAGTTAATATTCGGATTACGAGCTAGCTTCAGATACCCCACACTATTTTGCCCAGTGAATGCCATGTAACGTTCTTGTCAAATGATCCCACGAGAAACATATAATATTTACAACCTTTATGTACAATTATTATACAATTACAGACATATTATTATAAGACTACTTTCCAGTCTTAAACCGAGAGATTAACTTTCAACAATTATTACACGGGACAGCTTGCTATACTATTGTATCCTTGGAGAGCAGAATTGGATATGATGACGGGAGTGCCTTGACCAGCTGGTTTTAACTCCTGTACGCAAGATGTTATGAAATCAAAAATAATGTGCTCTGTAGTAAAAATATTAAGGCTAGGTTAAAGATAAAAGTTACTATTACAATCATTGTACAAAAATTTTAAGTTGAACACCTTCAATAGTTGAAGGAGAAGAGAAAATTTAAGAAAATAAAAATTTAGCAATTATTAAGAATAAGAATTTAAGATTAAAAAGTTAAATTAAAAATTTAGAGAAGGAAAGATGAAAAAATAAACAAGTAAAAGATAAGGTGGCCCTCAGCAAAAGAAAAAAAAAAAGGCCCTCTTCAGGGTCATACAATTCATAATGAGATGATTGCAGATTTCCACGGGGGAAAAATGAAAATATCAAGATAGGGTATCATTGGAGAATAAACGAAGAACCCCATTTATACTTCCTCAAACTCACTGAACATATACTCAATCAGTGCTGCCATCTAGTGGCGAATTGATAATTTTTCTTCAGCATTGTAATCTTACAGGGAAGAAAAGCTATAGAATTGTTAAGTTGCGCACGCTATACAGTACGAATTTTTAACCATAATTTTTTTTAATTTTTTGGCTAGTCTGCACTATTCCATCAGTTTAACGAAATCTTTGCGACTATTCCCTTGCTAACATTAACTTAGATGACGTGTTAAAAATCCTCCTTGAACATATCTCCGCAAATTATTTCGACGTGTATTGGTTAGGAATACACAACAGACAACATTGGTGCTTCGATACCTTAAACCTTTATCTGAACGGAAGTCAGATAAACCGGAAGTCAGATCATCTTGTCGTCTAGCGGAAAACTTCCGCGCTGGTGAAGAGTTTTTGAAATGGACTTTGCCCGAATTTTTCTTTATTAACTATCGTTTTGGGATATTGACTAAATTTATAACGTGTACATTTTTCCATATTTTTAAGAATATTTTACTTATTATAAACAGTACTGTCATCTTTGTAGGTAAAATAATGACAAACTTTTGAATGACTCATTTTGTAGAAAATTTGCCACGTAAGCCATTGTTTCACGCTAATTTTCTGTTGGTAACATTAAAATATGAAATATATATAGTTCATGTATTCTCCCAATACCTTTCAACTTTTAAATAATGAATTATTAACTACGTTATAAATTACGTAGTTATGTCGTTTAATATGCTTAACTACGTATAGTTAAGCATATTAAAAGAGTGATAGGTAATTTAACCAGATTTTTTACAATAATTGGGCTTTTAAATTATTCTATCAACTCTCTTAAAAATTAGTTTTAAAAATGAATGTTTTAATTAAAGCATTTCCAATCAAAATTAGAATCTATTTGAGGCTTTTACTTGAAAAATATTTTTTGCAAGCTGATATAAGTCGTTTATTATAGAAAAAATTCAAGACATCTAGTTAAAAAATTCTTTTAAAGGAGAAAACAAGCTTAAGTTTGCGTGATATTAATGTTAATTTTTTTTATTCCTAAGCATAGGAAAAGCATATATTCTCCCGACCCACTAAAATAATTAACTTGGTAAAAAAGGACAAAATGGAAATTTATGTAATTTTTAAACAATCCATGGTCATCAACTAGGAATCCAAAAAATGTTTTATAGAGAAAAATTGAAGTTTGGGGGTGGGGAGGGGGGGAGATTAGAAAGCAGACATTCTGGAACCTAAAGTAGTGAGATTTTCTTAAAAATTCAATACTCCTAGACTTAGACATTTATTGTCTAAGTTGGAAGACGACCAGTATCTTCCAACCCGCCCAGCCCGCATTTTAAACCAGAATTTCACCAAAATTTGCACAAGAACATCAACTTCCACCTGTTATTCAAGGGTCACGCTTACAAGCAAGCGTGGAAGCTATACGCCGTTGAGGATGACATTGCTGCAACTCAAAATATTTATGATTACCTTAGTCAGTTAGATTAGAAATCTGATCAGAATTCTCTTAGAACTACAGCTTTCAATCATAAGTAGAACAATCATGATAAAATTTAGCCGCTATTAACTTACTCACTCCAGGATACACAACAGGTGTAAACCGGATTCTCGTGAATCGATGTATGAGCAATTCGTAATATTAATGAAGACACGTATAAATGCTCTATTTACATCTCGTTTACTATAAGATATATATAATAATAATAATAATGTACATGAATTTGTTCCGAAGAACTATGGTAACATCGATTAGTAAGTGCGGGGTTCATAATCACAGTTCAATCATGACTTCACGTCCGCTCTCTGTCCCGCGCTCTCCCAGTACCTCAATATCTCATCAACGTCCAGTCTGAAAAGAGCCCCGTCTAATCATCTTTCGTTCATTTATACCTATTTTTTTTTGTCAAGTTCTAGAAACATCTCGAAATTTCCATCGTCTCATGGGCGATACAAGAACCCTCACAGCTCTTCGTCACACCTGGCTACTTCCGATGTCTGCTGTTCCTTTTGTCAGCTCGGCTCCCCGAGGCGTTGCATCGCGTCTTTTTGTGCTGATGTTCTTTTCCTGACGAGTTCTAATGATCTATCGATTTTCTTTTAGGAGTGACCCCTTTTCCACTTAAGGAAGTGGCCATTGTATGTTTAACGGTTTGTCCGACTCATTTAAAAAATAGTCACATCTGTATTGAATTTTCCAAAATTACGATTGAGTCTGTTTTCACACTATGTGAGAGTCTCGCAACAGGAATCTTATTTTATACTGCTGCCATCTAGTGGCTCACCCAAAGAAGTCAAATCAAAAGTAATGATCTGCTTTCTTACACTTTGTCATAGGTATATCCAGTTATTCATCCGGTGCTATCTATCTAAAACATATTCACCCCAAAAAAAAGTATTCTTACACAGATCTCGAAATGTTACCATCGAAATGTTACATAGAAAGTCGAATTGTTACCATCCACGAGTTAAGAACATTTTCACAAATAATCGATGGTCCTCCAGCGTACTTGCACTGCTGTCATCTATTGCAACATTCTACAACGGTTCTCATTATAGACCCTAAATGCGTTGCGATGTAAAATATTGGAGAATTTTTTGCCTCTTGATTCTATAATCCCATTAGTATTTCCGCGGCACAACCACAAGAAGTTTAAGGTCCTTTTCAGTTTTTACCTTAAGTACGAGGATATGTTTTATACAACATCCTCATTTATAGGAACATTTAAAGTCCCTACGTAAAATATATGGAAGAAAAATATGAAGATTGTTATTCGCGAATCATTGGCCTCAAACAGAAAGAGAGAATATACTAAATTTGGTATGATATTTCAAGAAAAAAGAATTCCTGACGTCACTGGGACAGTCCAGTTGCTAAGACTATCGGCATCGAGGTTGAAAAACTAGAATTCATTCCTTTGACTACAGACGTATCGGTTATTCAAAAATGCCTGGTAGACAGTGTTATAAAGACTCATGGAGTATATCTGTTAATATTCAAGTCTTTATAACTGTCTTTCGTAACCGCCATATATTGGCAGAAAAGAAAAAATGAATTATTGCCATGAAAGGCGATGCTCGCCAAATCTAGTGGCTTGAGCCCGTATTGCGAAGGTGCGAAATACAGCTTGGCGCAGTTCAAGGCTAGCTTCGAAAAATAACCAGAGAGAGAGTTGGAAGTGTACTAGGTACGTGACACTTTTGGAGCTGGTGTTCGGTGTTGGTTAGTGAGGAGCAAAGCATGGCAGATCTCAATTAAGTATTTTACTTTTTCATTATGTTTTGTTAAATAAATTTCTTATTTGCTCTATAACCACATAGTCTGTCACTTAATTTACTGTAATAGATAATGTTTTCACTAGTATGAATTAATTTTACGAACATGGTAATCTGCTTAGCACGTGGGTCAGGCTGTCTGTAGGGTTAGTTATTTCCTGCTTGGTTAAGTGCGGTTATCCTAAAGCATAACTACTTTATTTAATATATATGTTACCTGAGACAACCTGTCTGGGTTATCTTTCATATCGTATTGTTTCTGTAAGTTAAATCAGTAACTTAATTTTTACACAACGCATTTTCATGTCTCGCCATTTTTGGCTTAGCTTTTATTATCTGCTACCACGTGTTCCGCTGCGGCTTCCCATTTGGCGCCGTAACATTCGGCCCCATAACAGACAGAACATGGCAAATATTCATACAGAGGGAACAAATTTGAATGTGAGGAAAAAACAAGCAAATAAAGAATAAATTATTACAACTCGTATTAAAGAAAGAAAAAAGCGCTATGAAAAATCTTCGTTCCAGATTTTAAATACGCTCTAAAGTCATATTGATATAGCTGATTATATTTTATTACATTTCATCAAGGCCCTATAACTTATTTTGCTCGAAAATCTGGCGAACTTGAGAAAGAAAGAAACGCTAAACTGCCATAGTGCTAATGATAGCAACATTAATAATTGAAATATGTGAAGTCCTAACATTTAGTGACGTTGGTTTTAAAGAGAAAGGGAATAATGTCAGAAAAAAATGCTCGAAAATGAGGCTCCTCACATACATTACGTAAATTAGATATCGGCTGCAAGTTACGAGATCAGGATTCATCTCTGGTTAGATCAGGGTTCAGATCCTGATTGAAGTAAGGCGAGGTTTACTAATGGATTAGACTATTTTAATTCAAAAGACACATTTATTTCCATTAATTATTTTCGAGGTTATTCGTACAAACAGAATTTTATCCTGACGTGAATGGATTAGTTCAGTCGTATGAATACTGGTCTCGAAGTTATGAATATCGGGTTCCATTCTCGATCTTCAGAGGCGTCTGACTGTTCATAAAAAGAACAATAGACCAACAGGGATTTCTTGACAAATATTCGTTATGAAAAAAAAAAATTCAGCATGCACTATAAAAAATAAATAAAATATGTCAACAATGTCAACAATTCTGTGCTGTTTGTCTCAGAGAGAAAGTAAATGCGTCGGGATTGGTATCCGACAATATGAGAGTTCCTTAAGTCACTGTACTTCAGAAATTTGAATTCCAGAAGTTAGAGGTTCCGCTGTATCCATATAGTTGCAGTACGGAAGAGGATGATTGCAAACGGATTAGAAGCGTTTAATTGAAAGCCATATTTTTCTCTACTAATTTATTCATCACATATTTCTGTAAATCCACGGGAGATACCTATAGACTTTCGTGAAGACGGAATACCTCCCGGGCAGGCCACATTGTCCCTCGACCCCGAAGCTGACCAGTCCCTCGACGGTGTGCCGCTCTGTCATGGGATCGTAGTAGACGAGGGGCGATCCACTGTCCCCTCGGCACGTGGTCTGATTTCCCTCGGGGTATCCGGCGCAAAACATGTTCTGGGTGAGGACCGGGTCGAAGTTGGGGACGTTCTCGCGGAACGATTTCAGGCAGGCGTTGTTCGGTAAGAATGGCAGGTGGGCCATCAGCAACGCGTCGGATCCCCTGCGTTTCTCGGTGTAACCCCAACCAGTGACCTGTAGGAGAAAGTGGGGGAAATGTATATAAATAATGCGAAAGTCGTGGCTAAATTTTTCTCTTAGTCATGCCAGAAACGTGGTAAAATATGTAAATGCAATACATGGTAAAATAACCAAAGTAAAGTTAAAACAAAGTTCAAAGATAACAAAATGCATGAAGCAGACTAAACAGGTGGATCTAAAAGTAATAATTACAAGATAAAAAGAACTTTTTATATACCATGTTTTTAAATTTTCTGTTGAATCATATAAACTCCGGTACAATACAACAATAATCACGGGATAGCCTAGCGCAATGCTTCCCTTCAACAACAAAAGATCGGGCAACCTTCTCGCTCCCGTCAAATACACAATCTCTCGTGCCTACGCACGGACTCCAAAATACAACCTCTCTCAACGAGGTCTGTCCCTCTCTCTCTCGTGCACAGAGCATTTCACACACCACTCTTCGAATCGCCTCCAAGCCGGGGTCATTCAACCCTCGACTGTCCCCTCATAGAATGTCACAGGAACAATATAAGAGTTTGGTGTGTCTCTGCGCTACGCATAGCAACAGAGAAAATAACTATGGCATAAGCAGAGAATTTGCATAAAATCCTACATATATATATATTAGAGGGGTGAAGGGGGAAGGAAATAAAAAAGCATTTTTTCAATTTTGTGTCTGCAATTTTTCGTCACTTTTGTGTAGTCCATGATTCTTAACAGTTTCTGTTACCACTCCTGTTTCGTAACACTTCAATAAACGCTTGATACAATAATAGATTTACAGGTAATAATATTTTGATCCCCAAAGAAGGTTTGAAACAACAACAAAAAATGCTAAAAGAAAGAGTTATTCCGTCGTACAGAAAGGAATCATACATGACTCCCGGAATAACAATCTTACAGCTTTCTGCAAAGAAAAGAGGTTGGATCTCCAAAGGAAAAATGACGATCACAGTATGATAACCTCAGTCAACTGGTGGACGCGGGAAATGCTAAGTAGCGCAAGTGTGGATCAGGTCTGCAACTATTATTTCCTGAGTTGGAAGACATCATCTGTGAATGGATTGCTGACAGAAGAGTCAAGACTGATTGTTCGTGGGGCTGATAATTAAGCCTCTGCCCTTACAATAGCACCACAGTTAGACATATCGCCAGACGAATTCAAAGCATCACAATACTGGATGGATGGCTTTCTCTAGCGATATGGACTGTATCTAAGGAGATCGACAACACTATTCAAGCTGGAAGATGGTGAAATTATTAAACGGGCATTTGCACTCAATTCTTTTGTAGTTCGCATCGACTTTCCTAATAACAACTCTCCAACATGATTGCTATGGGGGAAATTTCAGTGTTTATAAGTGAAGAATCTCAAACGACAATTGATCAGAGGTGTGCCTTGTCAATCAACATTTCCGCCACTCGTTACGAAAGGGCACGTGTTACCTAAATTTTGGGAATTTGTCTGTATAGAAAGAAAGCCCCGCCACTAATCATCACAAAGGGCAAGAAAGAATAATATGGAACGTGTTTCAGGCATTTAAGTTTTTGAAACCTAAAAAGCTTGGTGCACACAAGCAGTTATAAAGAAGTGAGTCGATTTATTGCTGCCACTTGTTTTGCGAGGTGGCCATAGAGGTCTGCTAGTCTTGGATACAGCCAGCACTCACCGCACTGAAGACAAGAACTTTCTTGCAGAAAGTAGAAAAGATCAAATAATGATTCTCGCAGGAATAATTACTGACTCCCTCATCTCCAGACTCTTGATATTGAAATAAACAAGCCATCTAAGGACCATTTGCACATAAATATGAATGACTGCATTAAAAATAGAATGGAGAGAAATTAACACGGAAACTTTGTGAAGCCTAGCCTGCAAGAGATCGTGACTTGGGTGAAGAATCCATGGGATAAAATCACTGACAGTTGTGTTGCCAACGCACTACGAGCAGGCTACATGAACAAGAAATGTTCATTTAAGGAGAGCTCTATTGCTAGACATGAGAGATTAGAACCAATGGTTCTACAGGAAATGAAACCGCAATAAATTCAGGCCAGAATTTGGGGTTTCGAGATTTATGACGGTGTTCCAGAAGAAGATGGCATGACTGTACCTGAATGAACGAAAATTTGTACATGAATATATGAACAAATGTAGAGTGAATAGATGTTCACTGTATATATATATATATATGTGGGGGGAGAAAAAGAAATGTTTCTATAATTAGCAGACCAAAAAATCTACGTCTCTCTGACATTACACTGAACAAAATCTTTCATTAAGGATTTATCCTAAAAGCAACTATTTTTTCCAGTGAAAATTTCCCCGCCCTTCACGGTTATGCAGTAGCATTTTAATACGATTCACTTACATAGCCTTTCTTTCCCGTTACGAGGTTATTGGCTGTAGTTTCAGCCGTGGGAAGGCAGATGGGCTGCACTCGCTGCGAATACTTGATTTTGGGTTTGAATGTAATCAAGGCGATGTCCGAATCCTGGGTTACGTTATCGTAGTCCGGGTGCAGGATCAATCTGTCGCTCTGGAACAAACAAAGAAAGCTCGGTTGAATGAAAATCTCAAAGAAGGAGATAACAAAGTGCCGACTGAATCGCGAAGATTGAAAGATTTAGGTCTTGTTCACATTGCATCCAGAGCATAGCGCTGCGTACCTCCGTTGGTGCTGAAATTGTTGACAAGACCTGTGACGTATCACATGGTCATTGCTTTGAGCTCTGTCTTTGGTTTTTATAGCTAGAGTTACGCATCTCTTCGGAAGCAATATGAATAGGGTCTAAATCTCCCAAAAACTAATGGAAAAAAAGACTAATGCCAAGAATTTTTTAAACTCTGACATTTCGTATTTTCAGGAAACACATAACAATATAGCAGAAGTGATGTATAAGATTAATACAAAATTCTACATTTTCTACATACAAAATACTGAGTTTCGACCGCTAATTGAAGCTACGTTGGTGATCTGGCCGTAAATGAATAAAGAAGACACGTTTATTTTTCAAAAAGCAGTCTATATATCCTGGCCATTTCAAAAGGCTACCTTTAGTTGCACAATTTAAATGCCAGAAATGAGGCAACACCTTCTACTGTACACCATTTAGCGTAGAAGGCAATGTCATTTTCACCTCACGTCGTCTGCCACCTTAGTTGGCAAATCAGATCTTAGTTCGATTATTGTGCTATAAGAACCAAGTTGTGGAAAAGCCCTTTTTACTCAAATTTTGAAGTAGCGTGAAGATTTGTTTGGTGCCTAAACACACACTGCGTATTTATATAGGCCTTGACAGTAAAACTTCATTTCAAGTGAATTTCCATGTAGGAGCTACCAAAGACAATCTAAATCGGGACAGAACATGGACCGTTTATGGAGAGTAGGAGAACAAGTACCGAGTAAGAGAATGTCTTGAATTCGATTCAGTTCAAAAGCCAAAGTAAGTTTTCCAAGTGACGTCCACAAAAAGATAGACATTAATAATTATATAATAAGTAAAAGTGTCTTCCGTTGCTTTCCTGTATGAATATGAACAAGACATATAACTTAATGGCTCACCATTTACTTCTAGTAGAAAGTGCCTCTAAATAGTAAGTTGCATATAGTTACAAATACGAATAAGTAACATTCCACTTAGACTCTACTTGGAATCTACTGTGAGCTGGCATAGGGGTTGGACACGATCCGTGTACTAGAAACTAAGCTTAAATCTCATCAGGTCGATGTCTGAATGTTCCGGCCTATGATGTTGAGTATATACGTATGTGTTTGAAAATTTACTCACCGCCCGAATCAGTACTTGATTGTCATCAAGAGTCCTACTTTGGTGATATTTCCCGAAGAAGAGGACAAACCTTTTGCCACGGGTCAGACAGTGGGCGGCCGTAATGACCGTTCTGGTGTTGAGTACGGCTCCTCCGCAGATGAGGCGCATATTGTTGTTCTCCAGGACACCAATCGCCACGACCCAAGGCCATTCACCAATCACGGTCTTGTTTCCGTGCAGGATTCTTCGACTGGTTCCCATCGCAGAACGTCCACAGTCTGAAAGGAAGAAATTGGTCCATAAAAATCTGCATCATCAAAAGTGTCTAATGTCTGAAATAATGTCCAGTCTGAATGTCCTGGCAGATGATTTTGAGTACAGACATATGAGGCGGAGAAAGGCAAAGTGGTGTAAGTCAAAAGCGTTTTACTGCCAAAAAGTACAAAAAATTCCACTATAAATTGAACAAATTATAATTCATAATAATTATTATAATGTTGCAAATAATAATTATTTTCAATTCCACTATAAATTGAACATGGAGATTGCATTTTTGCCCTCAAGTAAAAAAAAGCTGAAAATATGACTTACACCACTTTGCTTTTCACCGCCTCATATGCGTATGAAAAAGTATTCTCCATACGAATCAGTACTTGCTCGTCATCAAGTCTGTTACTTTGGTGATATTCCACGAGGAGGAGGATGAATAAATATCATTCAAATGATCATTTGATCAGTGTTTTTCAACTGGTTGGTCGTCCTCAATCCCCCCTAAGGTATCAGAGAAGTTCCTAATTTGAAATTAAGTACTTGAAAAATACAAGGAGTATGAAAAAATAGGAAGAAATTCGACGCTATACATTTTGTTTTCTTTTTAAATTTATTGATGTGTTATCAAACATTTTAAATAATAAAAATAAATTGTGCTTTATTACTGAATGTAACAGTACACTTCAACAAGTTTTTCCATGGTCAAATCCTTTTATTCCATTCCATATTTAATACTGATCCTTTGAATTTTGCTTTCGACATTATGTAAGTCTCTAGTTTAAATAGCAAACAGACAAGTATTCTTTTATGTTACGCCAGACAGGTTCTTCAACACGAGTCTTTGCCTGGCAGCCCAATAAAATTTCGAATTATTTTAAAAAGTTAATAGGTTCTGCAATTTTTTTCAGATACAACGTCCTTTAAGGTCAGGGCAACTGTTGATATGGGTCTCTGTCATATTGGAGAAACCACGGAAAGCGCAAATTGGTTATTGTGCCAGTCTGATTCAATGATGTACGTAGTCATGGCCATACACACAAGTATGTGAATTCAATCTATTGCTGTTAAAAACGGAAACAACATGTAAACTTTTATTTGTTTACAGATTTTTGCAAGCTCTGAATATTGCCTCACTACCTTATCCAAAATTCGTCGATCAACAAACCCCCCCCCCAAAAAAAAAAGTAACAACTTTCTGTCCTATTTGTAGGATATTTCTATTTGAGGATATTTCTACAGACTTTTCAAAAAATTGAAAGATACATAGTTCATCTATATATTGCATTACGACCTGGTAAGTTTTATTAAAGATTTTTTACGAAAATTTTTTAAAGCTTAAAAATTCATTATAGTCTTCCCCAGAATTAAAAATCATTCATAAAAGGGTATGTATATGTTTACTCTTTTCTATATTATTATTACTTTCTTCATAAAGCTTATTAGCCTTGATTCTCAGTTATATAAAATTTTACACTCTACAGTACTAATACGAGTATCTTGAACATTAATGAGTTATGGTACCTTTTGTTAACTGGAAACCCTACCTTATTTTAATACCATTTTTTTCAGTACGCCAGTAGGGTAAAAAATTGGTTGAAAAAAATGCAATTCAAAGGTAAATTTCAATCTCCTCCCCAGAAACGAAGTTTCTCCTTCAAGAACGAGAAATTGCACCTTAAAGTTGAATCTAGTTGCGACTCTGCTATGAACCGAGACAAATATTATGTTTGAATTATATCATATATTACGAAAGTTGCTAAATAGTTGCCACTTTACAGTTTATAGGCACCAATCATCAAAAAGTAATTGGGTTTTACGCGAAATTTAACCTGGTTGAATTTTGTGTGTAAGGTCTTCCGTTCATTAAATTTGATTTAAATATTTATTCATTCTTATCTTAAAATAATGTAGACACATACATAACCTGAAAAAAATCTTACCGCCCATTTCTGCTATCTGACAAGCAGTTTGACAAGCATTTATACAGCTCAGTGGCAGTAGCGAAAACTCGGACCGAGGGTTTAAATTCGCACCAAGGTGTGAGGAATTAAATTCTTTTTTTTTCTTCCTCTGTTCAACGTCGCCAAAGCATTGCAATATTACTTATTTTCTTAGAAATTTTGGCAAACTTTAAAAATGGCAAAAACTCAAATCTGACAAAGTGATAACAATAGCACCTTAGTGCCTTAAATAACTAACACAGATTTAACACCTAGCTTCAATCCAACATCGTGCAACAGATATAAACAAGGTGCATCTGTTATAAGTGGACTACTGAGTGTTATACATACGTAATGAACACGCAGCAAGCAAAGAAACGTTCGTTCCACAATCTACTACTATACCTGAAACACACTTCGGCGGAAGATCTGACCACATTCCGGTTGATTCGCATGTCAGAGAGAACGCTCCTTGAGTGATGTATCCATCATTGCACTCGTACTCCAATCTGGTGCGTTCCGGGTACTCGGGGGTGTCCTCCGACACCAGGGTTTCTGATCCAGTTCTCGGTCTGGCCGTGGGTGAATAGTACCGGATTATTCCATTCAGGAGAGGCCCAGGATTCACGCAATACAGCATGTTTCTGACGTTAGCTGTAACGGGAGCGTCAAATTTCTGTTCAAATCCAGTGCAATTTATACAAAAGCAATGTCAATAAAAAGAAAAACTAAATATATCGAATAATGACACACAAATGAAAAAGGAGGCTGGTAAACAGAAGAAAATGGTGGAGAACACGCTTACCCATATAATACAGTAACTTTATGGTAAAGCTCAACATAGTCGTTTACGTAGACAACAAATTCATTGAGCCATTTAAAGAGACAAAAGGTATTGCGTCCTCTTCAATGGGTTATTGAAAAGTAAGTCTGAAACACAACGTACCTAATATTGTAGATGGGCTATGAAGTAGATGGAATTTCCCCTTGAGATTCTAACGAATTATCCTTTCGATGGGTAAAATTACTACGCATTCATTAAGGGATCATTTCAAAAAATGTCAAGAATAAACTCTAGACTCTCAACCCCAAAACAAGTACAGACAATGCTTGATTAAGAGGCATCAATAAATTTGTGCAACATAAACACACCCAATTAAGGACAATAATTTCCAAATACTGTCAACATTTGGTGTCTGGCAACCATACTTGATTCTAATCCAAATTTTTACTGTGAATCGAATACATTTTTTATGCATCTGCTTGTTGCAGCATTAATGATCCGATTGGGCTATTGGTACATTCAGTTTTTCTACGACAAGTTCACGTCACCTCTAAATTTGACGCCTCACATAATTTGCCTATTTTCCAGCTTTACTTGAATTAATCTTTGCATAAAGTTCAAATGATTATACAATAGATGGGATCTTTTCTCTCCTGAAATATACAAATACCATTTTTCAGCCAAGAAACTACTTAAATAGCTACTAGCCAAAGCAACACCAGCCAAGATTATTATATACATCTAATATCTGGCTGGAAATCTCTGTGCAATGTATGAACCTGTAAATTTAAAGAATTCAAGATGTTTTTGAGAGGATAAGAAATTATTAAAGACTCTTTGAGATTAATACTGCCCCTTTTTTACATATTTAAGGTGTAATCCTAAGGAACTGACCTACGCCTTCAATAAAGACTTATTTCATGATTTTCCTGCTTTAAATAGTTGCAACCGATAAAGATATCAAATTATTAAGTTTAGTCTACGAAAATCTGCTCACATGCAAGAAAGGAATTATCAAGGCCGTATAAAGGCATGTATACATACAGAAAACGAAGGTTAACGAACAAATTGGTTCAAATTTAAAAGAGCAAATTCGTCGTTCCTTTTGGAATACGGCTGAACGTCCTAACCAAATATTTGTGCATACGTTTGTTCATTTTCGTGTAGCGTATTGTTGTGACGAGCTGTTTTCCTAGCTTTACTGAGTTACGATAACGAACAACGAATTTCAGTTTTTTCCTTGAAATGAAATTTCCAAGCAAAAATGAAAAAGATTCCATGCTAAACTGTAAGCTATGGAGTATACAGGGGGATTCAAAACTCGAAGTACAAACTTTTAGGGAAGGTAGAAAACTCAAAAACAAAACAGAATCACATATGAATGTATGATCGGAAACGCAAACCTGATCAGCTAGAGGATAAACGAAGATGCAGAAATGAAAACCCAATAATGTCTGGAAATACTCTTTATTTAGCGATACTTTACACTAGGACTGTAAGCGTGCACGTTCAGTTTCTCAACAACTGTTCAAAGTTCTTACCATCCACAGTTATGCTCGCTTCAAAACGGGGACACTTCGATTGTCGAACCCTTTCGAAATTTCCCGTCATTTCTCGGACGTTTGCAGCTGTGACGGAGATTCTTGCGACGATGTCGGTTGAAGAGTCAACGGACATCTCGTAGACCATGGACTTGAGGGTTCCATACAGGAAGAAACACATGCTAGATAAATAAGGCGGTCGTGGTGGCCATGGGACGGGTCCTCAACACCCAATCCATCGAGGTGCAAACGTACTGTTCAAATAATCACGTTCGACACGGGAATAATGTGTTGGAGCCCCATCGTGCTGGAACCACATTGCATGCCGAACCGGAATTGGAACAATGTACAGTAATTTTGGCAGTACCTCCTCCAAAGAAATGTGATATTTCTGACCATCCAGTGGGGTTGGTAAGAGGTATGGCCCGATTTAGTAATCAGCAATAATACCCACCCATACATTTACTGAGAACTGTTGTTGGGCATCATGTGGTCGCATACATCGTGGGTTGTTGTGGCTCCACATATGAACATTGTGTTGATTAAAGATCCCTTCACGAGAGAAAGAGGATCCCAACTACAGCACTGATGAACAGCGCCCTCCAGCGTCAGGTTTGAAGTTCCAGTTATACATTCCTATGTGATTCTGTTTTGTTTTTGAGTTTTCTACCTCCCCTAAAAATGTGTACGTTGAGTATTGAATCACCCTGTATATGTACTAAAGGGATTATGAACTTCGTTTGATGTACCGTATAGTGAGCGTACCTTGGTAAAGCTAAAAGAATGCGTTCCATGGTCTTCTTTTCTACTTACACATTTATCGCACAACGGCGTGCGTTACCCTTCGTTCGTTTTCATTCGCTGTATGTATACGCGTCTTAACAATTGTGCTCAGATGATGAAAAAATGTAACAATAACCAGACATTGGTAACTGCCCAGTTGCTCGGATTTTTAAAGTGTGAATCCGAAGACAAGAGGACTTCGTAAAAGAAAAATCTAAAAGAAAGAATCAATGAATGAATAAAGGTAGCAGAAATGCACGCAATAGTCCATAAACTCACTGGTAATGCAGGTCGGAAGCTCAGCTGACCACTCTCCAGATGCTTCGCACAGAAGATTAGACGCTCCTTCCAAGGTGTATCCATTGTTGCAGAAATACGTCAAGCGGCTTCCTTGGGGGTATTCTACATACTCATCGTTGTTATCAGGGGTCCTGCGTCTTCCTCCGTTCTTAGCTGGAACGTGCACTACTCTGCCGTTGGCAATCGGTCCAGGATTATCACAATATTTGATCTTCATATCTAGAGACGATCTGATCTTTACTTTTGGGGACGAATAAGGAAAAAAGAAGTTACAAAAATGGAAAGGAAGTGTGTAGCGGGGGATCAGGCACCTCCAGTTTAAAGGAAGGCTTCACTTCACTTCATAGACACCCTGGGACTATTAGTTATAATCCTTCTAAGAGTAAGGACCAGGTAATAAATTTAATAAGTAACATATAAGAATATTTTCTTCCTTTGAAAGTTTTGTTAGAATGCAAAACAAGATATTCCTTCAATGTGAATTTTCTTTAATCATTTTTAGAGTTTCTAAGCCAGTCAGATGTTTCTATCTTTTGCTACGAAATAAACTAAATATTAATTTTTTTTAAAAAACATGAGACTAAATACATCAGTAGTACTAAAGCGCAAACTTTCATCTGCCTCCGTCTGTTTGAATTTCGCGATTGCCTTACACAGAGGTTACATTAAAGGTATTTTATAGTTAAGAAAGTACATAATTACAATTAAAAAGTGTATACCTCAAGTATATCTGAAATTTATTTACAACTCTCTAATCATAAAATGTCCTACATTTGCCTAAAATGCCCCTAATCATAAAATGTCCTAAAGATATGACGTGACCATCAGCCATGAGCAACCAAGCCTAGAAGCAGGTATCCTAGCAATTAAACTACCATGTGATATTGTGAGGAAGTGTTATTACCAATTATTTTCCTTCAATATTTCCTCCCATTTTTAGGCCTGTAACACAGCCGGATACAAATATTTATTTTCATTTCTCATGCAGCCCAAGAAAAGGTACTTAACGTTGAGAAAATCGATTTCTAACTTTTAAGTGCATCTTGCTCAGCAGGCTTAGAGAGTTTTTAATAAAAATATTCATCTCGATAGGTTAAAAAATAAGGGAGATACAGCACTTTAAAAACAGAATTTAAAACATCATTGTTTTCAGGAAAATGACATTTGACGTTTGGGAACAAACAAAAAAATTTTGAACATAACTACTACAGAAATGTGGCATTTAAACTATACTTTTAATACTCAGTTTCCAATGTTCAGATGTATCTTACAGTCATACTTTAGGGAGTATTAAAAAAATAGCTTGATCAGTTAGAAATTCGTACAGCTGTGCAGTAAATATAAACTGTCATTTTACTCTCAGGAAAGAATAGACTCTACACAGCAAACTACACATCATAGAGAGCTAATCTTTTGTATACATGTTGTCGGATGTTACTAGAATTAGCTGACATTCAAACCTGAAAATCGATCATTTAGTCTTGAACAAAAATTTTTCAATCTCCAATGAAAATTACGTTATCACGGGTTGCATCACATTTATTTATTTTCCCAGGCACTAATTTTTGGTTTTAAGGTAATTTTTCTTATTTCAGATGACTAGCGGTTCACAATAGTTTTTCCTTCCAAATGTCGGTTGCTAATGTAACCATAGCTTGTCTCGTAATGAATAACCTCCGGTGTTCTGGAACACGTTATTTCTGTCGACTTTCATTCCCCAAGGGCCTGTTCACATAGATAACGTCAGCGTTAATGATTCCTTTTGCGCTGATTGGTTAAACCCTTTCAGGGGCAACAACCTCCCCCGTTTGCAGGGTGCATATTTTTTTACCGATATTTTTTTAACCTAAAAAAATCTTGGAAAATTTTCCAATGAAAGGTCGCAAAATGTTTTTACTTCATTAATATGCTTACAGATGGCAGTACTAATCCTATTTCTGCTCATTTAACTGGAATACGTTGAATACAAGTGAAAAATAACAAGGTTTAAGCGTTTACACTGTGCAAACGGCGTCCCTCAAAGGATTAAATGAGTCAATGATTGGTATATGATTGGTTAAAAAATTTTACGGTGACGAATTCTATGTGAACAGGCCCCAAGTAAGGAAATAAAAAGTAGTTGTAATTGTATATTATTCATAGGGTTTGTCCATATATTTTTATAATCGTCTTAAACGGCAAATTACAGCCCATTTCCTATTTTGTTTCACTTGAGTATACTATACCTGCTTTAAAAAATCTTAGCTGATTTACAATGTTAATAATCTGTCGTGCATAAAATGTTTTCAAAATGATGATAATAACTCACCTTCCCTGCAAACAGGTAGTCCCGCTGACCATCTTCCGTCCGATCTGCAAGTCAAAGAATTGCTGCCTTCTAGGATATACCCAGCCCTGCAAGAGTACTCCAGACGGCTTCCACTAGGGTACTCAGGCTCAGTCGGGTCAGTCAGAGGTCGTACTTCTTCACCGTTGATGGATGGAGGATAGTACGCCACAATGGCGTTCGCGATAAGTCCAAGCGGGCAATATACGATATCTGCCAGAGAGAACCCAAGGGTTAAGGTATCTATCTGCTTACGTTCGGAACACTTTTTTTCAAAAATATACAGTACTGCTTAAATGCATATATTTTTAGTTCAAATGTGATATAAAATCAGGAAAACAAACATAATTTTGGTAAAAATCTCATGACATTTTAAAATAGAGGGATTTTTTTATAAATGTTTACCATGTTTTTATTAACTTGCCTTATTGTTTGTTTGTGTGTGTGTTTATCCCTTACAAATCTTGCAATCGATTTTTAACTAACTTCCCAACTAGCTAGACATTTGAAACTTTTAGAATAGCTCAGAACAGGATGACAATGCATTTTGTAATACTTTTAGCCATATTTAAGCAGAATTAAATTAACTTTCAGTTATTTTCAGTTAATTTCGTTTTGTAGACTGATGCAGCCATCTACTGGCCGGGACGGGAACGAAATGAAAAATGCAAGTTAACTTCCAGTTAACTTCATTTTCTTTCAAGTTGATGGGATTATTCATCAAAAAAAATTTTTTTAAAGTATTTATTAATACATAGAATTGTCAAGTTTATATAATTCAACAGAAAATTTAAAAACATGGTATATAAAAAGTTATTTTTATCTTGTAATTATTAGTACAATTTAGTGCTTACACCAGAAACCCTACACCACATTCATCTAAATTTATTTTAATTTTCTTTGTACTATATACTACTATGATTCTTACCTGTTTCTGAAGTAAAAGTTTTACAATATTTCCAAAAATCACTGAAATATACCAAAAGTGAAAAACTGATTTTTTAAAAAGAAAATTATCTTTTAATAAATACAGGTACCGGTAGAATGATTAAATTAATACATATAGCTTAGCTTTTAGGTCAAAATATAGTAATTGGTAAAATATTACTGTAAAATTTCATTGAAATATATTGAAAATTTAAATTATTAGCTTTCTCGTATACATAAGTAACTGAAAAATTAGTTTTTTAATAATTACAAGATAAAAAGAACTGTTTATATACCATGTTTTTAAATTTTCTGTTGAATCATATAAATTTGGCAATTCTATGTATTACTAAATACTTTTTAAAATTTTTTTTTTCATTTATTATCCCATCAACTTGAAAGAAAATGAAGTTAATTGGGAGTTAACTTGCGTGTAACTTTCCGTTCCCGTCCCGGTCGATAGATGGCTGCACCAGTCTACAAAACAAAATTAACTGAAAATGAATTCATGTCTGCTTAAAGATGGCTAAAAGTATTTAAAAAATGCATTGTCATCGTAATCTGAGCTATACTAAAAGTTTCAAATGTCTAGCTAGTAGGGAAGTTAGTTAAAAATCGATTGCATGATTTGTACTGGACAAACACACACACAAACAAGAAAGCGAGTTAATAAAAACATGGTAATAAAATATGCATTTAAAGATCCTGCTTCCTGTTTTATAATAACGCTTTCGGTTAATTCAATTGATTATAAGTTCTCATCCAATCATAGTACGAATAAAAGAAAAGCAGTTTTAGAAACCTAAAAAATTGGCCTTTGAAGTAGAGCAAAAAAACACTCGAAATTCTGAGCCAAAACAGCCCTTTCAACGTAACCAAATACCTTAAATTACGCTGTGGATTAGATTTTGTTAGAGAAACTGCTCAAGGAAATGTTTCGATCTTACATGGACCCCAATGTGAGTCTTGAACTTCAGCCTCGGAGACAACCGATCCCCTGTTCGGAGGCAGGTGATCTTACGTTCGCACTGAAAAAATGAAATGCTACTTCAGGTCCAGAAAGCTACCTGTTTCAGGCTGTCATGTTTCTGGGTAGTGAATTGACCTGTTTTGGGGGTCCCAGTTTTGTATCTTAAACATGCTTTCGAACCCTTTTAGTTATACCCCCATTTTAGTAATATGCCTAAAACAGCATTTCACTTTTACAGTGAGCCTTCGAGTACGTAGCCCTCGTTACTAGAGTACACATTCTGGGTGTTTATGTCATGACTTAGTTCAAACTGAATTACGGGGAAATTTCGATTGCCTCTCGGGTCCACTCCAGGCTCTGGACAATAGGACACCGTTCTATAAAAAACTCCTGAAAAAGATGTACTCCAAAACTGAACTTATGGTACTTGATAAATATAATGCTTTAATTTATTTTCATATTATTAGAAGATTTTGGACAACCAACATGAAGTACGCCCGTGGAATGCAGCCACCACGTCTAGGCCGGATATGGGCACATTAAATCCGTGTACTGGAAAGTCCTTCTATGAGGTTATTGGATGGAGAAGGTACGACCCCCCCCCTATGTCACCCCTGGGGGTTCTCGAAAAAATTGTGGTAGCCAAGTCGGACTCCGACTCTTGTGGTGCTATTATAAACCGGAACCGCACTACCCAGCTCACATCCTTCATGGACCTGGTCTGGCACTTCCGACCAGGGGGCATTAGGAACAGCAACAACAAATTAGTATCATAGCATTTGTTTTTTGGGGGAAAACTCTCCAGCATATCTACCATTCATATAATGAATATGAAAATACACTCATGGACAAAAAAAATTAGCGCACCAAGAAGGAGTCGTCAAAATGAAACGAAATCTTACATACGTAATGACTACTTTGATATAAGTAAATGATAAGAAAATCAAAGAAAAAGGATAATTTATTTCAGAGAAAAAGGCAAAAGAACGGAGGAGTTAATACTCCGTTGGACCCCCCTCTAGCGCGAATGCACGATGCGATACGATCGGGCATTGAGTCATACAAGTTCTGTATGATGTCTTGAGACATTTCGTTCCATATTTGCTGTAACCTTGCCTCTAGTTCGTTCAAACTCGTGGGATGCCCAACTCGTCGTCCCAAATGATCCCAGATATGCTCGATTGGAGACAAATCTGGGGGTCGGGCAGGCCAAGGAAGGGTAGTAACAGTGCGGAGGCAGTCTTGTGATACCCTTGCCGTATGAGGCCGAGCATTGTCTTGTTGAAAAATGTCTCCTGGGAGCCGTTGCATGAGTGGCAACACATGTGGTTGCAGGATTTCATGAACATACCACTGGGCTGTCATGGTGCCACGGAACAATACTAGGGGTGACCGTGTATTGTAGGCAATGGCACCCCATACCATCACACCAGCTGTGGAAGCGATGTGTCGCTGTACAGCAAAGGCAGGATTGAAGCGTTCACCACGGGCTCTCCACACACGAACACGATTGTCATCACTGCCGAGATTGAATCTGGATTCGTCGCTAAAGACGACCTGGTTCCATTCCGCTGCAGTCCAGTTTCCTCGTGCGCGGCAAAACTCCAAACGGAGGCGTCGATGGGTGGGCGTCAAGGGCAGCGCACGTAATGGGCACCGCGATACCAACTGTCCTTCAGCCGGGCGCCTTCGTATGGTTCGAGAAGACACAGAGGCCCCTAGTGAAGGTGCTACCTGTGCCTGGATGGCGGCCGATGAAGCAGTTGGCTGTACGCGTGCATTTCTTACGATGTGGCGGTCTTCTCGAGGACTGGTCTGTCGAGGGCGTCCTGAGCCTGGTCTTCGTGTACATGACATCTCTCGGGTCCACTGGTCCCAACACCTCCTCACAACACAATCAGAACGGCCTAATTGACGAGCTACTCGCCTAGCTGACCACCCAGCTTCCATCATCCCGACGATTCTCCCCCTCTCAAACTGCGACAACTGCTTATATTGTCTTCGAACACGGCGTAATGGCATGTCTATCTCAGCTCTTCCTTTGTAAATTATTCAGCACACTCAAACAAGCTTTGGTTACCTGTTTTATACTCCACAGAGTACGATGTTCAACGCCCTCTACCGGCTATACGTAATGCGCAATCACGCTGCATTTCTAATCATTTGCATATCTCCCCGACATGTACCTTCATTGCAAGTTTCGTTACAATCCCGCAATTATTTCTTGGTGCGCTATTTTTTTTGTCCATGAGTGTATAATGTACGCACAGTGAATGCCAATCTAAGCCACATGTCCACATTTTTGGGGACGAAATCGGACGATAAAACAAGCTAACACTTTGAGGCATTCAAAAACATACAGCTGCTGGCGAGTTTTTTTTTCCGCTGGATGGTCAAGAATATTACAGAAAAAGATGCTGAAGACATACCTTTCTCGCAAACGGGGGGTTTCGTTGACCAGTCTCCGTCTTCTTCGCAAGTCAGGTTGAAGTTCCCAAGCAGAGTGTACCCGTAGTCGCACGAATACTCGAGACGAGCACCCAAAGGATATTCTGGATCATCTAAGGTACGCTGAAGCGGTACTCTTCCCCGAGCATTAAGCGGAGGATAGTACACTATTTCCCCGTTAGAAATACTATCTCCTGGATTCGAGCAATATACACGGACATCTGCATCGAGAAAGGGAGAAAATCAATGAGAAAACATGAAACAGTTAACAAAGGGAATAAGAAGCTTTAAACATTAATTTAATTGTCCTTTCGTTTTACCTGACCTCCAAGGGAATCTGTAAGCGGCGTCTGGGACTGATAACTACCTTTTCGAGTTCCGTGGTTGGTATGTTTGCAACTATACCGGCTGTAAACTGCCGTCTTTAAACTGAAGATCTCAGACTAGCTCTTGACACGGAAAAGGTACTGCACTTCACCAAACCCTAATAACCTGGTGCATGATCTTACCTGCAATGACTGTATCAACTAAGAAGTTTGTAATTGAGATTTTCGCCGTTTTATGTCATCATTAGATGCATGGATAGAATATCATTTGAAATTGAGTGAATTCAGATGCGTCCATAGTCAAATAGCTCTTTATATGTCTATCTTACAAACACTTTTTAGACGCTTATTTATAGATTTTATAATGAACAATGCAACCATTATTGACGATCCAAAATAATCAGGAGTAAGCGTACAACGTTCCCCGCTTTGCCAAAAAATAGTTTAGTTAGCAGTAAAAGTCAATTGAAAGAATAATGATCTATTTGAGTTAAAGGACTAACTGTAGGTGTATTGGGAAATTTGATGCGATAAAATATTGCAAAAGTTTCAATTCTATATAAGAGCCTGATCCCATAAATAAATATTAATATAGAGAAGGAAAAAAAACAAATCTTATGCCCTTCAGAGTATTTGTGGTATGGAATATGAGCAGATTGTTTAGTGCTTTCTTAATCACAAACTAATAGGTTTTTTTCAGCCTTGATACTCAGGAATGTAAAAAAGTTTTGAGAGAAAGACGCTAAACACAGACCTTTTGTACAAACAGGTGGTTGCTCAGACCATTCTCCATTTTTTTCGCAGATCAGGGATGTGTAGCCATCCAGATTGTACCCGCTGTCGCAAGAGTACTCAAGGCGGCCACCATAAGGGTATTCCTCCTCATCTAGAGTAGTCTGAGGCTGTCCACCTCGACGATGATTAAGGGGAGGATAGTACAATACTCGTCCGTCCGAAATGGGTCCTGGATTTTCGCAATATATAGGTTCAATACCTGCAACAAGATTGTAGACGAATGAAAAAGAATAACCATTTTTTAAAACCAGTTATTATTAAACCAGTTATCATTCTCCTTCGTCTTTTCCTAATCTCCAGCGAAATGTTAGTGGCAAATATGAATGAAATTTGCGAGTCCAAATTCCGTGACTGGCATGATGTTTATAGCATTTCGGTATCGGATGTAAACTGGAGGTCTTGGTCTATTTAGCTCTAGGAGAAGAAAAGATGACAGAACCGCTTCAACACCTACCAGCGTAGCCGATATTTATTGAGTCTTCTAATATCATTGTTTCTGAACGGTGGTCCAAGGACAACAGGTGGTCCGTAGGAACCCAAGAAATGGTACATGAAGTCGGCAATGATAAAAAAAAATTGGTTACATCCTTTCAAACGACCAAAAATTTAACGATTTTATAGATTGAAAAGGGAAAATTTGTTTAAATTCAAATTATTCTTTCCGTTTCGTGACATTTCGAATGCGAAAAAAAAATCTTTGTTATGCTTAAGAATCCCTACTCTATTTTTCTGCTACGCGGAATTGCAGCGTCATTGCTTCGAAGAGTCGAAGCAATTTTCCAGCTTGTAAAAAGAAAATGCAACCTCAAAAATCTCATCCATTTCTAAGTTTCCCCAGGCTTTAATGATTTCAATGACGTTCACTTTTAAGTTGAATTTGCAATTATTATTAAGATTATTTGAAACTCTATATTGAAGCTATTTATCACAAAAGTTTATTTAATCAGAAAACTGAACCCATTTTTCCTCTAAAAGGATTCAATAGATGGTCCCCTGTGAATTTTTTCCTCTGACCAACAAAGGTTAAGAACCACTCACTGTCTTATATGCAAAACAATAACTGTGTCAATTAGCCAGTTTTCAATATCGATTTTCGGCAATCACATTTATAATAAGATGCATGGTAATAGTATCATTTAAGATCAGTTGGACTGAGATGAGTCTAACGTTATACAGTTCTATATAAATCTATCCAAATTCCTTTAGTACACGTTTATTCGTAGATTTTATGATAAGTAGGGAAAACATTGCCGTCTTCCTAAAATAATCAGCAGTAAGCGTATAAATTTCCCTTCTTTACTGGATAGTAGTTTAATTAGCAGTAAAAGGAAATTGGAATTCTAACGTGTTTTTTTTTGCTCAAAAAGACCTAAATGGCCAGTATCTTGGGAATTTCGTTGTAATGAAATGTAACAAAAGTTTCAATGTATAGGGTACTGCGTTCAGAAGATGTAATCGATTATGGTTAAAGAAAAACATTTCTGAGTTAGGGACATGTCTTTTATTTTGGGGGAAAATTCTCCAGCAGATCTACCATGTGTATAACGAACATGAAAATATTATGTATGCATATATATCTTCCAATGAAAGTCATTGATAGACGATGTTTAACATATCGTATGGAATCTCTAGATAATGTTAGCAGATCGCTCAGTGCTTTCTTAATCACAAACCAATAGGCTTTATAAATTTAACAATTATTGTTCACACAATAGCAGTTTAGAGAGTAAACGATAGGGATGCGATATCGACAACAAAACATTGATGTTTTGAAACATCGATATTCAATATTAAAACATCGATGCTAATAAAACATCGCCCCAAAACCATCGATGTTTTTAAACATCGATGTTTATGAACTTTCATTTTTTAAAACTGGTTTAGTAAACTCTAAGATTAATGTTACAACGGTTTGTCATGGAGGGGGGGGGGGGGGGAATTTTACTCTCAGGTTGGGCTGACACAAATGACAAAAACTTGGTTGCTAGAGTCAGCGCATATCGCAGAATTTCCACTACACATTTTATTATTTTTACCAGAAAATCGAGGAATAAATTATTGCAATTTATCAACAAATCTTTTATTTTCAAATTAAATAATACAAAAGAAAATCACATATATGTACATCAATTTGAAGTACTGATACAAAACCAACGTATGGCGGAAAACTGAACAAGCTTATTTCTTCTTTACTGTAAATAACAATTATTGGGGCTATTGGGACATATAATTATTATTCATTGGTTGTTCATTGCCATTTGCCTCTAATCGTTCCCCCATTTGTATTCGTCCTTTTCAGAATTCAGACTTACATTTACTGAGTGGGAAAATTATGCTACGTGGTTAATTTTTTTTTTATTATGGTACGTTTTCATTTTTAAAAAAACATCGAGACAAAGTAAAACATAGAGCACAAAACATCGATGTTAAAAAAAATCGGCTTCAATAAATCTATGTTTAAAACATCGACATCGAAGTCGCATCCCTAGTAAACGATATGAATTGCCGTCTACAGACCGCTTCAAAAATAGAAAAAGACGATTCCAGTCTCCCACCAACAGTGTGGTAACTACTGGTTTCCTCAGCACTGCTCGAATGATATACTGTATAATCAAGAAATAAAAATCAAGCATTTGAAAAAAAAAATGAAGTAATTTCTTCCTATCCTCTATCAGTTTTCAATCTCTATTTTCATTTTACTATCCATATCAAATAGAAAATGGCAGAAACCCAAATTCTAAATGAGAAGAACATAAAGTAACACAATATTTAATCTACAAAATATATAACCTCGAAGATCTTCGAGGAAGAAAAAAAATAATGACACTAACTTCTTCATTGACGAAGTTAAAATTTCAAAACCTTAATGACCTCTGCACCGTCGATATAAATCAGACACAACATCAGATTTTGCGACACAACGCTGTGACAGATAAACTGTAAGACATCTCAATTTACAAAACGGAATTACCTGAAAGACCTTACAGAATGTCAATACTAATATTGTAACCTGAGTGAAAAATATCACTCAGGTCACAATCTACGATATTAGGACAGTTAAAATGAAAGTTAATTTTCATGAGCATTCTTTATATATTACGGTTGTACCGTACTGAAAATCCCTTCAAAAAACGAATGACCGGTAAAAAAATGGGAAAAGATTAATGTTCCAGGGACGTATGTTAATTGTCTTCATATTCAGCTCTTGTGCACGGAATTTCGGTACTTCACCATTATACCGACCTGTCGTCAACCTGTCGGCGGAATGCGACTCTTGGCGACGAAAGTCGTTCTCATATGCTTGCAGAGACCAGATTATGATTTCTGGACCATCTACTTACAAATCGGAGACGCAATCACCGCACCACGATGTTACTAACAAAACAACAATGTTTAAGTGTATATAAAAATATAGACAGAAATGTCCATGAAAATCAAATTTAAAAGTTATTTAAAGATTAATTTTCTGAAGTAGCTCAGTCAATTTCTTACAAACACATCTTCCTGTAAACGAAATTCTTGCATGAAAGGAACAGCTATACATATTCCTCGGAAAGTAGAAGTGTAGTTTGCAAAAAACAATATGTGAGGCGGAAAGTCAGCATTATAATATACAGTTGGCTCTCTGTTTAACGACTTTCAAGGGACCGTGAAAAATCGTCCTTAAGTAGAGATCGCTTTAAACAGAATTTGTGAAAAACTAACATTTCCCTTCGCAATTTACAGGCTTAGGACTTTCAACATATTTCTTAATATATTGGCGTGTTTAAAAAGTGTTATTTTTATTATCATTATTATTTTATTCACAAAAAGTTATTTTAAATTACATTGAAAAAAGAGTACAAACAATACAATAAATTAGGTTTTTTAAAAAAAATCAAAAAGTGTTGATTGCTTCATTTTTCGCCTTGTTTTAGTTATTCTCTTTTCCAGATTGTCTAAAATGTTAAATGTGTTTTCTTCCATATTCGATGTAATATAGCGTCGGAGAACATCTAGAGCAGAAGTTGCATCTGTGTAAGAAAGTAGCAGTGTCTTGTTTTCCGTGTCTTTAACTTCACCTTCGTCTGACACGGTGTTTTCGTTTACTATATCTTCATAAATTCGTTCTACATTTCTGTAATCTGTTGTTAAAACAGATTCATCACAATTGTAGAAATCTTGAATAGAAACATCCTCATCTTCAACAAGACTTCTTCCTTCTTCAGGAGTAATGTCATCTTCGTTCATTTCTACATCCGTACTTTGCAGTTCCACTACAAGTTCTTTGTGAATCCTAGCAACGCAAAAGCAGTTTTTTATTGTGGATGAAGAAACTTCTTTCGATACTGATGTTATCATGTGTATTGCTTCCAAGGTCGTAAATTTTCTAATTTTCATACTGTCAGCCAAATTGCTTATTAATTTCCAAATTAAAGACTTTCTGTAGTATGCTTTCACTGCGAATGATACTCAGATCTAATGGCTGCAACTTGCTAGTGCAATTAGCTGGTAAGAAATGAATAGTCAAATTTGTAAGTCCAGGGACATTTCTCTTTTCTTGATGCATTTTTGCATCAAATTTTCTAATCCAGTCAATAAAAATTTGTGATGTCATCCACGCTTTGTTATTCCGGTATTCACAAGGTGTCCTGGTGATATTCTTAAAATACCTTGGTTGCTTTGATTTGCCTATAACTAGTGGTGTAAATTTCTCAGATCCATCCGAATAAGTGCACATTAAACAGTCAATCGTTCCTTACTGTGTTTTCCCCAAAATCACTATTCGCCCATAAAGTTCTATTAGGCTCCATATTGTAGAATAGGCCCGTCTCATCTGCATTGAATATGTTTTTATTATCATATCCATCTAATATCCCCTTCAGCACTATTTTACATTCTTCCACTATTTTTTCATGTAAGGAGCCACTTTCGCCAGATATGCTTTTAAATGCAAGCCCATATCTTTCTTTGAACTTTGCAAGCCAACCAGCTGAAGTCTGAAAATGTTGCATTCGAAACTTTTCTGCCAGAACAATAGCATTTTCTTTAAATATCACTCCGAAACCATTTTCTTTAAATATCCATGAAACCATTGCAGGAATGCCTTATCAAACTCTTCTGATCGGCCACATTTAATTTTCTGCCGTTTGGATTTGGATCCCAAACCAAATTTTTCTGCAGCTTCAAGAATTTTCTCTTTGCTTGCTAAAATGCCTTTGATAGTAGACTCGGATAGCTGAAATTGTCTTGCGAATTGGAATTTTCTTATTCCAACACTTTCTTCCCAGTCTTCAATAATTTTCACCTTTTCGTGTAGCGTAAGATGCTTTCGCTTTGATGCCATTTTGCTCTGCTCACGTCGTATTCGTACTGGAATGAGCTCCCCCCCACAACCATGAATTCCCTAAACATGGACACATGCTTCCCAGAAGGAGTGAGATAGGGCTGCTATTGGACAGTTCGTAAGTCACATGACAACAGATTGTAGGGTCAATAGAGTGATTCAGCTCCCGCACTAAGAGCTCCATGAAAGAATAACGATCCTCCGAGAAACAGTAAATCCCCCCCCCCCCAGTTTTCTCCACTGCAACAAGTCTATGATTGCAATATTGCAAACATCAAGAAAATTCTGGGTCTGTTATAGAAACCAAACTTGTTTTCCTCCACAGAAGGTTCCCCTCCTTCAGATAAAATGTTGAAGAAAAATTTTATCATGTAAAAAAATTCGTCTTTAAACAGAAACAACGTCGTCTTTAAATAGAATTTTTTTACGTAGGAGGGACCGGGACTGGGAAATATCGTCTTTAAATAGAGATCGTCGTTAAGTAGAGCGTCGTTAAACAGAGAGCCAACTGTATATATATGAAACGAATTTCAAACCTTTCCCTTCATTAACTTTGTCTTATCGCAACAGAACATTATCCCTCATTTTAATTTGACCTAGGAATAACCAAATTAATCTATTAGATCTTCCTCGAAGTCCACGTGTGCACAGAAAACTTATATAAGAAGATTGTTCTAGAAGCTATGACGTGATACTTGTGACCTCGTCGATGCGGCGTGGTGAGGTCAGATGTCACGTTTTAACCAATAACACGTTCAGCGCGCATGTACTCATGGGCATGTAACTAGAGTTTTCCGGGTATTGTGTGTCTGATCTCCGTCCTAGCAACATGTAGTTTTGCGCTGCGGGGTTTTTGGCCCTTTGTCCGTAATGCTCGGGACAAATTTTAATTAATGTACTCTCATCCGACGTATAAATTGTCAAGCAGGAAGTATGTTGAAATAGATATTTGAAAATATGACCGAACTTTCGCCTCTTCCTTCCTGGAGTTGGATTTCAAAGTTTTTCTTCTTTGTACCAGCCACTCGTTTGCTGAAACCGACCACGACTACTTCCCGGCCTGTATTGCATCGCCTGCGACAGTTTACTATTCTCTCCATTCGCCTGCCCTGGTCCGACATCTCTCCTTTGGATTTATTATATATATATATATATATATATATGTGTGTGTGTGTGTGTGTGTGTGTGTGTGTGTGTGTGTGTGTGTATATCGTCACGATTTTGACACGTCCACTGTGCAGGCAATTAAAGAAGATAAATTAATTAAGACGAACCATACTCCATGCGGAAATCGTAGCTTTATTTAAAAGACTAAACTATTAGTCGAGTCGACATTATTCGATTTATCACCTCCTACGGAAAAGAACGCATCCTGACTGTCCGAAAAATAAATTCTGTGTGCGTACTTGTTAAACCCCAGGGCTGACTCCTGGATGGTCTCAAGAGTGCGTGCCGAAATGAATCACAGACCATGTGATCTTCACTGCAGGCTGTAAACGCATAGGGGAAACTCTTGTACCTAGGGTCATCGTGCACCTAGGGCCACCATGCTTTATTTAAATAATTATTATTTTGCAGCATTTTTGCTCATTGGTGTGAGTGACAACACTGTTTCAAATCATAACAGCCATTTTTAATGAAAGCAAGAAGAAGCTATAGTTAAATAGAAAAGAAAGTCTTGATTTGATGATCAAAACTAAATTTTTTCACTTCAATTTGAAGATTTATTTTGTGAAAGTAAGTGCAAACGTACAGCAGATAACTTTTTTACAGCAGATAATTTATGTAAAGCAGATAATTTTTGTAATCATTACAGGAAAAAATGATATAAAAACAAAGTTTGGTTTCTGCAGGTCTTTGGCTATGGAAGCCATTTTGCCAAAAACAACAACCTCTTGTACCTAGGGCCATAATCTTGTCTTGTACCTAGGGCCATGGCCTCTGGTAGAAAAGAGGTGGATGAAAACTTGGCAAGTGTAGAATTCTCACTGATATCCCCGAGAAAAATGAAATTCAAGCACAAATATTGAAAAAAGTAATTGTTAAAAATAAGGTTACGAAATCTGTGTTTGAAACAGAAAATTTATGTGGGATCATTAAGAAGACAATGGAGAAAGAACATACATTAGAAAGTGATGATATAATAAACTTTTCTTCCTTTAAGACATTGCCTGCAATTAACATTTCTTCCTTACGAAGATTTTAGAAGTTGTGCATGATAGAAATAATGCATACAATTTTTTTTATTGTAAACAACAATTTCAGTTTTTGGAAATAAGTGGCCCTAGGTATAATAGTGTTATTTTACCTAGGGCCATTTGTATTTTTTTTTTAAATTTTCAATATCATTTGCAAAATTTTTTTTTCTACACTTGATGTGATTTTTATTTGGAGAGAATTAAGCACGTAATGTATACAAACTATTTTTATTATTGTAAGTTAGTTATAAATAAATTATACTGCCATTTGAAAATAGCCGGCCCTATATACAAGAGTTTCCCCTACTATTAATAACCCCAGAACAGCACGTGCCAATGATTGCGTGAGTCCGAGCGCGTTGTAGGCAATTAATTATTGATGACCTCATGGTCTTGTGAACTCTCCGCTGCATAAAACAACGCAACTTCCTGAAATGAGAGAGTGTGATTCCCGTTGCGTAAGCGTGGCTTGAAATCACATATTATGTTTCTTGTATATTTTATAATTTCCCCATTGTTTCAATCTAAGTTATTTAATCAACCCAACTAATTAATCTCTAAATCTGACACATATGTATATATATATATATATATATATATATATAAAATTATTTATTTATTTATTTTAACTTTAAAATGGTGTTCTCAAAAGCGGAAATGTAGTGTAAAAAGTGATATTTTTTTGTATTCCTTTTATTTAATTGGCGACTTTTTGAATAACGTAGGCAACAGATCGGTTTAATGGAGAAGTACCGCATTTTTCTTTCGGAATAATATATCATAGTCTTACCTGGTTCACGAGACTGAGGTGTGCACGTCGGTCTCGCAGAAGACCATTTTGCAGATGTGAGACAGTATATAGTCCTCTCCCCGTTCATTTTGTATCCCTGGTTACAAGAGTACATCAAGGATGATCCCTGAGGGAAACCTCGCTTACGTGCACGTGACTTGAGCTTTCGACTACCGTTTGGGTCCACCCCGGGATCTCGACAGTAAGCCAGGACTGTGCTTGGGCTTTCTGAAATAAACAAAATCCTGTTCTCAGTTCTTCTCCTCATCGCCGATATAAATAATTCACCTTGCGACACAATGCTGTGACGATTAACTATCAGCCATAATTAAGCTGTAAAATGGAGTCATCGGAAAGTCGTGCTATAACGAACTAACCGACTCGGGTTTATTTTGTGACCTGAGTGACAAATGTCTCTCGTCCTAAAATAGTCTACGAAACAATCTACACTACAATGTATAGTTAAAATGAAACTTCATTCCCGTAATCATTGCTTGTTTATAAAGGCTGCACCGTAATGTAATGCCATAAACAAACAAATGACCGATAAAAATCAAAATAAAATTTAAATATTTTTTTTATTGTTTCAGAGGTGCATGTTTGTTCTCTTTACATTTCACAATTGGTGCATGGGATTTTTCTTCAAAAGAACATTTCTTAGTCCTACCTGTTGCACGAGGTTTGCAAGTTGGTCTCGCAGAAGACCATTTTCCAGATATAACGCAGAATACATTCTTTTCGCCATTCAGATCGTAGCCCTGGTTACAAGAGTATTCCAAGGAGGAGCCCTGAGGAAAACCTTTGTGATTTGGGGGTGACTGGGGTTTTCGACTACCGTTCGGGTCCACCCCGGGATCTGGACAATGCAGCAGGATTGGCAGCGTGCGCACTGAAATAAAGAGAAGCCTAAGCACACAAAGTACTAGATTCAGATAACATTTATAACTTCTGGATTCCAGGCATTAGTTTAGACAAAGTAGAATATAGCAACGAAAGAAGCATAAAGATGGCGTCTAAAAGAAAACAGTAGGGTTTGTCCATTTCACTGAGAACAATAAATACAATACTCCCATATGAGTTCTTCAGATATAAAACATTTGTAATCAACAATCCATCGTTAAAGCGTTTGAAATAAGTCAGGCAACGTATCAGTCTCGAAAAAGTATTCCAATACTTCTATTTTCTGAGCATTCAGTAGGAAATTTAATGGTACACAAGAAAAGAGAAATGCAAGTATGTAACTAAAAGATGTGCTATTAATATTTTTTTAACTAGAACTAGTGTTAGTTTCAGAATTCAAAATTAATAAAAACTTAATAAATTTAATCAAAATTAATAAAATTTAAACAAAATTTACAATTTTATTTATAAATTTATGCTAATGAATAATAACTAAGAGGTAAATAATAACAATTTGCCGTCATATTCGTATAAAAGGAAACATCAGTATCAAGAAGAAATGCCAAATCTCGTCTACGGAGAACATTTTCGAAAGTAGTTACGAGACAGAAATTTCATGGCTAAACTACCAAACATCCAAATTATATTTTAAAATTTACCCGCAGGGGTTTCGATACACTTTGGTAGAGGGCTAGACCACATTCCGTTGTTCTTGCAGGTAAGTAGAGGAGACCCTAGCAGAGCGTACTCTTCAGATATACAACTGTACACCACAGATTCTCCCTCGTTAAACGTTCGACGAACGCTCAAGTTGGACTCATCAGGGTTCTTTCGAAGGCCATTCTTAACGAATCCTGGGTCATCGCAAGTCTGCGTCACTGGAAATGTAAAATAAATTTTTATAGGCTATAGTATTGTACTCTATCTGGCTCTCTGGGTTTATTTCAACGTGTATGAAAGAAGCATTTATGAAAACAGTCTTTGTTTTTTAGTGCGAATGCTTTGAAAGTGTATTTCTGTCTTAAGGCAAAATCTTACTTCTTCACAATATTTTTCAATGCACTCTTAGCAGTGAAGAGAGTTAGACACTTATTCCAAATCTGAATTAGGTTTCACTTTGCAAAATATACTTAAAATGTAAATTGAATTACTTCATTGTTATTATTATTATTATTGTTATTATTATTATTATTATACATAAATTAACCGGAGAAATTTTATGCGTAAGTTTTTTGTAGTACAACTGAATTTAGGATTATTGCTAGTTGTTTATTCTACAGTGCAATCTTGTTAAGTTACTAATGCTTACTCCACACCAACGGCGACTGCAACGAAAGACAGACACATTTTGCCACCTGTCTCTGTGGCTGTCACAAAAGCTTTCACACTGCTAGGAGACGGATAGAAGAGGCAATTTATTTGCGCATGTGCAATTTCTATTCTAATTGGCTGTCGAGCATGGTGACAGACACAAATGTTGTACTTTTCTCAAGACTTGAAACCGCAGAAACCAGAGACGGAGACGAACCGAGGAAGTGAAAATTTGTTTGTAATACGCATGCGCAACAACGAAGATACATGATTTTCATCTCCGTGGCCGTTGGTGTGGAGTAAGCATTATAGTCCGGTGGCTTATAGTGTTTTTTTTAGATTACCGTTACCTGGCGGATAAAAGCACCAAATCTGGTATGAAGGTACCTTAGAGTATCCTAATAAAAGTTAGCCTAGGAGCCCCCTGGAATTTCTAAAAATTTTCATGTACAGCACTAAAATCCAAATATAGCCGACTACGACCAATATCACATGTCAATATTTCTTTTCGAGGCACCACTACTGCAAAACCATAGAAATGGGATTTATGATGTTGTGTTGCAGAAGTTGACCATAGCAACACATCGATTAAACAGGGCATGGATGTCATTAGACAAGCTATTCAATTCCTTAATCCAAGGACAAGTACCAGTAATTACATTTGATCAACCTCCGTTTGCCCTGGATAAGTTTGTACAGTGGACATGGCCGAACACTCATGGTGAGCGACTTCAAGTTGTTATTCTAGGTGGACTTCACATTGAAATGGCCCTCTGGAATACACTGGGAGATGTCTTGGAAGGATCTGGCTGGACTACTGCCCTTGCAGATGCAGAAGTGGCATCCTTTGGCAAGGCTGAATCTTACCTAAAGGCGCTCCACTTAACTCGAACTAGGCATGCTCATCAAATCACTCTAATGGCCCTGCACAATCTCCAGCATGAAGCTTTCCTACTCTCTGAGTGCCCCAAAGATGAAGAGTCTGAAATAGACTGAAGAAACGGCATGCGGAAAAGGAGTCCAACTTTCATGTATTAAGACTTGATCATGGAGTATGAAACCCTTATACTAATTTTCATTAGAGCTCACAGGGAAAAGAACTTTTGTCTTTATGTTGCTGTCTTAGAGGAACTTACACCACTATTCTTTGCATTGGATCATGTAAACTACTCAAGATAGATGCCTGTCCACATCAGAGATATAAAGTCATTGCCCGACTCTATCAAGGATCAGCGCTGTTCTAACTGGCTCATTTCAAAAACATTCAACACATTTTCTACAATACCATTCGATCAAGCTCACGAACAAGAGAACAAGATTGAGAAAAGTTTGGGTGGTGTTGTTGGGATCACAGTAAACCCTGTGCTTTCTGACGATGGATGCCTTCAGGGCCTGAGATTGAAAGAATGATCAAACAGTTTGAAGAAGAATGCATTCTGATAATAATGTATAGAGTATTACTAAGGGGCACTCTAAATGAATTTGATACAAACACAGTTCATACATGAAACAATGTTTATTGAATTCGTTGCACATATAGAATGTGCTTTTACAGCAATAAGCATACGTACTACTTGTACGGAATATATAATACAGCTTTCAAGAACAATATATTTTCAATACTCACAACCCAGCAGAGAGTCAAACAGCAGTACTGCACGTAAACTTTGGGCCTGCTAAGCACTAGTGCAGGATAACACCTTTTCAACCTTAACACTTTTTTTATTAATGACGCTGCATGGTATTTATACTAAGCGCGTATGCCGAAATTAGGCATATCTCAAACAGCTTCTTTAATTCATTCACTCAAAAGTTCGATTCTTGGGAATCGAATCTTGTGTATACCTTACAAATGACACAGATAACACAGAACTTCCAACATCATGAGCAGGGACTTTCATCACAGAAAAACTTTCAGCAACAGGTTGTTAGTCTATGTAAACAATCAATGAAATGGGTAATCCCTTCTGGATGATTTCCCTAATCTAATAAGTCTTCACAGTCGCAACTGCGCAAGTGAGTCGGCGGTTGTAACCTTACGCACCTTGGCAGACATAGGCAAACGAAAGTATCAGGACTTTGACAAGAATGTGCTTGATAAGCGCATCCTCTCTATACATGACCCAATCAAGAAGAATTCTCTTGCCACTCTTCAAGAGACCAAAGCTTAAAGCAACATCTCATCAAGGGAAGAAGCTGAAAGTACTTCAGAACAACGTGGAACTATTTAGCCAACTATATATATATATCTATGCAGAACCAGGAATCTGATTTGGATAAGTTTTTTTGCGTATGAGATACAGTCATTCCCTCCTTCCAATTCAGACTTTGGTAAGCTTCATTCGCCAGCTAACAAGGCTGGGATACTTCAATGTTTTGAGCAGCCAGGTCAATCGGAGCCCCCTTCAACCTATGACTCCAAATTTCTGGTCGCTGGTGTCATAATTCCCTGCCTGCCCACTACTATGCTGATAAGATATTTCTACCTTACCTTCATAATCAGCTGAAGAATGCCCAAAGGTTAGATGATTCTTGGAGCACCTACATTCCAGAAAGCTTAGGAGTCTACTCGGGAAAAAAGAGGTGAGGGGATTCGAAGGAAAGCATCTGGCAACAACAAAGTTCCTACGAAATTAGATGGACTTCTCTGTGACTCAATGAACAAGAAGGAATTGTTCAATTCTTTGACTTCCAAATTTGTAGAGTTAAACTGGCCACTAGGCAAAGATGTATATGTCACAATAGAGAATGGCAGATGCCCAAATCGGTTCGAACACACCCATGGAAACTGCAATCATAAAGAGGCAGACACGAGGCTTGCTGTTCATGTACTCCATTCACTAAAGCAAGGGGCAAGAATATACTTGTGCGAAACTGTAGACACAGTTGTGATTGTCATCATTGCTGGCGCATTCTGTGAACTAATAGTGACTCCTCAACCTTTGGTCGATATCTGGGTGGCCTTTGGCATGGGCAAGCATTGCAGGTTTTACACATCAGTGCCATCTGTAGAAGCTTGGGGGAGCCAAAATCACGAGCACTACCCGTGTTTCACTCATACTCTGGTTGCCACACAACCTCCATCTTCAAAGGTAAGAGTAAGAAGTTCATTTGGGAAGAATAGCAAGGATTTTAAAGCCATCACTAATACATTTGTGTATTTGGCCACTCATCCATTTCAACTGCTGCAAGCCGACTCTCAACACTTCAAGAAGCTGGAATGACTGACTGTTGTTCTTATGATAAAGCCACTCCTCTCAGTAGTATCAACTAGATAAGAAAGGAGCATTTCTGTCAGAAGAATCGAGCAATGGATAAATTTCCACTGACTGAGAATGCTCTTCTACAACATATCCGAAGGGCAGTTTATCAGGCAGGTATTTGGACGACCAGCACACAAACACAGCAAGTGATTCCTTCTTCTAAGGATTTTGCTTGGAATAAGGTTTCAGATTCATGGGTACCAGTTTGGATGACGATTCCCGATCATGCAGAGAATTGATTAAATATTCCTGCAAAGGAGACTGCAACAACTGCAAATGTGGGAAAGACAATTCTGGACTGCTCACCACTTTGCAAGTGCAAGTGTAATTTATTATAGCTGTTGCATATTGAGTTCTGTTGAATGAATAGCTATAAATATTTTTTGTTTGCTTTGGGAACACTAATTAGCGTTATATTTGTACTTAAAAATTACTGTAATAAATTATATGGATATTTTTATTGTATTTTATTTAATATGTAGACTACCCTAAGTTAGGTTGTAGTGTACTTAGTTGGCTTAAAGCTGTAATTGAAATATTAATAGTAAAATAGAATGTGTTAAAAGTGATATTTTGTCGTATTTGTCGGCCATTTTGGATTTAGTGCCGGACATGAAAATTTTTAGAAATTCCAAAGGCTCCTAGGCTAACGTTTATTGGTATATCTAAGGTACCTTCATACCAAATTGGTGCTTTTATCCGCCAGGTAACAGTACTTTCATTAAGCGACCGGACTATTAGACTCGACAGCTCATCGTGGCAAAAGAAATTTCCATTGAAATCCTTTTCGTTGTCGCAACTCAACTTTTAACTGTTGACTCTTATCCCTAATTCTTATCGGCTGAATATGGCTCGATTATTCAGTCTGGATAGATTTTCTAAACTAAAGTAAACGCTCAGAGTTCTAATCATGAGGTAAGGATGGTTCGTATCAAATAAAAAAAGGTTTCCAAAACAAATTTTGGAATTGAAAAACATTCAAACGACTGCAAGAAATAATTTTTACGTCGGCAAATCCTGTTATCGGATGAGCCGATGGAAGAACAAATTGCTTCTTATATAACAGAAAAGATTCTGCAAAGTCCCAGATGTGGATCGTGATTCTCTTTCTCTTACTCATGTCTTAAACCTAGTTCTTATTTTTCTTTCTTCCTTTATGACTCCATTTAGCAAATAACTATTAATACAGTTAATATTAACTATTATACAGTTAATACAATAAATATTAATACAGTTCTATTGTAATTTTCAGTTTCCTGAGTAGAAAGTAAAGAAATTCTGGACATATTTCAGCAAATACACGCAAGAAGTCATTAGCATAAAACAGGGGTGAGAATTGATGCAATAGGTGCAAAAAGTGGCTACTGGTTTAGCAATAACTGTCTAAACCTATTTAGCTCTGAAATTTTGATACACAATATATTGCATGCATAGAATACTGGGTTCCATTGACAATCTGTTGGTAATAGAACATAAGTAGGGGAACCTTCATAACGTAAGGGGAAGGTAATCAAAAGTTGAAGATGAGATATATAAAGTTTAATTCCGTACAAAAATGTAAGTTGTTGAAAGGAAACGCAAAAAAAAGACACAATATGAATCCATGAAGTCGGACTGCATATAGAATAAGAAACAAGACAAAACACTGACGTAGCTAGTAAAAGTTTTTGAATTCATTCAGGCATCCAAATGTCACCTCCCCCTTTTATTTTGGGTGGGGGGGGAGGGTTAACAAAATTGTAATAATATTTGAAAGAACCCGAGTTTCGTCAGGGCTTAACTCTTGGGTACCTACCTCCTCCTCCTCTGCATTGTATACCCTGGAGCAAACGATACTAATAAAGTAATCCTTCAGCTAGAAATCGAACCCGAGCGTTACAAAACCCCAATGTTCAAAATACTGAAACAGCTGGCTTCTAAACTGAAAACTCTGGTACGGCAAATCATGTTAATTCACTTTCCTTGTTTGATTCGAAAAACCAAAAATTGTCTGCTTTGATATATATACTACGTAAATTTCGAAGCAGAAATCAAATATTAATATCTTCTACCACTCACTTTTTTCACAAAATTTCCCCGTCCTATCCAGCGGGGCACACACACTGCGTGGATGTCACAACTGCCCTCCATACTCACAATCACAAGCCTCATGACCATTTTCCACCCTCTGGGGAAAATAACAGAAAATTTAACTAAAATGGTATTAAAAAAATTCTAACAAGAAATTACAGAAAATTAAGGTAATAATAATTCAGTCTGTTAGTTAAGGACTGAATTTAGCAACAAGTGATGGATCTTTTCAACTTCTTTAATCATCCCAGATATCTGTCACGATTTAGTCAAACATTGGGCAGTCACTCTACCCCGTCCAAGGTATTTGCTTAATAAGAATAAATTTAGCTCCTTGGCTGACGCCATTCCTGTGTCACTAGCTCATACATGCGAACATCTTTCTACCTAATTAGAATATGGCTAGAAACATTTTCGAGATCCGTGAGCAAAGTGACAGGTTTTCAAAGGATTGACCAGTGAAATTTGGAACACTGGAAAATATAACTTTAGTGGACGGATTAGCAAATATTTCTTACTCCACAAA
>OU015502.1:30828368-30893368 GCA_907164885.2 Dolomedes plantarius
GGATTAGCAAATACAAGATAAAAATGTCATTTCTTACTCCACAATATGGGCAAATCCAGAGGGAATTGATAATTCTCAATCAAAAACGAAATGTTTCGCATAAGGTGGATATTAAATTCATTTGTTGTTTCAAACCCTGCCCATTAATAAAATGAATAAATCAGTAAAAATACGTTTCATTAATTTATCATGTTCATTCTTATTTCTCTTTTTTCTATCAACTGCTGTTAATAAAAACTACAAATGAACTTAAACTCGGGGTCTAAGTTGATTTAGAAAGTGTGTTGTTCTCTACATTCATAACTGCCGTTTGTATAGTGTAACAAATTATAGATCACAAGTACAAATTACAAAGACAACTTAACAACAGACATAAAAATGTTCTACCTTTAGGGTGTATGCAGTGAGTAGGTCCGGTTCCAGTGATGTCCGGGGTAGCAGAAAAACCGACCGACATATCGGCCATCACAGACTATGTCAACCCGAGTTCCTCTCATACCGAGGTACAATTGAATGAACCTGACCCTTCAACAGCAGGTCACATAGCCCCCCAGCTAAAAAATATTAAGCAGTAAACAATCAGTCCATTTCAGGGTCAGAATCGACGATCTACGACTACACTAGTGTCCAAAAATTGAGGTCACAAACAGTTTATGACAATAACTCAAATAGCTGCCAGTAAAATTGCTAAAATTTTTACTCTATATTTTTGGGAAGGGGGTAACATAATGTTAGTATCCAGTTTTGATTCAACGGTGTTTAACGTATGTATAGTATAGGAGAAACGTGAAAGTGGCCATTTCAGCATCTAAGATTTCCTTTTTATCTGCAAAGTTGTCATTCTTGTAATTAAATTCCCCCAGGATTCACTGATTTCACTCGCGAATGAGTTGTCATAATGTTTAGACGATTCAATGAGATGGAGAGCCATCGGTAGGCTAGAAGCTGCCCAATTCTTTAAGCGGAGGTGGCTCGGTGGCAACTAGTGGCACCAACAGTGGTATCCAGGTTATGGCATCCATTTTGAAACAAGTCGTACTATACATCAGGATGGACCGTCGTCCATCCAAGAGCGACGAAACCTGCACAGGATTGTTACGTGGCATTAAATGTGCGAACGTCAGTGACAGATGACAGCGCAGAGAGAACTTGAGACTCTCTCCTGACCTTGTCTTCTGTGTCTGGAAACCAGCAGATTCCAGTCAACGCCCGTAAACAGACGTCCCGCGACCAGTGGTGTTTCGTCCTCTGACCCAAAATAAAGCCCGTTTGTCGGAAGAAGAACACATCGCTCTTGGACACAACATTGGGGCCTGTTCTTTCTCACGGATGAGTCCCAGATCCGAAACAAAGATATTGCCGACGAGTCGTCATCTGGAGACAGCCTGAAACCCGCTGTGATACCTCTAATATAAGGGAAATCAGACTCTTTAGTGGTAGGGAATCTTTGTCTGGGACATACATCATGTTGGGCAGTCGTGAAACGCGCATGTCTTCGATGTAGGCAGTTGACAACGCCCAGCGCTATAGGGATGAGGTCCTTGAAGCTTATGTAAGGTCATTTCGGGGGTGCTGCCGATCCCGAATTCTTTTCTATGGTACTATGTGAGGCCGCGCAGAGCTCACTATGTCGACGATTTTCTGGAGGAAGAGGATATTCGCTATATGGAATGGCTAGCGATTTCTCGGGACCTAAATCCTATAGAACCTGTTTGGGAGGGCTAGGAAAAGCCATTGCACAACGTTCCCCCCCCCTCCCATCACCCCTCCAGACGTTAAAATCCGCGCTTTTAGAAGAATGGGATTTGTTGCCGACAAGCCTTTATTGATATCCACATTAACAGTTGGGCAGTTTGTTTTATACCTGTGCACGGTGACCATACCCCTGATATACAGACCGTCCCGGAGGTATGATAGATATAATTTGATAGTTTTTAGTCTAATTTGTATATTGCTAACAATTGAACTCTTATTTTGTTATGTTGCTATATGCTTTCTTATTGTATGAGCCATCTCTGTTCAAAATTTCGTTGATATGAACCAATTATTTCTCCAGCTATCACAGATTTTTTTATGTTTGTGACCTTCATTTTGGCTACCAGTTTAATAAAGGCTCCAAACCCTGAGATTAGCGATCATCGTTGCCTTTCCTTATATGCTCAAACAATGACACGCACACATAGATAGGCCTCTTTACACTATGCTTCATACAAATCGAAGAAATGGAAAGAATGCTTATTACAGCGGTCCCATAACACAAGGGCTAAGACTGTTTTATCATTGACAGATTATTTCAGTTTCGGTAGTATAAACACCTGAATTAATTGAATAATTGAGTAAAAAACAGATTTGAATATTTGACAGAATATGTATTAAGGGATAAAAGAACTACTTGGAGTCTAACGCTTTTGATTATTTACACAAATGATCGTATTCCCACTGATTGGTCATTTTCTCATTCTATCTTTCATAAAATTCTGAAAAACTGAATGCTGTCGTTGTGGTTCCTTAACATTGAGGATAAGACAATGTTTTATCCTTACGAGTTTACACTTAACTTATGTAATACCCCCCCCCCCAAAAAAAAAAAAAAAAAAATCCAATTCAGAAGGAATATCTCTTGAGGAGAGGAATTTTTTCTAGAAGAAATAGGAATTCTTTGATGTAATTAAACACTGACTTTTTATAGGAAGCAGTTTCATGGAGGCACGCTTTATGAGAAGAATTATTTCAGAAGTAAGCAGTGAATTGGCATGACACTCAGTAAACCTAAAGCCATCAAAAAAAGTCGGAGGATACTTACACTTGCAAGGTGGAAACTCATTGAAAGGAGTGTAGTAGCCTTTTGTGCATGTCAGAGTCATTTCATTTTCTGATCCATGACCCTCAAATGTGTATCCCGGTATGCATGTTCCGACGCAGGTCCTGAACACAATAATACTGTTTCAATGATTTATGAAATCGAATATTTTCATTACAACAGAACATGATGTTACTGATTCTGACAGATTGCCAATAAATGCCATTACATAGTCATAAGGAGTGAATGAGAAGGATTTTCCATTGATCATCCGCCTTTCGTCATAGTAGTAATTACATAGACATGGAATGGTGATGACTCAGTAAAACGAAATGTTATGATCTAAGTAGTAGATGCGCATCAAACTTTCTAGCTACTCGAAACAGTTTGAAATAAAGGATTTAAGCATAAACTGTACAAACTAACAGCGGAAGGGTGATCGATAGTGACTTCCGCCTTTCGTCACGGTCCAAATTAAACACAGACATACAATAGTGACGACTCAGTAGTACGAGATGTTACGATCGAAATAGATGATTCGCACCAAACTATTTGGTTAATCATACCAATTTTAATAAACGTATATAAGCCTTAATTACAATCTAAAAACGGCAGAGGATCAAAAAGAATTTCCATTCAATCTCCGCCTCTCGTCGTGTTTCTAAACAGTACAAAGACACGTAATGGTGATGACTCAGTAGGACGAGGTGTTACGATCGATTTTCTGGTTCGTCGAAATATTTCCAATAAAAATATTTACGCCTTAAGTACACCGCACCAAAAAGCGGGGCGCGATCTAAGCAGGATTTCCATTGATCAGCCGCCTAACGTCGCATCGGCAGCTAGAGTTGTGAAAATTTTAGCCAATTTCTCCCGTTCAGTACATATTCAAGCAGGTTACATCCGATCACATTTCGATCATATGATCCCGGATTAAATTTACCTATCGCACGTATTTGATATATGCGGTTGAAAAAGAGCACATTCATGCATGATTGCCTACGGTATACAAGCATTATTTTATACAGTAGTTAGGCCTTTTTAACTTTGTTATACATTTTTCCTTTTTCGTGCTAATACATACTACATGATTCAAGTACATATGATATATTTATCATACTTTAAGTGAACTTTATATTTTGAATTTTAATAGAAGAATATGCAATATGTGGATCAGGTAAACAAATTTATATTTCAGACTTAGATTAATGAAGATACATACGTTTTATGTCCTCTCTTCAAAGAGCATTTGGAACATTATTATGTGCAATGCTGGTTGAAACTGATTACCACTAAACAGAAAGGTTAAAAGGTAAAGCTGAGTAGGTGAAAACTGAACTATAAAACTGGCGATATCATTTTGAACAACTAAAAAAAGATCTGATATCTTTACAATAATGGCTACAGTAAGTGATACATACACTAAGACTGATCTAAGTCAGACCAGTTTTTTTTTCCCTAAAGATTGATGAATGGAATAAGAAATACGTAAAATAGTTTGTTTACAAGACTCACTTTTTATGATCATCCAATGTACACCTGATGCTTCCGAGCTTTGGACTGCTTAATTCGGGGCAGAAACCTGCAATGTTGTGCCAGTCCAATATCAATATTTTATATTAATAAGTGCATAATAATTATAACTTTGCTGAAAGAAATGCATAATGTTATTGGGCAATATCTAACTTGAATGGGTTTCTTTTGCCGTCCACATCGTGTAGTGAGTGGTTAGCGTCACGACTTTCAACAGAGTGGGTCCGGGTTTGATTTATCGTTAAAGCAAGGATCTTCCTGCACTACTCCTCAAAGGGACTACTGCTGATACACTTATATGTTATCCTAATGATAAAATAGCCAAAAATAAATTAGTGTGGATGGATGGACAAATTGCTTACCGAGTTGTTGTGTATTGCGCAAACGAGATTCATGCTGGATTATTTTTTTTATATTAACCTATTCCCTTGTCCCAAACTAACACGACACCACCTTCACAATTTTATGGCAATATCTGTTATCTTCAGCAATGCTTTAAAGTTATTTATTCTTCGTCTAACTCCGACTCATATTTAACATACGCGAAGGTATGAGATATTTACCTCTGTGGCTTCTACTTCTCGTAGCATAACGCAAATGCAAACCGTGTTTCCCTGCGTATACATCACACAACAGGATGGCATATATCAGCTGCGTTTACATGGACAACAATAATACCCGGGATTTACCCGCTAATAGGGAAAACCTCCGAAGCCCGTTTACATGGGACCACATTTTCACCCTGCTTTTACCCGTCTTACCGGAAGTAAAGGCCGTCACATGATTCGGCGGAAGTGATCCTCATACACCATCATTCCTTGTAAATCACGTTATGGGTTCGATCCCAGCCGGTGTCATACTTTTCCAAATTCACTGTATTGCTATTTTTAGCTTTCCATCTTCGAACTCCGCATTTATCTCGTTACGAAGTGTATGGTCCTGGGGAAGGCCTTTTTTTTCCCAATTGCTGTTCTTTTGACCTCGTATTCTTAAATTTTAAAAATCCAAAAAGATTGAAAAACTTACAAAAATATTTTTTGTATTCTTATGATATCTGCTTTTCTGGGCCTCCTAATATTATTACTTTTTTGTTTTCCGTGGATTATTAGTCTTATCAAATTTTTCTTCTAAATTTTCTTAACTTGTAAGTCTATATTTTTTCTGTTAAAATTAACTTTTTTGTTTTAATTTAACTCTACTATTATTTTTTTTCTTTTACCCGCGTTATTCTTACCTTAATATTTTAATTCATTACTTAAAATTTTAACTACTGAGCACTCCCACCTTGATTACATATATCTTGCTTACAGGAGATAAAGTCGACACGATCAATGCACTCCTCTTCTAAAACACAATTACGTCTGCGTCTATTTGTTATTTAAATGCAGCACATGTCAGTCGCTGTTGATAATTATAGAACGTTTACGATTGTTTTCTGTTGTTTTTAAAAATAAATTTAGAAAATAGATAGGAAAAAAGGAATATAAGAACTAGAAGCTTGATGCGGATATTAGATATAATCGTACGATCTATGGCTTCATCGCAAAATTTAGTTTTTCCACAACAAAGAATGTGGGCAAAATTACGAAGCTCTGTTTGGTGGGAAGAAATTGTTTTAAATTCCTGAAGTAATAAAGACTGGAAAGAAAATTTTCCAATCGATAGGTGCATTTTTTAAAAATTATAAGATTAATTGTAAGATACTTATTGTTTTAATAAATCCTTTTATAAAATCAAAATGTAATTTTGATTTCAATTTTGTTTCAGTAATTTTTAGTCATGTATAAATAAAAAAATCATAAATAGATGTAAATAAATTTTTAATTGTGAATTCTAAAATAATTAATTTATAAATAAATTTTAATGTTACGTTTAATTATTGATTATACTTATTAAATTTATTAATTTTACCATAACACTTTAAATCAAAATGTTACTGAAATTTTATTGAAATGAAATTTTATTTCTTATTTTACATACCAGATGGCAGTACCATTCTATTTATAATGTAATTGGGGATGGTTCAGATCAAGAAATAAATGAAATCCTCCGGAAATAAATAGGCACTTTTCTACTGTTTTCTTGAAAATTATGCGATCGTTAAGGGGTTCCAGATCCTTCCATCGATCATTTAGCTGCATTTTCATGGATTCACACAAGTTCAAATCCGCCATGTTATTTACTCCCAGCTTCGAAATGCATCATGAGTAATTAGCGGGTTTTATCCTGGGTCGAAGCAGGGTCGAAAATCAACCCTGCATTTTTCCCTATCGTAGGGAAAAAGTAAGAAACGACCCTGCTTTTACCCGGGTTTTTGGCACATGTAAACGGCACTACCATGATATATGCCATGGTTGACTTCGAGGCGTAAAGGGAACTCTCCTCTCTCTCGTCCTAAACAAATCACCTTCGCAAAATCTTTTCAGTAGGTTCCGTGTTGTGTGGTGACTGTAAGCTGTCGTGGAAGATTCCAGGGTTTCCCATTTAAGAACCCCTTTTCCACGGATGAATCAGTGCTTAGTTCATGGATTAAAACACTACAAAAGGCGAATTTTCTAAGTCATATATGCCACGCGATTGCTATAAAAGCATAAAGGAGATTCACAAAATTTTCACGTACCTCGTTGCAAATACTAGAGAAGTGCACTAATAAATCATGTCTCTACAGAGGCTGTTTACTGACGGAAGAGTTGCTGATAGCGATTCATATATTTTGTAAACATCTGTCAGCCAGATAAAATCTTGATCACGAAGACTCGCAAAAAACATTTTAAATGGAAAAACATGTTCAATTATTAAAAGACATAGAGGTAAAGTCCACACACGTTTAAATTTCAAGTTACCGCATCGACATCTAATTGCATCGTAGCGACTCTAGGAAAATATTCATCATAGATTATACATATTGACGCCAAAGGTGAATGGGAATTGTTTTAGCATACTTACTGTCTCCTTGTTGTTTTTTTGGAGCTGTAGAATAGGAAGCATCCCGTTGATAAGGACTTTGTTGGTAAGGACTGCTGACAAGCTTTCGTGGGCGCGTTTGGTTGTAAGGCGGATGACTGTAATACTGCCGCTTCTTGCGAGATAGCTTTTCCAGTTGTGTTGCTGAAATTGGTATATATACATAGTTAAAACACGCCTTAAACTTAATTTCTTTTATTTTGACCATGACCCCTTTCGTTTCTCGATTTATTTATTTATTATTTAATTTTCTCTTTCCTGCATTTATCTCCTTTTTTTGTTTGTTATGTCTCTGTTCTAATATTCACCTTTGTCAGGTCGATTCTGGAATCCACGGCAATTTTTATTTCTTTTTAAAATATATCGCACCTGTGGAACTGCATTTATAACCATGAATTATTTCACTGACGGCTAAAAAGCTAGAATTTTTTTTGTTGTCTTGATAAACGCTAGGGATTGCAGAATTGAGTATCTGGAGGAAGTTATTGGAGCCGAAACCCAGTTCCAATGGTTGGAGAATCGGGTATTCAAAAATAGTAAATCTTAGGCTTAAAAAATACCATTTTCATCGGATAAACAGTTTGACAATGCATCATAATTTATCACTATCTAGATCTTTCGAACCCTTTGTCTTAAGCGCATTCACAGTACTAACTACCAAATCCTCTTCAACCATCTCAGATGTCCATTCCCTCCTGGTGTCAAAAGATACGACTTCAAGTGCCATTTGCTTCTACTGATTTATTATTAAAAATAATTTCAAAAATAGTTTCATTTATCACAGTTACAAATAACTATAATATATTATATTTTATATTATTTAAAGCTATGCAATGAAGACAAATTTCTAATCTAGTAGCAAATTGAAAATATAAACAGAATCTTCTCATAGAACAAAAAAAAAACCAAAAATTTGGTTGTTTCGGGATTGAGAACCCATTTCCTTTTTGTGGGGGGGGGGGGGGGGAGAGGGTTGCTGGATAGTAAGAAATGTTACACAAAAGATGTTGAAGACATACTTTCCTCGCAAATGGGGGTTTCCGCAGACCATTCTCCGTCTTCTTTGCAAGTCAGGTTGAAGTTCCCACGCATAGTGTACCCGGCGTAGCAAGAATACTCGAGGCGAGCACCCACAGGATATTCTGGATCATCTAAGGTAGTCTGAGCCTCTACTCTTCGACGACCAGTAAGCGGAGGATAGTACACTACTTCCCCGTTAGAAACACTGGATCCTGGATTCAAGCAATATACACGGTCGACTTCTGCATCAAGAAAGTGAAAAAATTAATAACACTTAATCCAGTTAACAATAGAAATAAGAACCTTTGGGCATTTATTGTCCTTGGCGTTTCCTGACCTCCAAGGAGAATCTGCAAGTGGCATCTACAGGGTGTCCATAATTAAAGTCCCATTTTCAAAAGGCTGCAAAAAAAGAACCACTGGTCAGAATGACTTCAAATTTGAACTGAATATACTGGAAGAAGGGGGAAACGATTTGGCATAATAAAAAAGAGTTCCAAAATGTATCAATAGATGGCGCTGTAAGCGGTTGGAACTCTTTTTTTTTATTATACCAAATCGTTTCCCCCTTCTTCCAGTATATTCAGTTCAAATTTGAAGTCATTCTGACCAGTGGTTCTTTTTTTGCAGCCTTTTGAAAGTGGGACTTTAATTATGGACACCCTGTATAAATGGTTTCTGCCTTTTCGAGCTCCGTGGTTGTCATGATGTTTGCAGGTTTTCGGTTCCTGCTGTAAACTAAAGACCTCAGTCTCTTTAGCTCTACAGAAGGAAATGATCACCGCACCTCAATAAAATCTAAGAACCAACCTGATTTTCATTTCGTTATCTTACCTGCAATGATTGCCTAAACTTAGATTGCAATTGTAATTTTCGACGATTTCAGTTATTCTAAGATGCATGGAAAATATCTTTGTAAAGTTTAGATGAATTGAGATGGGTCCATAGTTAAATAGCTCTTTATCAATCTATCTTACAATCTTTATTATCCACTTATTTATAAATTTTATAATGAACAGGGAAACAATCATTGACAATCTAAAATAATTAGGGGTAAGCATACAAAATTCCCCTCTTTACCAAAAAAAAATAGTTTAATTTGCAGCAAAGTGAACTGAAAGTATAATGATCTTTTTGGGCTAGAGGCCTAACAGTAGGTGTATTTGGAAATGTACTGCGTAAAAATATTGCAAAAGTTTCAATACTATGTAAAAACCTGATCACAGAAATGAATTATAAAAGGAAGACCAAAAAAAAACAGATCCTACGGATTTTAAAAAATTTTGGTTTTGAATATCAACAGCCCGTTTAGAGATTTCTTAATCACAAACCAATAGGTTTTTTTACAGCCTCGATGATCAGGGATGTAAAAAAGTTTTAGAGAGAAAGACCCTGAACACATACCTTTTGTACAAACTGGTGGTTCCTCAGACCATTCTCCATTTTCTCGGCAGATCAGGGATAGGTAGCCATCTAGATGGTATCCGCTGTCGCAAGAGTACTCCAAACGGCCACCAGGAGGGTATTCCTCCTCATCTAAGGTAGTCTGAGGCTGTCCTCCTCGACGACTAGTAAGCGGAGGATAGTATACTACTCGGCCGTTCGAAATGGATCCTGGATTCAGGCAATATTCAGGTTCAATTGCTGCAACAAGAGAGTAGACGAATGAGTGTGGTTAATTTGGAAGTTATGAGGATCATTGTCCTTCGACTTTTCTTAATCTCCAGGCGGAATGTTAGTGGCAAATGTAATTGAAATCTCCGGGTTCAAATTCCGCGGTTGGCAGGATGTTTGTAGCATTTCAGTACCGGCTGTAAACCGAAGTCGTTGTCTATTTAGATCTGGGGGAGGAAAAGACGACCACTCCAAAACCTACCAACCTAGCCGATATTTACTTTGTCTTCTTGCATCACTGGGTCTGAACCGCTGGTCCTTAAGAACCCAAGAAGTAGTCCGTGAAGTCAGCAATGATAAAAAAAAATTGGCTACATCTTTTCATACGACCACAAATTTATCGATTTTCTGTACTGGGAACAAAAAGATTTGTGTTCGATTTTTTCTTTAAAATATAATTATTCTGTATTTTTTCTGTTTCCAGACATTTCGAGTACGAAAATAATTTCCCCGCTATCTTTAAAAATTTCTAATATATTTTCAATGACGCGGAGTTGCAGTGTCCCTGCAATTTTGTAGAGTCAGAACAGTTTTACTGCTTGTAAAAAAGCAAATGCAAGTTCAAAAATCTCATTCATTTCTTAATTTTCATAGGCTTTTATGTTTTCTACTGTTTACTTTTAAGTTAAATTTGCTATTGTTATTAAGATTGTTTGTAACTTTTTATCGAAGTTGTTTAACCCAAAAGTTTGTTTATTCAGAAAATTAAACCCATTTTTCCTCTAAAAGGGTTGAACGGAAGAAGGTCCCCGGCGAATTTGTTTTTCGACAAATGGTCCCTGACGACACATTATTTTGCTTCTAAGAACCACAGTCTTATAAGCAACTAGTGTCGACTAGTCAGTTTTCAGCATCGATTTTAGGCAATTATATTTATGGTAAGAAGCATGGCATTAGTTTCATTAAAAATCAAATGGGTTGAGATGTATCTAACGTTACAGAGTTCTATAATCTATCCTACACGCTTTTTAAACGTTTATTCGTAGATTTTATAAGAAAACATAAACGTCATCCCAAAATAATCAGGAATAAACGTACAAAATTCCCATCTTTACTTAATATTAGTTTATTTAGCAGTAAAAGGGAATTCGAATTCTACCGTTCTATTTTGGGAAAAAGGCCTAACTGTCAGTATTTTGGGAAATTCCCTGCGGTAAAATATAACAAAAGTTTCAATGCATAGGGTATTGCGTTCCGAAGATATAATCGGTTACGGTTAAACAGAAAATTTACGAATTGGGGACATGGCTTTTAATTGGGGGTGAAAATTTTCCAGCAGATATACCATGTGTATAACGAATAAGAAAATATTATACAGATGCATATATATTGATAGGCGATTTTAATATGGGATTGGAATCGATAGATAATATTAGCAGATTGTTTAAGGCTTTCTTAATCAGTAGAGTTTATTACAACTTTGTAAATCAGTACTTTATAATTACACCTTGATGTAATATAAATGAAATTTATAATTATCAATACTTTACATAAATCCTGTTATTGCGTAAGTAATTGGCAGGAGGAGGACCAAAAAAAAACAAAGATCCTGTGTACATCAGAAGAATAGACTCTTAACAAAAAAAAATCGGACGCTCCAAGAAGGAGTTGTTCGATTGAGGTAAAAATTGGTGGAAGTACAAGAACATGCACAGGAAAAAAGGATTGAAAGTTCATAATAATTGATGCTTAATATCCATTGTTTGATCGTTACAAAGTGAGGAAGTTGATAGGGCAGTTTTGTCCACCTCTCGGACTGGATGCAAGTTGTCACCCGGCGTGGCAATAGACTGATACAGGTTCCCGGGTGTCTTGTGGGATTTCCTTGTCAATATGCCTCCAACTGTCCGGGCCTAAATCGGCAATTATCCAGGGATAGTTGCCAATTGCCTTTTCCCATACATCCCAAATGTGCTTCTATAGTGGAGAGAGATCAGGCGACCCTTAGGTGGTCAAGGAGGAATGTGTCTGCATAGCGTGAAGACAATTCATACAGCAACAAGTGCCGGTAATATGCCTTTTCTTCTGTTGAAAAGTAAGTCCTGGGGGTGAATTAAGGCGACAATGGACTACAGATTGGCCAAAATATGTCCTCAAAGCTATTTTTTTTTTCTTTCAGAAAATGCTTCTGTAACTGATCAGCTTTAAATTTAAAAAAGTTATGTTGATCCGATCATTATTAACCGAGTTATAAGTATTTTTTTCAAACGTAAACAATGGAAATGTTAGTCAAATTAAAACGTTTAAATGCCATTTTCTCGAAACAAATTTTCATGTCGTTTCGATGATTCAAATGTTCCATGCGTCCATCATTTTTTCTTGAATTTTCATAAAATTTCATAAATATTATTTATAATAGTGTTAGAATAAAACTTAGTAATCAATTCATTATACGATTTAAAACAACTTAAATTTTAGAATAATAAAAAAAAATTGATAAAATTTTGCATAAAAGTGACCTATTTATCGATTTCTTTTCTAGTTTTTATAATATTGAACTGTAAATCAAATATTGCTACTAACTTTTATTATAACTACATAAAGCTAGCTTAAGAGAGAAAATTAGATATCTGAGACAAAAATTAAGGCGCATGGAGCATTTTAAATAGAGCAATTAACAAATTGATTTTAATTACTATCTTAATTACATTCTAATTTTTTTTTAATTTAGAATTTCCATCTCTAGACAACACTGTATAAGTATACAGAATTTCGTAGCAATTGGTTAAGCTCTCTATTCTAAAAAAAAGTAACTCCCGCTGTAGCAGCAGCAACAGCAGCCGCCGCTGTCAAAAGCTTGTCACGCTATCTCCTCCGAAACTGCTGGGGGTATGGGGTCGAGACCGATACCAATAGATGCAGAAAAATGTGGGGAACAAAGTAAGACATGTCTCATCTTCGTCAGACTTTAAGTTCTTTTTTATTTTATGTTTTGTGGGAAAATATTGACTCTTTCATCTTCAGATTACGATAACTCACCAAAAAATGATCGTAGAATTTTGATCTTTTTACAATTTAAGAGTACAGACATTTCTCTTTCAAACTATACCTCATTTGTTTAAAAATATTTTAAAACAGACTAATATATTCATAAAAAATGAAACACAGTTTTTCAAGAAATATCGTCCCGTATGTGGATGTAATATCGATGCTCCTCGAGTTTTTATCATACAAAGAAAATATTTACATCATCTGGAAGCTGAAAGCTTCCTTATTCGTATAAATCTCATTTCAAGTCTATATCTTAAATTTTCGATTTTTAATTGAATTTAAAGCTGATAATTCAAAAAGTGTTGAAACGCCCTTCGCAGTAAGGGTGACAACAGCAAATGGATGGAAGCTGTTACTTGCCCGAGAATCACCCATGTGTATCTCGCTATTAGCCATAACAGAGAGCGAGCGTAGCGAGCCTAGGGGCAAGCCCCTAGTAAATAAAAAAAAGTTTTTCATGGTCCATTGTCGCCTTAAGAGAACGGCAACAATACGAGTGGCAGAAATGTTATCTATGTATCGCTATGCTGGGAAGTGTGTCACTAGTGACTTACTAAACGGAAGTGTACCCCAGACCATAACATCCTATTGGTGGATTGTGTAGCTTGCGATAGTAAGGGCAGGATCCCCACGCTGCTCTGGACGTCTCCCAGACAAATCTTCGGAGGTTGTCAGGACACCAGTTGGAAACGGCACTTGTCACTAAAGATTATACGTTCCCCATCAAGCGCAGTTCCAAGTCGATCGACTTAAGCACCAATGTAATCGGACTTGACGTGCGACAGGTGGGACAAGTAAGCGCAGTAACGGTCAGCGTGAGCGCAGATTCCGCTCTCTCAGTCGTCTATCAATGGTCATGTTGGACCTTGTGTGTAGGTCTAACGTCGCGATGGTTGATAGCGACGATCCGGCGCTGTGACAGATGAATCTGACAATCACTCGGACCTTCCCGATTTGTTGTTGTCCTTGGTCGACAGCTGCTATCCTTAAATCTGCCGTTGCTGATCCACTATTAAAGCATCGGTCTAATCGCTGCTCGCTTCGACCTAGATGTCGAGCGATTCTTCAATTTGCCCAACCAGCTTCGTTCATCCGATGACACGACCCTTTTCAAAACTCTTAAATATGCTCGTTACTGAGCACGAATCCTTCTGCGAGGCAATAGCGCCCTTTACAGGTACGTTCTTTCGCAAGTGCTTGGGGCGTACAGAATTGCGCGCACGCCTCCAAGCACTCTCAAAAGAGCGTACGTGTAAAGGCGCTAATAGCGCCCTTTATATATATATATATATATATACATGCGATCCCGCTTAATGGAATAGCCAATTTGCCACGAAAAATTATTCTAATAAGCGGGATATTCCATTATCCGGGATCACATTGACACGCCCACAATGTTTAAAGTTATAGTTAAACCAAGAAAGCATTAAAAATTACCTAAACCATTTGCATATTTAAACTAGTATAATTAACAAACAATTATTAATTAAAAGTAAGAAACAGTTTAAAACACATTAAAATTTAGACAAAATTGATGAAAAATGAGCTAATTTTTATTGTAGAATATACAAATTTCCCTTATTTTTAAAATAATTACAATGTTACTATTTGTTGCTAAAGAAGTCGGATATTTTAAACTGTTGACTGTTCTGTGAATGCAGCAAATCTGTTATTTGATTTTCTAGTTTATAAAATAAATGAAAGTCTGCATTTTGGCTTCGTTCCAAGAAACGTCTTATAATATCACAAGCGTTATTAACTTCAACATGTGACGGAACCTTTTAATGGTACAATTCTTCATCCAAATTCATCTTCATCGACTTCGTTTTGATCAAATTGAGGATCTGAAGTTTCACCACATTCTACCAAGTTCATTGTCGAAGTTTACTAAATTGGAAAATTTCCTTCTGTCCTTCCTTCTGGTGGTAAATCAGTAGCGTTTGTAATGATTAATCATTCAATTCATCATTGTGTACGTCTGTTGAAAATTTACATTTTACGAAACAATTTTTTAGTGGCGTCATAGGAAATATTATTCCATGATATTGTTCATCATATGAATAATATAATATTGACAATATAATATGAAATATTGTCATCATATGAACAGAGCTGTAAGAATTGAAAAGTTTCTAATAATTTTAATTAGTTGAGCTATGGATAGAAAATCCACTAGTATCATCTATGCAGGTTATGATCTTTTAAACGATTTCCTTTCTATAATTCTTCTTAAAAGTGATATAATTCCCTGTCCATTGGCTGTAAAATAGCTGTAGTAATCGGAGGCAAAAAATGAATTGGCTACATTGTCTAGTCTTACGTCGACTTTGTGGCTTGCACAATTATCGATAAAAGGATAGCTTTTTTCTTTTCATCTTATTCATATGTCAAATAACACTAACCATTTTTGAAAGAAATTTGCAGTCATCCAAGCTTTGAATTCGCCTCGTATTTAACTGGAAAAGTATTTTACACCTCCAAAACATAGTGGGTTTTTGGATTTCCGATTACAAAAGAGGGCATTTTATGACTGCCGTCAGCATTACTACATTATAAACTGTCAGTCTGTCTTTCAGGATTTTTCCTCCAACAACTTTTTCGGCTTTTAAGCACAAAATCCCATCAGGCATTGCTTTGTAATAAGGTTCTGTTTCGTCCAGTTATAGATACAATTAGAACTGTAGTCTTGTAATAAAGCAGGTAATACTACATTTTTCCAAGAACTGGCAGCGGCTTCATCAGCATCACTTGCTTCACCGTGAATTTTTTTGAAAGAAATTTGGTTTCTTGCTTTCCATCTTGAACAACCAACAATTTGTAGCTTTAAAATCATTTATATTTAACTGTTAATCTTCAGCTTTCGGATTCAATAATAATCCACTAATAGGAACATTACAAGCTCGTTTTTCAGCAAACCACTGAAGAAGAGCATCTTCAACTTCAGATTGTTTTCCTGTACGTTTTCGTTTTTGATTAAGATTTTGTTGCATTTCCAGTCGTTCAAGACTTTTTATTTTTAACAATGTCGAAACCTTGAGATTGGGATATCTCAAACTTTTTGAGAGTTCTAATTGTGTACACTTATTTACTTTTGCAAACTCTATAACTTTTACTTTTCTTTTTAAAAAAGATCTTTCGCCTCAAAGACATTGTAGTAAAGCACAAGAAAGATGACTGATTTCACGAAAGCGAGGAGACATTGATTTCACGAAAGCGAACTGTCGAACTAATCGCCGTAGAAAATTTACAGTTAAATGTTCAAGGCTGAGAACCCCAAGTTAAATGTTGCGCTTCTACGAAGAGATTCGTTACAGTTGGTAATCCCCCGTCCCCTTCAAGATAAGGATCTGTTGATGTTTCACAGTTTCCTACACACACACACATTTTGTAGCTCTCATCTGGGGGTGAAGCTTAATGTTCATTCTCTAAATAGGGAAACGTAGGCTGAGCTGCCCAGCAATACGGGGAGGGAGGGGGTAGAAAAAACAGCAACAACAATGAATTGCCCTTCAGAATAGAAGAAATCTCCATTTTCTGCGATTGGAAACTTTCTGCGAAGTGACATAATTGCTTTGAAAGACATTCTGTTACTGCACATTTATTATTGCACTTTACAGAAAAAAATTCTGAAAAGAAGTGTGGGAAATAGATAAAGATCGATATCGTCATGGCTAAAATTATCCTTAAGCGGGATAACTTCAAAACAATAGATTCCATTAACCGGGAAATTTAACGCAGAAACATATTACTACGGTTTGGTACATTGAAAATTTATTACATTAAACCGGGATAGGTCTTTTAACCGAATTCCATTAAGCGGGGTTCGACTGTACTAGGATCGTACAGAAATGATTGACACAACAGCTCTCATAACGGAAAGTATAAACGATGCGACAGGGAAAACCAGTGAAATAAACAGAAGGGAGTGTGAGCTACGCGGAATGCATAGATGGCGCTGTCCGCAGGCGAACGGTATGAGACAGTGCCCATCCCTTTGGCACTACCCCTTCTTTCCCAACGGGGCACCCTATGCGTGAACAGTCCCTTTTAATTTAGAGGTGGGATAGGTTAGGTTGAAGGGTGGCGCCATCTACTGACAACCTGTGAATTACTAATTTTTTTATTTGTCTATTTATATTTTTAAATACGTATGCTGTTGCAGTTATTAATGTTTGAACGTATTTCTTATATACTGCTCATTAAGTTTAGAAATTAATTTAATGGGTTTTTATTTTGTTGTTTAAAGATTAGACATTTTGAAACACAACGTTAAAGTTCTGTATTCAACATTTTTATTTCTTGTGTTATGATCATACAAGTCTTTGGGCATATTTATGTGATACTACTGCACATTGCTTTTTTTTATTTAGTAATTTTTATAAAATAAAATTACTAAAAAATTACTTACCTGAAAAGATTGCATTTATCATTTGTATTGTATATAACAATATTAATGAACTTCTAATATTCAATAACCTCAAAAGCCAGTACCTTTCGAAGCTGTGGCTATAAATTGAAGGATGCTAAGTGCATTTTTACAATTAGCAAAGAGAGCAAAATTAAACACTGTAAATTCTGTAACTTTTGGGGGTAATAGAGATAAATATTTTATGTTCTTGGGATTCCATGAGATCTAATTCTAAGAAAAGTAGAGTACATATTACCCTAGATAACCTAGTAGCCATAATTAGTACCTTATAATCTTCAACCGTTGAATCCATTTAGTAGCTTCAGTTTATACCTTAATTTTAATTCAGGTTGATAATGATTAAATCATTTTTAAAGAGCAAGATATTTTTTATCTCAAATTCTGCTAACCCTTATTTAGAAGATTTTTTATTAGAAATTAACAAAATGACACAGACAATATTAAATTTGGACTATTGGGTTGGTAGATTTGTAACTGTATGGTCGAATATGCTCATGAGTGCTATTTAGACTGAGAACCTATGATTTTAAAGTGGATTCTGAACCATTACAACATCCACGCCTTGTAGATCTTAAAAATATAGGCACTTCGTAATTAAAATATTGACATATTTTTATTGAATAGAAAAAATTGTGATAATCAACATGAAGCTGAAAATTTGATTAATTACAAGTATTTTGAATAATTTCCAACAATTATTTTAATAATTATACAAAGTAAAATACTCGAAACTTTTAATAAAATTTCAAAAATGCTGCAAGGTACTTGTGAAGATATAGAGAAATCTGTTGAGATACTTCAATCACTCATAACCGTAGAATAGCAAATAGAATCATAGAATAGCGAATAGATGGCGCCACCCTTCAACCTAACCTATCCCACCTCTAAATTCAAATGGACTGTTCCACGCATAGGGTGCCCCGTTGTAAAAGAAGCGCTAGTCCCTTTCGCTGCCGTCATTGAGAGCGTGGACACCAATGATGGAAGGGAACTATCCCGGTCAGCGTTGTTCCTATGGGAGAAGGGGATGCAGGGTAGGGAGATCCATCGTCACATGGTGTCGGTGTGCGGGATCGAAGCACCCTGAAGGTGTACCGTATACCGTTGGTTGTCCAACATCAGCAGTGGAGTGGAGACCGCAGCCAAAAGTGTCAGCACGCGACGACCAGGAACATCGCATACAGCAGCAAATGTGGCAGCCGTGTCGGGTTTGATCATGGCGAACAGGCGCATAACATTCAACGAGATGTAGGAAGAGACAGGGATTGCTCGAGGAACATTGCAGGCGATTATGCATGACGATTTGGCGATGACGAAGGTGTTGCGCACAGTGGGTGCTTCATGCAATCACACCACAGCAAAAGGCGAAACGTGTCGACATCTGCAAAGAACTTCTGTCACTACACGATGCCAATCTGGATGACTTCTTCGCCCGCCTGGTCACGGGGGATGAATCGGGGTTTTTTGATGACACACCCGAAAAAAAAAACGCAACTCCATAGAGTGGAAGCATCCATCAAGCCCACGCAGTCAGGGATCAACACGTTCAATCTTCTGCAGAATTACATGCAATTGTCCGTAGGTGGTGCACCAATCACCCCCCCTCCCAGAATGGTTTACCAAAGCCTCCGGGATCTCCCAGCCGAAAAGCAGTAAGAGCGTTGACTTGGCAGGGGATTATATCTAACTGGTGTATTAACTGTTTTTCGTTAATAAATTGTATTCTGCCCTGTGGCAGCATTTGTGTCATTCATTTCTGTACGACCTAAATACACACACTAACTTTAAAATGTAGTTCGCAAAACCGCATGTGGTGTGAAAAGTGAGTATTTCTTGTCTTCCTTTATTCAATTGGCAACAGGTCGGTATTATGGGAAAGTACGGGAATTTTCAAAGAAGAATATATATTAGTATTACCTGGTTCACGAGACTGAGATTTGCACGTCGGTCTCGCAGAAGACCATTTTCCAGATGAGAGACAGTATACAGTCCTCTCGCCATTCATATCGTATCCCTGGTTGCAAAAATACACCAATGATGATCCCTGAGGGAAACCTCTCCGATTTGCAGGTGGACTGGGGCTTTCGACTACCGTTTGGGTCCGTTCCGGGATCTTGACAGTAAACCAGGGATTTGCTGAAATAAACAGAAACTTCTTCTCAGTTTCTCTCACATTCACCGATATAAAATGATACACCTTGCGACACAAGCTGTGACAAACTGTCAACCATCGTTTAGCTGCAAAAAGGAGTCACCCGAAAGTCGCAGTATAACGAAGTTATCGACTCAGAGTTATAGCAATGCTGATTTTGTGACCTATGTGACGAATGTCTCTCAGGTCTTAAAATAGTCAACCAAAACAATCTACGCTATTAAGGACATTTAAAAATAAAGTTATTTCCCATAAGCATTGCTTGTTTATAACACATTAAATACTATAAACAAACGCATATCCAGAAGAAGAAAAAATTTTTATGTTCCGTAATTGTTGCATGGGATTTTTCTTCGGAAGAACATATCATAGTCATACCTGGGCACGAGGTTTGCAAGTTGGTCTCGCAGAAGACCATTTTCCAGATATGACGCAGAATATATTCTTCTCGCCATTCAGATCGTAGCCTTGGTTACAAGTGTATTCCAAGGATGAGCCCTGAGGAAACCTTCGGGACTTGGGGGTGACTGGGGGTTTCGACTACCGTTCGGGTCCACCCCGGGATCTGGACAATGAAGCAGGCCCGTCAGCGGGCGCACTGAAATAAACAGAAACTTAAGCACAAGGTAATGGATGCGTATAATATTTTTAACCGCTGAATTTCAGGCATTGGTTGCAGACAAAGTTGAAGATAGTGAAGAGTACAGAAAGAAGATGACGTGTAAAAGAAAACATTAGGGACTGGCCATTTCACTTGGTACTATAATTACAATAGTCCCATATGAGTTCTTCAAATATAAAACATTTTAATCAACAGTCGATAGCTAAAGCGTTCAAAATAAGTTATTTAAAGCCTGAAACAAACAACATATCAAGAAAGTGTTCTAATTCTTCCGTTTTCTGAGCATTCAAAACATAATTTAATAACACGCAATAAAAGAGTGATGCAAGTCACTCGCAATAAAATGCGCTATTAATGTGGTCTTTGAACTAGACCTAGTGTTAGTTCCAGAATTAAAAATTAATAGAAACTCCTTATTTAAACAAATTTTAAGATTAAATAATCAGTATCAAGAGGAAATGCCAAGTCCCGTCCATGGAGAACATTTTTAAAAAGAGTCACGAGACAGATTTCATGGCTAAATTACGAAACGTCCAAAAGCCAATGTTTGCGTTTAGACTTTAAAATTTACCCGAGGGGGTTCTGATACACTTTGGTAGAGGGCTAGACCACATTCCGTTGTTCTTGCAGCTAAGTAGAGGAGACCCTTGCAGAGCGTATTCTTCAGATATACAACTGTACACCACAGATTCTCCCTCGTTAAACGTCCGGCGAACGCTCGAGTCGGACTCATCAGGGTTCTTTCGAAGGCCGTTCTTGACGAATCCCGGGTCATTGCAAGTTTGCGTCACTGGAACTGTAAAACAATCTTTTTAAAGATATAGTATTGTACTCTGTCTGGCTCTCTAGGTTAATTTCAACGTGAATGAAGGAAACATTTATGAAAATAATCCTTGTTTGTTTAGAGAAAATTTTTCGAAACTATTTCTATTTTTTAAGGCAAAATATAACTTTTTCAGAATATTTTGAATGCAATCTAAGCACTCAGGGAGTTAGATACTTAAAGCAAACCTGAATTAGGTTTGACTGTGCAAAATAAACTTAATACAAATATAAATTGAATTACTTTATTATTATTTTTTTATAATTAATATATATATATATATATATATATATATATATATATATATATAAAATTAAGCGAAGAAATTTTATGCGTATCTTATAGACTCAGTCTGACACCTTGATTCTTATACCAAATTCTTATCAGCTGAAAATGGCAGGATTATTCAGTTTGGATAGATTTTCTACACTTAAAGTAAACCCTCGAAATTCTAATCACAGGGTGAAGATGTTTGGTTTTAAATAAAAAAGGTTTTAAAACACATTTTGAAATTGAAAAACATTCAAAACGACTGAAAGAAAATGAGAATTTTTATGTCAGCCGTGTCCTGCTATCGAACAACCCGATGGAAAAACAAATGCTCCTTATGTAACAGGAAAGACTGTGCAAAATCCCAATTGTTGATCCTGATCGCCTTTCTCTTACTCATCTTACTCATAAAGCCTTACTTCTAGTTCCTATTTCTCTATCTTCTTTTATGATACTCATTCGTAACAAATAAGCGGCTTTTAATCCAGAGCTAGTGTAATTTAAATTAACTGAGCAGAAGGTAAAAAAAAATCTGGACATACTCAGCAAGTTTTCGCAAGGAGTAATTAGCACAAAATAACGTTTGGACTGGCGTTTAGGCGCAAAATGTAGTTTACTGGTCCGTCGTATTCGCATAAAAGGATGCATCAATTATCAAGAGGAAATGCCAGGTCTCGTCTCTGGAGAAAATTTTCAAAAAGAGTCGTGAGATAGAGATTTTATGGCTAAACTACGAAACATCTAAAAGCCAAAGTTTGCGTTTAGATTTTAAAATTTACCCGAGGGGGTTCTGATACACTTTGGTAGAGGGCTAGACCACATTCCGTTGTTCTTGCAGCTTAGTAGAGCAGACCCTCGCAGAGCGTATTCTTCAGATATGCAACTGTACACCACAGATTCTCCCTCGTTAAACCTCCGGCGAACGCTCGAGTCCGACTGATCGGGGTTCTTTCGAAAGCCGCTCTGAACGAATCCTGGGTCATTGCAAGTCTGCGTCACTGGAATTGTAAAGAAAAAGAAAAAGTATAGCATGGTAGTCTGTTTGGCTCTCTGGTTTTATTTCAACGTAGATGAAATAAAGGTTCATGAAATAAGTCCTTGTTTATTAGTGCGAAAGTTTCGGAAGTGTATTTCAATCTATTAAAAGGCAAAATCTAACTTCTTAATACTTTGGAATGCAAAATAAGCATTCAGGGAGTTAGGCACTTATGCAAAATCTGAATTAGGTTTAACTTTGCAAAATAAACTTAATAAAAATATAAATGAAATTACTTCATTATTGTTATTATTATTAGTAGTAGTATATATGTATATAGGAAAAAAAATTTGCGTATCTTTTATGTAGTAAAGGTGAATTTCTGATTATTTCTAGTCGTTTGTTCCACAGTGTAACTTACTAACCTAGTTAAGTTACTTAGATACAGATTTACGACACATCGTGGCAAAAATAACGTCTCTATGAAATCGTTTTCATTGACGCAACACAAACGTGAATGGTTCGATTCTTACCCCAAATTCTTATAAGCTGATAATTGCAGGATTATTCAGTCTGGATAGATTTTCTACACATAAGTAAACCCTCGGAGTTCTAATCGCTTCGTAAGGATGGTTCGTATCAAATAAAAAAGGTTTTCAACACACATTTTGGAATTGAAAAACATTCAAGCCACTGAAAGAAAATGAGAAGCTTTTCGTCAGCCGTATCCTTTTATCGGATGGGCCGATGGATGAACAAATGCTCCTTATGTAACAGGAAAAATTCTGCAAAATACCAATTTTTGATCATAATCGTCTTTCTCTTACTCATCTTACTCATAATGCCTTACTTCTAGTTCCTATTTTTCTATCTTCTTTTATGACACCCATTCTTGGGAAATATTCTGTTTTAATCCATCGCTAGCTTAATTTAAATTAACTGATTTTGATGTAAAGAATTTCTGGACATACTCAGCAAATACGCGCATGGAGTAATTAGAGAAATAAAGGGTGAGGATTGGTGTGCAAAATCAAAAAGTAGTTGACTGATGTAGCAATAATTGACTAGACCTATTTTAGTTTTTAGACAGTGCATTGCAATATATAGAATACTGGTTCCATTGACAATCTGTTTGTAGTAGGAACATAGGAAGGGGAACCTTCATAATGTAAGATGAAGTACCTTATTAATTTTAAGTTGAATATGAAATATCTAAAATTTTATATCGTGAAAAAAATACAAGATGTTGAAAAGAAACGCAAAAGGCTTCTGACTCTATGAACTGACAGCATAGAATAAGAAACAAGACAAACCAGTGTCGTGGCCAGAAAAAGCCTTTCGTATCCGTTCAGGCCTCAATGCCCCCATCATTTTTTCTTTCCGAGGGGGGGGAGGGACAATCATCATACTATGAGAAAAAAACCCGAGTTAATCCTTGGATATCTCCCTCCTCCTCTGCCTACTTACCTGCAGCAAATGACACCAGTAAAGTATGTGAGTTATCTGAGTCGTTGCGAAATCCGATGTTTAAAACTATTGAAACAGCATGCTTAAACTGAAAACTGCGGTACACCAAATCATGTTAATTCTCCTTATTTTGTTTGATTCGGAAACAAAAATTGTCTGCTTTGATATATACTACATAAACTTCGAAGCAGAATCCAAATAATATTAAAAATCTTCTACCACTCACTTTTTTCACAAAATCTCCCCGTCCTTCCAACGGGGCACACACAGTTGCCATGGTAGTCGCAACTGCCACCATATTCGCAGTTACAAGCCTGACGAACATTATCCACTTCTGCAACGAATAACAGAAAATTTAACAAAACGGGAAAGAAAAAAAACTAATAGGAAATTACAGGAAATTTGGGTAGTAAAATTTGACTGTAAATTTAACAACTGAATTACAAGTGATGGATCTTTCAACTATTTTTAATTGTTCCAGATTTGTGTCCCGATTTAGTCAAAACATTGGGCAGCCAATCTACCCCGTTACAAGATACTCGCTTAATAGGAATAAATTAAGCCCCTCGGTTGGCGCCATCCTGTATCAGTAGCTCATACATGTCTTTCTTCCTAATTAGAATTTGGCTAGAAACTTTTTCGAGATCCTTGAGTACAGTGAAAGGTTTTCGGAAGATTAGGACCAAAATATGGCACATGGAAAGCTAACATTTGAGAACCTATTAGCAAATACAAGATAAAAACGTCACTTCTTACTACACAACATGGGCAAATCTAGCATGTATTGAGAATTCACAATTCAAAAGCAAAGGCTTCACTTAAGTGGGTATTAGATTCATCTGCTATTGCCCATTATTAAAACGGATTGATCAGTGAAAATACGATTCATTGATTTAACATGTGTTCATTCTAATGTCTTCTTTATCTATTAACTACGTTAAATAGAAACTACAAATTAAGCTCGGGGCTAAATTGGATTTAGAGTGTGTATTTTCTCTGTATTTTCTCTACATTCAAAATGGCCATTGCATAATGTGACAAATATATAGATCCCAATTACAAGTTCCAAAGACAACAGCAAGAAAGAAAAATTATTACCTTTAGGTGCCATGCAATAAGGTAGGTGCGGCTCCCAGTGATGTCCAGGGTTGCAGAAATAGCGACCTACAGATCGGCCATCGCAGAATATGTCACACATAGTTCCTCTCATACCCGTGGTACAATTGAATGAACCTGACCCCACAACAGTCAGGTCGCAATAGCCTCCAGCTAAAAAATGTCAAGAGGTAACACATGAGTCCATTTCAGGATTTTGTCGATAATCTAAGAACTAGTAAAGGCTGCTAACCCTAAGTGGTCATCGATTGCCTTTCCTTGTATGCTCAAACAAAGACCCACACACAGATAGGTGCTTTTACACCCCCTGTGATTCATATAGGGAGCGGCAGAAGGACTCACACATTTCTGAAGGTAAGGGACTGGTGAGGGTAGGGCAGAAACAGTTCGGTCCGATTTTCTAGTTGTCAGTAGATACAATGACATGGTCCGGCGAACAACATGGTTTCGTTATCGAGGCGTTCTTTAAAAACAATGATTCTGTAACTGTGACAGAGGGTAGTTAGCGCTCTATGCAACTGATGCCATTCCTGACCGAAAAACAATGAAAAGGTGTCCTCAGTACATCAGAACATCTGAAAATGTGCAACGAGTCCGTATGTCTGCTATTAGAGAGGAAGTTGCCGCCATTACCCTAGAAATAACCTTAAGTGCTGGATAACTTTGGAGACCGGTTTCGGCCGTGCATTGCAAATAACGAGCGCTACCTTAGTGGTGTTGATTTTAAAAGTCCATTCTGTCGCATCCTGTGCAAATCGGAGAAACGGAAGAATACTTTCACAGCGGTCTCATGATACGGGGGTTAAGACTTTGTTTTCTCATTGTAACAGATTATTTCAGTTTCCGTAGAATAAATACCTGAATTAATTGAATAATTAAGTAAAAATCAGATTTTAATATTTGATAGAAAATGAATTAAGGGATAAAAGAACTACTTGGCAGCCTAATCATTTTTATTATTTACGCAAGCGAAAATGTTCCTAATGGTTGGTTATTTTCTAACTCTATACCTTCATGCAAATTCTAAAACTGGATGAATGCCCTCGTTGTGATTCCGTAACATTGAAGATAAAACAATGCTTTATCCTAATGGTTGGTTGAATTTACGTTGAATAAATAACTGAATAAACTGATTAACTAAGTAAATAACTGCTTTGAATGTTTGAATTCTAATTTGAATACAAAAGCAGTTTATCCGTTTAATTGGAGGACGAACTGATTTTGACCAACCACTTTATATAAATATATATGGTCTTAAACCACTTTTCCTGAAATTCATTTTTAAACCGGAAAACTTTTCGAATTCAACTATACCCCTTCTTCCGTATAAATTTTCCCCTCTTTCTTGTGACAAGGTCTGTTAACCCTTTCAGGGGCAAACAACCTCCACCGTTTGCAAGGGTCAAATTTTCCTCCGATTTATTTTAACTTAAAGAATCTTGAAATTTTTTCCTATTAAAGGTTGCAAAATGTTTTTACTTCTTTAAACTGGTAACAGATGGCAGTACTAACCATTTTTCTGCTCATTTATCTGGAATACATAGAATGCAAGTGAAAAAAAGACTAGATTTAGGCGTTTGCACTATGCAAACGGCGCCCCTCAAAGGGTTTTAAGAGCGGAGGAGAGGGTAGATTTCCGAACATTATTAATTCCCAGGCTTCTCAGACAGTGGCATTCTCAAGGATTCCATGAAAAACCGTTTTCCCTAGAGCGGAAGTGGGCTCTCGACAACCCGCTGATTTTCACTGCAGCCGAACGAGCACTAGTGACGCTGAACGTTCTGGTCGCCCTGTCGAGGTCACTATGCCAGAAATTAGGGAAAACAAATTCATGATATAGTGATAAAGGATAGAATAGTAAACGCACGGGAGATTTCTGGGCCTGCTAACATCTCATCGGAGCACGAACATAATACTTCGCATGAATATTTAGATACGAGAAAACTATCGCCAAAGTGAGTGCCGTGCTACCAACAATTGTTCAAGAACGTGAAACAGTGGGCATTTCGAAGCACAACTTGGAGCTATTTAAAATAGATCCAGAAAATTTTAGAATAGCTACGTATAAGTTGGTAAAACATGGATACATCACTACGAGTCAAATAGGTAAGTACATTCTAAAGAGTGGGTTCTTTTCCACCATAACAATGTTTCGGTTCATTCATCTGCGATTGCGGAGGCCAAACTGTTATAATTACGCTACGAAATGTTTCCCCACCGTCCGTATTCTCCTGATGTAGCTCCACGGAATAATACTTGTTACACTTACATGAAAAAATTTGTTCTAGCGGAGATGGAGGGGATAACAAGCTTGAAAATCTTAGACCTAAAGTATTGACCTTGGAAGAGATAACAAGGGGGAAAGAAATTCACTATTTTTGCACGGACTTACAAAACGACCCTCGTAATTAATTTCAGCGCATTACGTTCAGCAGCATTCAGACACTACGCTAGAATATGCACATGCACACAAACAAACGTTCAAAACTCATCCTACAAGGTCTGTTTTACAGTTTACACCTAACTGATGTAATACCCCAAAAATTCAAATTCAGAAGGAATATTTCTTAAGGACAGGAATTCTTTTAGGAGAAGTAGGAACTCTTTGATGTAATTAAACATTACTTTTTATAGAAATCAGTTTTATGGAGGCACATTATATTGGGGAGAATTATTTCAGAAGTAAGCAGTGAATTGACGTGACACTCATTAAACCTAAAGCTATTTAAAAAGAGGATACTTACACTTGCAAGGTGGAAACTCATTGAAAGGAGTGTAGTAGCCTCCAGTGCATGTCAGAGTCATTTCATCTTCTGATCCATGACCCTCAAATGTATATCCCGGAAGGCATTTTCCCACGCAGGTGCTGAGCAAAAAATGCTATTTCAATGCTTTATAAAATCGAGTATTTTCATCACAATAGAACATTATGTTACCGATTTAGACAGTTTGCCATTAAATTCCATCTGGCTCGTTTTCTGCTGTATCAAAATTAATTGCTAAATTTTCCATCTTAAAAAATAAATGCAGAAGATGTTACGATCTAAGTAGGAAATGCGCACAAACTTTCTACTTTGTCGAAACACTTTTCAATAAAGTATTTTAGCGTAAACCGTACGATCTAACCGGGGGGGGACGATCGATAACATCGATAGGATTTTCCTCCCTTCACCACGGTCCGAACTATTCATAGATACATAATAATGACGATCAGTAAGACGAGGTGTTACGATCGAAGAAAATTATTCGCACCAAACTATTTGGTTCGTCGTGACACTTTTCAATAAACGAATTCAAGCATTAATTACAATCTAAAAGCGGGGGACGATCAGAAAGAATTTCCATTGATCGTCTGCCTTTCGCCATGATCTTTAGGCCATCTGCACACAGAGCGACTCAAAAGAAATTGAACTGGTTAGCGATTGAAATTGCTTATCGGTTGCAAACTCGTTAGTGATGCGGCTCCGCACACGGGACTACTCAAAAGTGGTTCAAATCAATAGTTTGCGACCTGTCATGGAAGGAAGAACATCATTATTCCGGGCATTTTTTAGTTAAATTATTATCAGAAATTAATTTATTTTAAAAAATTGTCAAAATAGATTTCCCTTGATCAATCGTTTAAAAATGGACTGTACATATGGGCGCACATATTCCATACAACAAAAACGTTAGAATTTCATTTCATCGCTAGGCAGAAGTCACGTGACTCTCGTGTTCGTCATTTGGCAGCTTTCCAAAAGATCGGCTGTAACATAGATTGTGTAATAACACGCACAACGCAAGAGAAACTGGCGACTGAAGTTGCTAGCGACTCGACACGTTGAGTTGCCTGCGACTGATTACAAACGCGTTGCTGACGGGTTTGTAACCAGTTGGGCCGTGTGCGTGGCTCCATTCAATTACATAGGTTACGACTCATCACGGACTGGTTTGTGATTGGAGTCAGTTATCAGTTTCTTTTGAGTTACTCCGTGTGCAGACGGCCTTACTGTACAAGGGCACGTAATCGTGATGACTCAGTTGGACGAAATGTTACGATCGGTTTTCTGGTTCGTCGAAATTCTTGCAATAAAAATCTTTAAGCCTTCACTAGACGACCTAAAAAAGGGGGAAGATCAAAACGATTTCCATTCATCGTCAGCCTATCATGGCATAGGGCGCTAGAGATGTGGCAATTTAAGGCAATTTCTCCCGTTGATTTCGTTAAATACATAGTCAAACAGGGGACATCCGATCACTCCAAAATTAAATTCCCGTATCGCACGTATTTGATATCTGCGATCTGAAAACAGCACATTCATGCATGTCTGTATACGGTATACAAGCATTATTTTATAGGGTAGTTACGCATTTTCAGCTTTGTTAAACGTTTTTCTTGGGCTAATACATACTAAATGATTTACGCATATATGATTATTTATTATATTTTAAGGAAACTTTATATTTTCAATTTTAATAGAACAATCTGTTGACGAGGTAAACTAATTTATATGTCAGACTTTAAATAATGAAGATCAATACACGTTATGTCCTCTCTTCAAAGAACGTTTGGAACGTTATTAGGTACAATGCTAGTTGAAACTGATTCCTACTTAAAAGAGAGTTTAAAGGGTAAAGCTGAACTATACAACTGACGATATCATTTGGAACAATTTAAAAAATATATATGAAGTCTCAACAATAATGGCAAAAGTTAGCGATATATACCAAGCCTCATCTAAATCAGACCAGTTTTTTTTTTCACTACACATTGATGCATGGAATCACAAATAGTTGAAATAGTTTATTTACAAGACTCACTTTTGTCGAGCATTGAATGTACACCTGATGCTTCCGTGCTTTGGACTGCTTAATTCAGGACAGGAACCTGGAATGTTGTGCCAGTCAGATCTCAATATTTTATATTAATAAATGCATAAAAAATTAGAACTTTCCTGAAAGAAATGCATAATGTTATTGAGCAGTATCTAACTTGAAAGAGCTTCTTTTGTCGGCCACATCGTACAGTAGTTAAGAGTCACGACTTCCCACAGAATGGGTCTGGGTTTGATTTCTTGTTAAAGCAGGAACCTTCCTGTTCTATTCTTCATAGGGACTAGTGCTGATTCACCTATATGCTATTCCCATGATAAAATAGCCAAAAATAAATCATGGTGTGGACGACAAGTGCTTACCGCTTTGTTGTATATTATGCAAACGAGATTCGTGTTAGATTATTTTACATATTAACCTATTCCCTTGTCCCAAACTAACACGTCGCCACCTTCGCAATTTTATGGTAATATCTGTCCTCTTTAGTTATGCTTCAAAGTTCTATGTCCTCCGTCCGGCGTTGACTCATATTTAATTTATGCGAAGTCCCTGTGGGAGATATGTGTTATTTTTCCGGGTAGCTTCTACTTCCCTATTTTTTGGTTGATTTTTATTTTGTTTTTTCAATGCGGCAGGCACTTGTGTCTGACAGTAAGTACTTTTCTGACATTGGCCCATGAAGACCCGCGAAGTTCTGATGGCTACTTTATTATGGGAGTAATTAGGTCATCCAGCATTGCTCCCTATGAGGGGGATGACACGGAAATCAACCAACCCTTATTCGGGATTTGAACCCATTCATGACCCACTAAGTGCCAGTTCAGAACGCTAACCACTGTACTTTGCGGGCGGTGCTTCTACTTCACGTAGTTTAACGCAAATGCAAACCGTATTTCTCTGCGCCGGACGATGGCCGAATTGCTAGGGCGCTGGCGTTTGGTACAAGAGTCTGTGGGTTCCAGTTCCACTCTCCTCGTGGACGTTTTTAACTATTCGTAATCGGTTTTAAGCGGTAGGTCCCGGTCTAATTAGTCCTCGTGTAGCAAAAAATTGTCCATAATGCTCCAAACCATACCATACCATATCTCACACAGAGACATAGTTGACTTCGAAGTTGTGTTTCCAGAGCGGATACATTCGTATCCGTTACAATCGTTTTTTCTTTAATTCTAAACCGTATCCGATATCCGTCCAATATTTTCCGGATACCCGCAACTTAATTTTTTTTTAATTTTTCATATAAAATAGGCTTTTAAATTTAAAGTGTAGAATAAGCACACACCATGCCTGAGGTTCAAGAACTTTACTTTCATTGCTAAATTTGTATTTAAACCGGAAAAAATAGTATCAAAGCTGGCTGCAGTTTACAACATGTTAATACGTTCTATAACGAATTCTGCATTTATCCGCGAATCTATTTCAAGTCGGGGATATTCTTTACTAAATTCTGAAACAAATGTAATGAAATTAATACAACATAGTTTTGAAGTAAAAAAAGGTCAGATGATTAAAATTATTGAAAAAAGAAAAATACTTGGCAATAGATTCAGTATCATACCTTTGATGAATGGACATAGATATCTTAATATAAATTTACACGGCAAAAAACTATGCCTGCATGAATCTGGGATTAGTTCCATTTGTAGGATCTTGTAATGCAGATGAAATGGTAGATAAAGTTAAAAATAATCTATTTGCATTTCAAATCGATTTTTAAAATATTGTTTGCTTTACTCCTGATGTTGCTCCAATAATGTTAAATTACGGGAGAACTTGCCCAACTGAAATGATTATATGTTTGAACCACAGCATACACCTTTTCTGGTTGTTTTTATAATAAAACATTCAGAACATATTCAGCTTTCAGCTAAGCATTCAGCTTCCCAAATCAGCTGAAGAATTTAGTGAAGATCAAACCTTTGACGAGTATTATGATGATTTTGATGATTCTTATGAATTCTTATGAAGTTGAACCCGGTATCGAATATTATGAAGAGAGTAATACCACTATTTTTGAACAATTACAGCTAGTCAGGGAAATCGTTTTTTTATTTATTTAATTTTTATTTTTTTTTAAGATATTCTCTAGTACGCAACAGTATTCTGCAAAATTATGTTAAAAGAATATAAATTGATTGTAGATATAAAAAATTCGATGGAATTCCTTTTCACTTATGGTAGAAAGGGTTTTGAAGCTGAAAACGCCGATTTCACAAGCTGGGATTAGTTCCAATAGATTCAGTATCTATTAGAGGATTTGAATCATTATTATTTGATATCAAAAGTTAGCTTGGAACTATTAAAAAATATATCACTCTTTCTCTACAGCCTATAGAACGAGCAGTGGAAGCATTAAGTCGAAAAGAAGCAAATCTTTTTGGTCCTGAACTGGTTTTGCGTTTTTTAAGAAACAAAATGCATGAAGTCAATTCAGAAATAAGTCGAGATTTGTTGAAGTCAATTGAAAATCGAATTGGATTGCGAAAACATGACAACACGACGGCTATAATAAAATGTCTTGTTGATCGTACAAATGTTTCAACAAAATGTTTTTAAGTTTAGCTAAAGCTCATATTAAGAGACCTTTTCCCTAATGAGACTATACAGCATTCTGAGGATGAGGATGAGGACGACATTTGGTGTGAAGAGTTCACATCCCATGGTGAACCAGGAAAAGAATTACACGAAGAACTATGTTCATATATTTCAAACGCGCCCAACGTTAAACATGCAGGAATATCAAATGATAGCTGCACTTTAACCCTTCAGAGAGCCAATTTTTGGTACACCAGCAGGCGAGCGCTGCCCAAAGTGCAACTTCTCTTTCAACCTTGATTATTCCTCTTGTAATAAACTTTTTTTTTTCAAATTGAAAACAATAATTCTGCGTTTCATGACATGATATAAAATGTTGATAACATAAAGCTATATTTACAATTAACCCTTCAGCGGGAGCGCTCGTATACAAAGTGCAACATTTTCGTAATTTTGAATGGTTTGTTTTTACAAGTAGGGTTTGAATGTTCTAAGCAATTTCTATTTATAGCTACACCCTTTCTAATGCAGCTCTGATTTTCTGACCCTTGTATTCCTTTCCATTCATTGTTAGTCGTGAATTAACCGTGATAAACCATTGATTATACTGGATTACAATACGGCAAAATTAGAAGTTGATGTATTAGTTAAAATGTGCAGCTATTACACGGTATCCCGCATATCACGATGGATAATCTCATTGTTTTTTTAGGTTTTTGGACATAATAGGAATCGATTCGCAAGTTGTCCTTAGATGCATTAAACCAGACAGTTTTGAAATAAAGCGATTGTATCTGCATTCTTTGGCCTTTAACCCTTCAGGAGGACAATTTTTGGAACACCAGCAGGCGCGCGTGGCACAAAATGCAACGTCTTTTTCAACCTTTATTATTCCTTTTGTAATAAACTTTTTTTTTTCAAATTGAAAATAATAATTCTGTGTTTTATGATAAGATATAAAATGTTGATAATATTGAGATATAAAATGTTGATAATGTTGAGATATATTTATAATTAAAGGCCAAAGAATGCAGATACAATCGCCTTATTTCAAAACTGCCCGGTTTATTGGATCTAAGGACAACTTGCGAATGGATTCCTATTATATTCCAAAAACCTAAATAAACAATGAGATTGTCCACCTTCGTGATATGCGGGATACCATGTAATAGCTGCACATTGGATCGACTACAACAGCTCCTGCTTTTTTCGTATTGTAATCCAGTATAATCGCTGGTTTACCACGGTTAAATTACGACTAACAATGAATGGATAGGGATACAAGGGTCAGAAAATGAGACCTGCGTTAGAAAGGGTGTAGCTATAAATAGAAACTGCTTAGAACATTCAAAGCTTACATGTAAAAACAAACCATTCAAAATCTCGAAAATGTTGCACATAATACACGGGCGCGCCCGCTGAAGGGTTAAGACGCCCCTTTCCACATATGAATGATGTTAAGTCCGTTTATAAGAACACTACAAAAGGTGAATTTCCTAAGTCATATACGCGCGCTTCCTATAAAAGAAAATTCATTTTAAAAAAATTGTGCGGTCGGGGGACCCCCGTCAGGAACGAAATTCCTTACGTTATTTTTTCAACTCTAAACGTGATTTAATATGCAGATTTCTATTGATTATATTAGTGTACTTTTGTCACGCCAAAAAGCACAGCCCTCTTTTATTCAACCAACCAACTCTCTCTCTCTCTCTCTCTCTCTCTCTCTATTTTATTAAAATTAAAAATTTTAATATACACACACACACACACATATATATATATATATATATATATATACACATATATATATATATATATACTGCGCTATTCCCAGAATGAGTGGGAATAGAAAGGGCCAGCGCTTGTGCGGGGATTTGAACCAGGGACCTCTCGCTCCGTAGTACGATAGTCCGATACTCCGTAGTCTGATGCGATAACCATTCAGCCACAGAGTCCTTGAGAAAAAGCTCTTATGAAGGGGGCATACCGCTCTTTCGTTACGTGCCGATTCCTGCCAGTTCACTCTACCGTAAGCCGCGTAAAAGAACTTCGTTCCAAAAAGATTCACAAAATTTTCATGTCCAGCGTTGCAAATACTAGAGAAGTGCACTGAAAATTCATGTCTCTACAGAGGCTGTTACTGGTGGAAAGGTTGCTGATAGCGATTCATATTATTTTTTAAACATCTGTCAGCCAGACAGAGTCTCGAGCATGAAGTTTCGTAAAAGAAATTTTACACAGAAAAACATGATCGATTATTAAAAGGCGTAGAGGTAAAGTCCGCCCACCTTTAAATTTCATCTTACGGCATCGACATCTAATTGCATCGTAGCGACGCTAGGAAAATATTCATCACAGATTAAATAATATACTGATGCCTAAGGAGAATAGGATTTTTTTGCATACTTACCGACTCCTTGTTGTTGTTGTGGACCGGTACGATAGGTGGAAGCCCGTTGATTAGGACTCTGTTGGTAAGGGCTGTTGATTGGCCTTCGAGGCCTCGTTTGGTAGTAAGGCGGACGATTGTAATTCTGCCGCTTCTGTCGAGATAACTTCTCCCGCTGTGTTGCTGAAATCAGCATATTTACATAGTTAAAACACGGCTTAAACTTTATCACATTTAGTTTGACCATGACCTGTTTCATTTCTCTATTTATATATTTATTACTTATTTCTCTCTTGTCTGAATTTATTTTTTTTCTGCTCTCTCTCTCTCTCTGCTTTAATTCAGTGTGTCCAGCGAAGGAGTCCCTGATTTCAAAATTAAAAATCTCAAAAACAAAGATCTGTAGAAGAATGCAACAAACGGTATGTTTATCGTGAAAGCTGTAAGAATTTTATACACTAATTTTCGAAATACACTGCTCAAAACAATTAGGGGAGCAAGCAAAGAAGTTAAGAAAACCGTGTTAGACAGCAACGTATAGGCATAAAATGGATAGTACACGCGTATCAATGCGCAATACAGAAAAAAGACGTAAAAAATTGTAATTAAGCTTTAATTCTTTGAAAATATGGAGAAAACATGAAAAGATGACTTATGGCAACAATTTGGTTACATGTAAACGATAAAAAAAAGTATTGTTTAGAAATGATGCAATATTTTAAATATGGCGTGTGGTCTCCTCGAACAGCTAAGACTGCTACACACCTGTTTTCCATGGATGCGATGATGTTATCGATAAAACTTTGGGGAATACTATTCCACTCCTCAAGAAGTGCAATCCCAAAGTCTCGGAGAGTAAAAGGAGGCCTTGGTCTCGCAGCAATGCGTCGTCCGAGAATGTCCCAAACATGCTCGATTGGATTCAGGTCAGGAGAGCACGGTAGCCAATCCATACGCTGTATTGTTTCAGCTTCAAGCATGTTCTCCACAAGAAGAGCTGTATGCGGTCTGGCATCATGCTGGAAATTTCTTCTGACATTATCATGCTGGCATTTATTCTGGCATTATCATGCTGGAAAACAAAGGAATCTCCAATGGCTGCAGCGTAAGGTATGACATGAGGTCTCAGTATCTCGTCTGCATACCTTCGGGCCGTCAAAGTACCATTCCGAATGATATACAGGTTCGTACGTCCACCTATGCTGATTCCACCCCATACCATAAAACCAGCTCGTCTGGATTGTGACCTTTCACGAACGAATGTGGGGTTATTTCAAGTGTCCCTTTCCCTCCATACCAAAACACGTCGGGTGGCACACTCCAGACTGAATCGGGACTCGTCTGTAAACAGCACTTGGCTCCAATCATGTTGCTCCCAATCTCGATGTTCAGCAACCCATCTTCTTCGGGCCGCACGGTGGCGTGAGGTCAACGGAATGCAGACCATTGGCCTACGTGCATAGAGACCTCCCTGATGAAGCCTATTACGTACTGTTTGACTGGACACCCTTCGTCCTGTTGCCAAGAGCAACAGTCTTTGCAGCTGAGTAGCATTGTCTGTTCTGTTTCGATGAGCTGTTAACAGTATATACCGGTGATCAGTTGCTGTAGTGGCGCGTGGCCGACCATTTCCTGGTCGACGTCTAACATTCCCTGTTTCTTGGAATCGATTCCACAGCCTTGCAACGACACTTCTGGCGACTCCAACTTTTTGCGTCCGCGACTCTACGTTGTGTTTGCCCGGATTCAAGTCTGCCTATAATACGCTATGCCATGGATTCCGGTAAATTACGTTGTTGAGACATTTTCAAGTCACCTTTTCTCAAAAAGAATAACTGAGCAATCAAATTTCACAGTTAAGGCAGTGAAACAGACGTTTCTGCAACATCCCAATTTCCACCCTTATGTTCTTTTTCTGGTTTTTGACGTCATGAACTTTGATTTGCATATAAAGTTTTCTTCTTCTGTTTCCTCCTAGGCTTTAAATTATGGATGATTTATTTTATGTTACTTATCGGTGTAAGTATTTGCGTAATTCCGTTAAAACCATGTGCTCCCCTAATTATTTTGAGCAGTGTAGTTACAAAAGCTGCTAACAGATGGCGCTGTTAGTGAAATTTTATCGGCGCAGGCATGGATTGGCCTCCATATTTGCCGGACCTGAGTCCCTGTGACTATTTTTTGTGGGGTATATTAAAACATGCTGTCTACAGGAACCATCCCACCACCCTGGACGAGCTTCAATCGGTGATCTGTGTGGCATGTCGATTTCTGTTGAGACACTACAGGGTGTTATGGCAAATTTTATTGTTTGTTTGCGCCACCTCCGTATGACGAATGGTGGACATTGTGAAAGGATTGTGATGTAGTGATTGCAAAGACTGTTTGCAAAGACTACGAGTTTATGCATGCTGATACGAGTTGTAGAGCGCCATCTGGTGGCAGCTCTTGTAACTATTTCGAAAATTAGTGTAAAAATTCTTACAGCTTTCACGATAAACATACCGTTTGTTGCATTCTTCTACATATCTTTCTTTTCGAGATTTTTAACTTTGAAATCAGGGACTCCTTCGCTGGACACTCTGTAGATCCACAGTAATACAGGATCTGTCCAGAAAGTAATGAGACTGATTCCATAAAATTCGTTTATTTGAAGATAATTTTACAGACACTTAATGGTCTTCAAAATAACCTCCTCCTGCATAAATACACCGTTGCCAACGACTCTGCCACCCATTCATGCCCACCTGGAAGTCTCCAACTGGAATGCTGTTCAGAACGCGCGTTACGTTTTTCTGGACGTTCCCCAGATTGTCAAAACGATGAATTTTTAAGCTGGATTTTAACCGAGGGAATCGAAAAAAGTCCGGCGGTGACAGATCGGGCTGTACGGTGGACCGACGCATTATCGGGATGCAGAATCCAATTGTTTGTGAGTTCCGGGCGGACGCGCGCAATTCGATTCCTCAACCTTTGAAGCACTTCCTTGTAAAAATCTGCATTAATTGTTTGTCCGGAGGACATCATTTGGTCACTCATCCGATGATCAGAGTCCAAAAGGACTTTAATTTTAGCCACATTGTCTGAAGTTCGAGAACTTTATGGAAGCCCAGCGCGTTATTCATCTTCGACGTTCCTTCAGTCTTTGAAGGCTTTATGCCACCTAAACACTTAAGTCTTGGACAAAGTTCCTTCCCGTGGTCTTCTTGTATCATGCCAAGCGTCTCAGTAGCTGATTTGTTTAGTTTTATACAAAACTTTATGACGTATTGCTGCTTGTCACAAAGGTCATCGTTTGGACAATCTGGATAACTTGCAGAAAAACGTAACGGGCGCTCTGAACAGCACTCCAGTTGAAGACTTCCAGGCGGGCATCAATGGGTGACAGAGTCGTTCGCAGCGGTGTGTTAATGCAGGAGGAGGCTATTTTGAAAACTATTAAGTGTCTGTAAAATTATCTTCAAATAAATTTATGGAATCAGTCTCATTACTTTCTGGACAGACCCTGTATCCATTTTATTTTAACATCTATCGCACCTGTGGAACTGCATTTATGATCATGAATTCTTTCACTGACCGGGAAAAGGCTGGCTCTTTTCTTTGTCTTGATGAAGGTTAAGGATTGCAGAACCGTGTATCCAGGAGGAAATTATTGGTAACCGAAATCCAGTTCTAATGGATGTAGAATTGGGTATTCGGAAGTAGTGAATCTTACGTTTAAAAAGCAACATTTTAATTTGGATAAACAGTTTCACCATGCATCATAATTTATCACTATCTAGATCTTTCGAACGCTTTGTCATCCACAGTATTAACTACTAGTTCCTCTGCAATCATCTCAGATGCCAATTCCCTCCTGGTGTGAAAGATATGCCATCGAGTGCTATTTGCTTCTACTTATTTATTTCATGTAAAATTTTCAATAGAAGTTTTATTTATTGCAGTTACAAATGGCAAAAATATGTTGTATTTTACATTAAATAAAATTTTGCAATGCAGTCTAAGATGAATATCTAATCTACGAGTAGTAGCAAACTGAAAATAAAGCATAAAAATCTGTTTATAGAAAAAAAAGAGCCAGAATTCAGTTGTTTCGGGTTTTAAAATCCATTTCCTTAAATTTTCTTACGGTAAAAAGAAATGTAGTTTTTACTTACGCAATAAATTAAAATGTTGTACATTATAAATAGTACAGTTTTTTCATTAACATTTAAGGCAAATGTTTTGGGGTTCTTGTCTCATTTGAAAAATGATAACTATGCATATGTAAGGAATTTATTTCTCTACTAGCTGAAAACCCGCGCTTCGCTACGGAGTACATTCAAATTAAATTCAACGGTAAATGTATGCAATTAATGCCAAAAAAATAAATATATATATTTATAATAAATGAGACGATCAATATATACAATTGATGTAAAAAAATATTTATATATATATATTTATAAAAAAATCATAAGGAATATTTATTTTTTTTGGATAATATCCAATCGTCTGCTGCATTAGAAAGAAAAAATGTTTTTTTTTGTCTATTTAGTTGTTACGCACGTGACGATAAATTTATTTAAAGTACCAGAAAAAGAAATCACGTGATCAGCATTTAATAAATTAAATTCTAAAAATTAATCTTTAAAAATTCACCAAAAATCAGGAAATGGAGGTAAAAATTCGAAAAAAAATTCATTTTGAAGGAATTTTTATGATCTTTCTCGTGATATAAATTTTATAACCCCCAATGTATTATTTTAAATGCAAACGTAAAAAAAGTTTAAAAAACAGCTTAAAAATTTAATTTAAAAATATCTAAGAAGAATTTTTGAAAAATCTTTCTTAGTGCACCCCTACACTATTAGACGAATCGCCATGCAAAATTTCAGCCCTTTAGGTCCAGCGGTTTGGTCTGTGCGTTGTATGTCAGTCAGTCAGTGAATGAATGAGTCAGTTACGGAACTGTTTTATATATATAGATTACGAGTTACAACATAAAAATGAAAAAAAACTGTGACTTCGTTTAGTGAGAAACTTATGCAAAGGTTAACACTGAGTAAATAAATCAAATATGGTGGCTATAAAGGCTGGGTGTGTTCCAACTTGGCAATAAAATTTATATATTAAAATTTCCAAACCAGTCAGGTACTTAGTCGGAACAGTGTTAGTATCACTTTTACAGTTTAAAACTATGAATACATTACCTACCAAATTTATCTATCGGGAAAAATTACAGACGTTTAGGAAGCATATTCACATGTATTACACTGAAACGTGGATATGAAAGCAGATATTTCGTTGACTCACCTGTCGAACATAGTTGGCCTTCCAAGCCATCTGGGCACTCCAGACAACCATCTAAACCGTCTCGGCAAGTATTACAATTAGACCACCGACTGCAGGGATCCCCTTTCCCGTCGGCTTCTTGTTGGCAAACTCTAAAGATAAATCGGTTCGGTAAGATTAACTGACTCAGTCCAACTTTAGTGCCCGTATCTTTTCGTATTGCTATGATTGTTCTTGAATGTGGATCAGTGATTAATAATTAAAAAAAAGATGCTTACTTAACACTTGTACCCGTACTTCCGCATGGACAATGGATCGGGTAATCACACGTGACTTGTTCCGCAGGCCTCACTCCAGCTGCCACACTCAGGACTACCAGAGCTAGAAAGTAGATAAGTCGTGGATTAGCGTGGATTGCATTCTTTTTTAGAAATACGCATTTACATTTTCGGTGTACAACGAACTCCCGATCGCCTAAAATCAAAAAGCAGATAGCAGATAAGTTTTCAAAGTGTCGTCGTGTCCCTTCTTCTCTGGTCCTTTAACTGGCGGATGGGAAAGGCAAATAAGGAAGAGTCATTCTTCAAGGCATGATGTTTTGCACAAGGTGATTGCGCTAACGTAGCAGAGTAAGGGCCTGTTCACATAGGAGTCTGTTGCGTTGCGTTAAGGAAAAGATGACGTTAAGACGAAAATAAACCAATCATATGCCTCCAAACGATTAGCAAAGAATTTTTTAACCCCTATGATTGGTTTATTTTCGTCTCAACGTCATCTTTTCCTTAACGCAACGCAACGGACTCCTATGTGAACAGACGCTAAGGGTAGAGGGAGTATGGTATGTTTTGCACAAACTGCGCTGACGTATTTGCGTGTGCGTAGGTAACGCTGTAGAGTAAAAATCATTATTCTTGGTATAATGTATCGCACACGATAATTTCGCCAACGTTGTGGCATAGTAGAGCAACGGAAGGGCTAGACGGTAAGATGTTTTGCACACCGTATTTACGTTGTGCAAGGGTAAGAATAGAGGAAATAATTCTTCATAGTATGTTTTGCACGAACCGACTTCACGTAGTAAAGTAAGTTAGAGATAATCATTCTTCATGATATAATGTTCCGCAGAAGATAATTGTGCTAACGTTTCAGCTTAAACGCAGCTAATGTAATAGAGTATTGGTAGAGCTAGTCATTGTTCATGGTAAGATATTTTTCACAAAGTACTTGCACTAACGTAGTAGCGTAAACGTACCAGAAGAGGAGTAGAGCGAATCATTCTCAGTATGATCTTCTTCACGAAGTACCTGCGTTAGATGCAAGATATTTTGCTGATGTATTCTCCTCGGCCTGCAACTTTAATACACTGTTGATCGGTAATTTTATGTAAAAACTAACTCGAGTCACCAGTTGTAAGATAAATTTTCGAATAAAATGATCTAAAAGAGGTCCTAGACTCTGTGAAGTCAGTTTTCATTATACGATAATTATAGTTAAAAAAATTAAATACAACCTTTGTCCAGAATGTTCGGTGAATGACGTCATAGTGCTCACGGTTGTGAGAGTTTGTAACCGGAGCATACCGTGCCGGACAAGTGAAGACTTGCCTGAACAAGTTCCTGAGTGGCGGCGCTGCGAGTTAGCTTATAGTGTGGAAACAGTTTATTGTAGAGTGAAGGTGTTGTGCGCTTGGTCGAAATTCAAAATGGATCAGAGTACGAATATGCTGTTCTGTTTCAAACGTGGAAAATCAGCAAAAGAGACTCATGAAATTCTGCTAAAAGTTTACGAAGAACGTTCTGTCACCTTGAAGTGCGTTTATAAGTGGTTTCAACGCTTCCGAGATGGGCGGGACACCATTGAAGACTCCCCCCAAAGTGGTCAGCCTGCAACTGCACGCACCCCGGACAACATACAGAAAGCAAAGGAATTGTTAGCCAAGGATCGTCGTGTGACAGTGCGAATGATAGCGGAGGAAGTACGAATTGGTCGTGAGATGGCCCACATCACACTGACCCAGGATTTGGGTAAACGCAAGCTTTGCTCCCGACTTGTGCCCCACACTTTGACGCCGGAACAAATGCAAATTCGGCTTGACGCCTGTGGAGACTTCATCGACATGGCTGATCGAAACCCAAATTTCCTGAAAACCATTGTCCCAGGTGACGAGACCTGATACCTGAAGTACGACCCCGACGTCAAACGTCAGAGTATGGAGTGGGGGGGTCCAAGGTAGCCGAAAAGCACGAAGGTTCGAATTGAGAAATCCCGCATCAAGACAATGCTCGTGGTGTTCTTCGACTCTAAAGGTCTCATTCATAAAGAATTCCTCCCGGAGGGCACCACGTTAAATGCCGCTAAGTACATGGATATACTGAAACGTCTGCTGCAACGGATCAATCGGGTACGCCCCCAGTACGCCAAGCAAGACAACTGGACCCTGTTTCACGACAATGCCTGGCCACATGCTGCCTTTCTGTCGCAGCAGTTCCTGGCCAACAGGCGAGTTGTGTCCCTGAATCACCCACCCTACTCCCCAGACTTTTTCTTGTTCCCCAAATTGAAATCAGCCCTGAAGGCCCACAGGTTTAAGGATATTTCGGACATCCAACGTAATGCAATGACCCAGCTGAAGGCCATCCCTAAAGACGACTACGCCAGGAGTTTCGAAGACTTGTACAGCCGTTCTCAGATGTGCATTTCCGCCTACGGGGATTACTTCGAAGGAGAATAACAGCTGTTTCATGTAAGACAACAATTCATTGTAACTATAGACACATTCACAGAACTTTCTGGGCAAAGGTTGTATGACGATTTCCTAGAACCTCATCTAGGTTACAGTGAATGCAGTTTTCAAGTAAATAGTCAGTACTAATTATCGCTTCAAAGTGACTTTTTCATTTATAACATCAATATTATTAAACCTAAACCAAGACATCCTTTTTTTTGTGCTGTATATTTTTGTACTTTAAGGGGTAAAAAAACGCCATTCAGCAAACACTAGCCAACAGAAACAACGATACCATGATCTATCTTTTTGTACTTTAAAGACTTCAGTACAAAAATTTTATTTTTTATTATTATGTACAAGCATTTTGTGGAGAATTCTTTTTAATATATCTGTCTTTATATAAAGATCATTATATATACAGGATTCCCACTTATATCTGTTACACCCCCCCCTAAACTTCTAAAGGGTGACACCTTAGGCGATAAATTTGGTGTCTAAGTATAGTAAAAGACTATGCGGTACTCGATGAGACAACTTACAAAGCCATCTATCGGCAAATTTCTGAATTAGCGATTTTATCTCAAAAACGGTACGAGATACGGGAAAATGTCAATTACAAAATTGTTCAGCATCCTCGATTTAGTAAGAAAAACACTTTGAGCATATTAATTCTCAAAACAGAATGCAAAAAATGACCATTTGTTTGGTCGTGATTTTCAACACTATGGAGTCGTGAAATGCGAGCGAAGCTCGTAGCGACCACCTCACGGACTAAATACCAGCCTTTGTTGCGGCGCAGGGGAAACGAAAGCGATGCGCATTCATGACGACCATGGTTCTGTCCCCACTAATTGCGAATTTTATTGAATATCTCTACGAACTATGAAAACCTTCTGGACTATGAAAACTATGAAAACTTTAAGCAACCATGTCTGGTAAAAAAATCACACGAATTTCATGTATTATGCAAATGAGGATGGAACATCATACCTGTTCACCAGAGACTAGTGTAGTATAAAAAGGATGTTTTCCCTGGATTGTACGTAAAACTGAGGGTTATGGCAAAATCTGGCATTATAGAGTATTGCGAGATGTTGTTAATTTACGGTGAATGTGGGCGTAAGGCAAAGCAGCTGTAAGGCTGCATCGTGAACGTTTTCATGCAGGCCCGCATCCTACACGGTAGACCATCTAAAAAGTTGTAAAACGTTTTAGGGAGACGGGCTGCGTGACCAGCCGACCTCGAGTTCGTAGACCTCGTAATGTAGGACGCAAAGTGCAACCAGAAGATGCGCTAGCATACGCTCGCGCCCATCCTCAGAGCAGCAAAAAAAATGATCAGTGACAATTGTGGCCTCTCAAAAAGCCACGTTTGGAAAATGCTCAATGATTTAGGTGCTCATCTATACCAATCCGCACCCGTGCAGGGATTGCTGCCAAGAGATGCTGAGAGACGTTACACGTGGTGCAACTTTGTGGTGAATAACTTAGAGGTCCACCCAACATTCCTGGCAGACATAATGTGGACAGATGAGGCATGTTTTTCGCGTAACGGAATGTAGAATAGACAGAACGTCCATACCTGGTCGATGGAAAATCCGAGATATGCTGTCGAAGTTCGACATCAAGTACGCTGGTCGGTAAATGTTTGGTGCAGAATTTTTCATGACAGGCTCATTGAACCAGCATTTTAAGAGGGAACGTTAACGGGACAACGGTACTTGGAGCTTCTGCAGGATGTAATAACCAACTTTGTTGAGAATCTACTGTTGTACCAACTAAGAAATGTATGGTTCCAACATGACGGCACCCCTCCGCATAAGACATCAAACGTTAAGCAGTACCTAATGGAGACATTCGAGAATAAAGTCATCGGGTATGGTGGTTTCGTAGAGTGGCCCCCGCACTCACCCGACTTGACCCCATTGGTCTTCTTCTTATGTGTACACATAAAAGGGCAGGTACATGCGACTCCTCCGTCAACATTACAGGATCCTCGACGACGCATTACTGATGCTTGTGCCTCCGTAACACCTGCCATGTTGCATAATGTGCAGCCAGAAATTCAGTCTAGAGTGCAAATGTGTATACTGGCTAATGGAAAGCATTCTCAGCAACATAAGTAAATGATCCTGAAGATAGGGAAGTGTCTCAGTTTCCTTTTTCCACTCTTTATGACATGACAATTTTCGAAATTGTGACCAAAACAAATGTTCATTTTCTACATTCTGTTTTAAGTATTAATGTGCGCAAGGTGTCTTTTCTTGCTAAATCGATGATGCTGAACAACTTTGTAATTGACTTTTTTCCCGTATCTCGTACCGTTTCTGAGATAAAATGCTAATTCCAAAATTTACCGATCGATGGCGTTGAAAGTTGTCTCATCGAGTAGCGCATAGCCTATACCTCTTTTACTATACCTAGATACCAACTTTATGGCCTAAGCTGTCACCGTTTAGAAGTTAAGGGGGTGTAACGGATATAGGTAGGAACCCTGTATAACAAATACTTGAACAATTAAAAATTTTGTTTTCAAATTTTTTTACTTTAAATTTTAAAGCATATTGAATTTTTGATATAAAGGTTGGACCAATAGCCTTGTCTACGTATTCTTTACATTTTTGTGTACGGGAGAGGATTCTAAACAAACCGTATTAGGATTATTTAAAGTTTCTTCTTTGATATAACTTCTTTGATGCGTAAAATATTTTTTTTCAACGAACCTTTTACTAAAGGGAAAAATATTCTCAACAATTTATTTTTTCTTCTAAATCATAAACCCTGAAGAAAACCAAGAAAGAGAAAGCTGTAAGGCGCATTTTCGCTGTAAGGCAAGTGCATTTTCGGGAAGCGCGTAACTCCCACATAACTTATTCTAAGGCAAGGATTCCCAACGTTTTTATGTTTGCGGCGCCCTCGGGAATGAAATTAGAAACTTGGGGCACCTTTACGAGAATTTTAGTTTTCAATTTTTGGAACAGAGTTCTTTTACGCGGCTTACAGTAGAGTGAACTGGCAGGAATCGTCACGTAACGAAAAAGCGTTATGCCCCCTTCATAAGAACTTTTTCTCAAGGACTCCGTGGCTGAATGGTTATCGCATCGGACTGCGGACATCGGACTTAGGATCCTGAGGTCCTCGGTTCAAATCCCCGCACAAGCGCTACGGACGATTTTAAAACCCTTCACTGGACACTGTATCAAATTTGATACATAAGTTATTTATTCCCTTTATATTCAAAAGCAATATTTTTTATCCACTTGTGCACCTTGTATTAATTCTGAAACATCATAGCAAAGCTTTTAATCACTGTTAGTTACATTTTCGTAAGATAGATGGCAGCAGGAATACAACTGCGATCTCAGTAAAAGATAGCCGTTCAATTCACACCAGACCTGCCTTAGTATTTGCTATATTTTCAGTATTTTAAAGTCAGTTTACATCTTTGAAAGTTTTATAAATATATTTTAGAGGTACGTAGCTTTTATAATTATTAATAAAATACTTCTTTAATCTTTTTTAAAAAATTCAAGTATGATTTCAATTTTATGTATCAAAAATGATACATGGTGTGCTTACGCCATTTTTTTTAGGAAATGGTGGGAAGAAAGTTTTTAACACAGAAAAAAATTGAGGAACTTATGAACAGATCGTGGAGTGATCATAGTGAAGATTGATCTGATTGAGAAAGCGATGGCAGCACAGGTAATCCTAATTATAAACTAAACAAAGTTTGTGATGAAATTTTTGATGGTAGTAGTGATTCGGAAGATGAGGTATCATTACTTGATAATAGCGATGTTCTTGATCTGCCTAATGGTGGGAACATGCCAAAAACTAATAGAAAGAATACAGGGAGAACAAAGTCTGCAATTAACTGGAAGAAAACTAATTTACTTCTAAATGATGATCAAATTTTATTCCGAGGTGACGAGAATCTCTCTCCTGAAATTATAAATTTAAACACACCTCTAAATTTTTTTAGTTGTCTTTTTACAGAAGATTTGATTGAGCATATAGTTCAAGAAACAAATTTATTCAGTGTGCAAAAAAAAAACAGAAAAGTGTGTCAATGTAACGAATTTAGAAATTAAACAATATATTGGTATTTGTATAATGATGTCTATTGTACATGTACCAAACACTAGGGCATATTGGTCACCTGCCATAGGCAATGATGTAATAAAAGAATGTATGTCATTAAAACGCTTTGAAAGGATAAGAGAATTTCTACATTTTAATGACAACAGTAAACAACCACCACATGATGACCCTCAGCATGATCGTTTATATAAACTTCGACCAGTTGTAAATGCTTTACTTGAAAGATTTTATACCGTCCCTATGGAATCGCGTCTTTCTGTTTAAACTTATTTTTTGTTTCTTGTTGTTTTAATTCACACCGGATTTATATTGTGTCGTTAATTTATTTTTGTTGGTGATTAAATAATTAAATTAGTCCGAATAAAAATTATGCTAGGTAACATCTAAATCAAAATAATTAATTTATATATTAAAATTTTCAATTTTAATAAAAATAATCAATTTATTTATTAAAATTTTTAATTTTAATAAAATAATTAATTTATATATTAAATTTTTAATTTTAATAAAAATAATTAATTTATATATTAAAATTTTTTATTTTAATAAAAAAGAGAGAGAGTTGGTTGAATAAAAGAGGGCTGCGCTTTTTGACGTAACAAAAATTCACTAATATAATCAATAGAAATCTACATATTAAATCACGTTTAGAGTTGAAAAAATAACGTAAGGAACTACGTTCCTGACGGGGGTCCTCCGACCGCACATTTTTTTTTCAAATATTAAATTAAATTGGAATATATTTCAGGAACATGTTAAATTTGAGTTCAAAAGAATACAGGGTGGTCATAAAGAAACTTTGTCGATATATGGACCTCTAGCGGCTGTTCCGCTCAACCGATCGAGATGAGATTTCAGATGTAGTTATTCAGAGGTATGAGCTCGGGATTCTGTGAACGACAACCAAGTGGCGCTCACAGTTACGGTTATAGGTAGAGAAACTCGAAATTTTCAAATGACAACATCCACTTTTTCCCATCGCAAAATGCTCAGACCCTTAAGAGCGTTGGAACGGTACGTGTATCACAAAAAACGGACGCGTTATGCACGCACAAAAAAACAGCTCTGCGAATGGCTAACAAAAACACGACCAGAGAGCTTTTTATCGGTTTTCTACGCTGAATATCTGGCGAACGGCGTTCTGTGGTTGGTTTCTAGCCTCTGTCATATGCAAATTTACTCAGTGTGCCCTGATCGTGTCTTTGTTGGCCGTTCGCAGAGCTATTTTTTGTGCGTACATAACGCGTCCGTTTTTTGTGATACACGTACCGTTCCAACGCTGTTTAGGGTTTTCGCATGCGCTGAGCATTTTGCGATGGGGAAAAGGGGGCGTTGCCATTTGAAAATTTCGAGTTTCTATACCTATAACCGTAACCGTGAGCGTCACTGTCTTGCCGTTCTCAGAATCCCAAGCACATACCTCTGAATAACTATATCTGAAATCTCATCTCGATAGGTTGAACGGAACGACCGCTAGAGGTCCATATATCGGCAAAGTTTCTTCATGACCACCTGGTACTGACTCCATTGCTAACTTCGTACATTTATTGCAAGATAAGTATGTTACAAAGACTAGACTGTGAAACTGAAGATTCCGATTATGTCTTTAGCCTTAAAATAGTTTTTATCAATGATATGATCCATAACAGAAATTGGCTGCTATATTTTTTTTCTCATTTTATTTATATTATATTTATTTCTCAATGTGTAACTTTTGAATACTACTCAAACATCAATTCTATTGTTACTCAATTTTGAAAACATCATAATATTTCATATTTTCAGGACCGTCCGGCAGTCAATGCGCTGAGTAGGGCCTTAACTGAATTCATTTCGAGCCCCCCCCCCCCAAAAAAAAAAAAAAAAGTTAGAAGCACGCTACGTCTATGTCCACGCCCCATCTGTTAGGCTCGATATCGAACGTTTGAGCTCTTAAGCATCCATCGGATGTTTAAGAGCATGTAGGATATCTTAAGCATGTAGGATATGTCAATACAGTTTTTGAAAAGCCATGGGATTCAGTACAGTATTACACTAGGGGACTTCAAGGGAAATCGCTAAAAAGAGTTTTGTTTTATCAAATGAAAGACTTGCGATGGATGCTTAAGAGCTCAAACTTTCGATATCGAGCCTAACAGATTGGGCGTGGACATAGACGTAGCGTGCTTCTAACTTTTTTTTTTTTTTTTTTTTGGGGGGGGGGGGGCTCGAAATGAATTCAGTTAAGGCCCTACTCAGCGCATTGACTGCCGGACGGTCCTGAAAATATGAAATATTATGATGTTTTCAAAATTGAGTAACAATAGAATTGATGTTTGAGTAGTATTCAAAAGTTACACAATGAGAAAAATAAATATAATATAAATAAGATGAGAAAAAAAATATAGCAGCCAATTTCTGTTATGGATCATATCATTGATAAAAACGATTTTAAGGCTAAAGACATAATCGGAATCTTCAGTTTCACAGTTTGAGAAAGTGGAAAAAAACCAACTTTCTTAAAAGTTTTCTATAATTTCCCTATTTTAACTGAACTTCTATTAACGTTTTAATTTAATTCAGGTTAAGTTAGGGGGGGCACAGGGGCTCGTCCCCCCCCCCCCCCGACGCTACGCCTATGGGCGCAGTTAATTCATCTACAGGAACGAACGCCTCGATTAGTGTCAGAATCTGTGGAGCATAATAGTAATTATTTCAACCTAATAAGTTGAATAATTGCTCTTCAACTAATACTACTAATACACTCAAACCTGTTTTTGTGCGGTGGATAGGGACCGCATAAAAGAAAATGGATTAAAAAAATCGCCCAAAACTTTACGAGTAGCTATAAAAAATATTTTTAGCAACACATTTAAAAAGTATTTTTTTATACTGTGAATAGGGACCGCATAAAAAAATTCTGACCTTAATAACTCAAAACCTTACGAAATAACTAGGGATTAAATACTCAGCATTAAATACTTGATCCGGGCAATATCCACCATCTTCAATAATTTTTTCTAACACTTTAGAATAATTTTTAGCGGCTGTTTCATCAGCGGATGCAGCTTCGCCCTTTCTTCAGATTGTAAAGTGCCTGTCGTTGTGAAGTGCCATCCGGCTAAGCATAACATCCGGGGATGGTTATAAAGTGACACGTGTTTACATCGCTTGCACTAGTAAGATTAGTCTGAATGGTTGTCAACAATGGTAAGTGCATAAGTACATTAGCACTGAGCTAAACATCCGGGAATGGTTACAAAGTGTTACATGTTTATTTCACTTGCACTAGTGAGATGTGTGTCTGAATCATTATTATTAATCACCTACCTTAGTTGAAGCTGTTTCAAAACATTTTTGTGGTCAGTTTGCACCTATGATATTGTTGTTTAATTGTATGACCACTTGTTTCATCTCAATTTTTAAGCTTTAAGTCCTGGTCCGCACTAACCGCCAAAAGTTCCCTGTCGGGGTAGGTGCGGATGTAGTTAGTAGGGCAAGTGCGGATTAACAAGCACTTCCCCCTTGATTTAAATTATTATTATTGATGTTCATTATTTGTTCATTAATTACTTCATTTTACTATTGGTAATACTAACTAACTCATGGCGCAACAGTCCGTGTGGACCAAGGCCGGTGATGTCCATCTCAGCTTTCTTGACCGTGGTTTTGGGGTGCCATACAGCATATGTCTCAGTCAGGTGGTGAACCTGACGCGGGACCCCCAGAGTTAGTTCCCAAGCATTCTTGGTCCTCATTTTATCGACCCGCTCAAGGGACGAAAGGTTGAGTATTGGTAATACACGTGGGCCATTATTATCGCAAAGAAAAAAACGAAAGAAAGACAAAGGTTCTTAAACTAAAACAACTAAGAAAAACAATACAGAGGAGAGTGAAAGTTCCTCAGAATCTAATGACGATCTTGACGAGATTCTGACAATCAAATTGAAAAACGGGATTCGTTCATGGTAACGATGGCAGTCAACCATGACGAGGAAGCATTTAAATTTAAAACAATCGGGAACCTTGTTGTCGGCGACTGCGGTCTAGTCTAATTTATGAGGAAAAATGTGTAAAGTGCATCGTTGGCGAGGCAATATCTTATGTATCCAGTGAGGACCTCATCATAATATACATGAAGAGTTGAACTACTAACGGCTTAACAACTTTTAAGATTCCACACAAAGACGGCAACAGTTCAATTGACAGAAGTGATATTGCTTGTTCTTAATCCTACCAAAATAGGAAGAAGAGGAGAACCTGGATTTCAAGTAAGGTTACGACTTGCAGTTTCTTTTTTCCCGGAGCGGGGAAAATTCATAACTCAAAGCATCTTCGTACATCTCAATAATTTCAAAAAACAAAAGAATCGTCAAGAAACAGGTTATTTGCACCAACCCCAACGTCGTTGCAAAGAAAAATGGACAATATACACAGGCCACTTATGCACTTACCCCATTTTTGTGGGTCAAGTGCCTTGGCCGACATAACCTTGGATTTTACAAATACTTTCGGTTTTGAAAGCCTGAAATTGTTGAACTTAAAGCTTTTAAATGCATCTTTTAAAAGAAAAGATTTCGTGTCTAACCTGCAAAAACTTTCACATAGAAAATTCCTAAATCCATAAGAATCGTCGGGAGATTACTCGATTGTGGCATCCGGCGTACTTACTAACCTGAAAATCGAAAATCGAAAACCGATAGGAAATATATATACGAGAATCGATATGAATAACCTTTTTTTGGAAATAATTGTCGATAAACCATTAAGTTAGTTAGTAGAAGTTAATACATTGAAAAGATAATGCTTTTCTGTAGCTACTAAAACCAATTTCATACAGTCATTGAAGGTCAAATTTCTTAATTTTGGTCCACACTTTCTCCAATTCACCTTACAAAATTTCGAAGAAAAACCTCCCAATTGCATTCCAGATATATTCCCTTTCAAAAATAGCGAATAATGAAAATTATGGCAACATACGCATGGAAAATACAATGTTAATTAGATGCCCCTGAGAATGTAGACATCGTAGAAACATGCGGTTTTTGCTATTTTATTCTGTTTAAAGCCACAAAAGTAAAATGCGCTTTTCTGGTGAAATCGAAGTCTCCCCATTAAAACTGCATCAAATGCAGCATGTGCAAACACTAACTAACTTGCTGGCAATCGACGATAACCAAGCGATTACATAAAAATTTCGGAATCTTGAACTGTTCCGTTATGACCATGCCAAGGACGGTAGGGCATGAGAGTTCTCATTTGTGGTTATTACTTGAATATTTGCTTCGGGGAAATTGGTAATGAAGGTCAACATATTTCGCGAACGAAGGGCTGTAACAGAAATTTTGTGGAAATTTCTGCAAGCTTTATTATTGCTTAAATTAAACCCTGTTTAAACAATATTTCAAATGGAAACTGAGCAGATCATTTTTTACGGCAAAAAAAGACAAATTTTGGATAATCCGCGGATTTGTTAGCTAGGGCGATCGGAGGTCCAGAAGATTCAACCACTTGACATAATATATGAGCTATATAATGCATGTATGTTTTTGTAAATGTGAATTAGCCTCATTAGCATGATAATAGTCTCATTGAAAGAGGCGGACTAATAATGATACAATTAAGATATGTCCTTAGAAATATAAAAAATACTGCAGTAAGACAACTTCACTAGGAAATTTCTTAAGAACGTTATCAGACTCTATCCAATGAGTGGATCCACACATCCCCCCCCCAAAAAAAAAAGAAAAAAGGGAAGGGATTGTGAATTTAAATGGCTACTAGAGACACGAACTGACCAGATATAGGCACGAGATGTGAAGCTCAACAGACGGTCAACAGTGAATTACATTACAGGTTTTGTTTGATTTGATTTGGTTATTTTTTGCTATACGAGGGCTAATTAGACCGAGACCTACTGCTTAAAGCCGATTCCGAACGGCTACAAACGTCCATGCCAAGAGTGGAATTCGAACCCTCAGATTTTGGTACCGAATGCCAGCGCCCTAGCCATTCGGCCATCAACCGGCGAATTACATTACAGATAATCGGAAACATGTATAAGTTGAATGGTTTCCCACACAAGAAATAACTTCTTGTCTTCCGCTGCAAATACAGGCTGGTCATTTCATTCAAAACAGAGTTTGGGAAAATATTTCAAGCAATTTCGTCAGATTAATGTGAAAAAAAAAACTGTATGTTTCCAGGCGTTAAGCGGAAGACCGGTATTTTGTAAACTAAAACGAACTAAATGGGAAGAGGAAAAATCTAAATTTTACTTTTCCTCTGTATGACCATATTATTTCACCGTGTTTTCTTTTCTCAATTTTACTTTTCAGTTAAAAAATAATAACAAGATAAAAAGAACTTTTTATATACCAAGTTTTTGAATTTTCTGTTGAATCATATAAACTTACAATTCAATGTATTAATAAATACTTTTTTTTAATGTTTTTATGAATTATCCCATCAACTTGAAAGAAAATGAAGTTAATTGGAAGTTAACTTGCGTTTAACTTTTCGTTCCCGTCCCGTACGGTAGATGGCTGCACCAGTCTACAAAATAAAATTAACTGAAAATGAATTCAATTCTGCTTAAAGATGGCTAAAAGTATTAAAGTAATGCATTGTCATCGTGTTCTGAGCTATTCTAAAAGTTTCTAATGTCTAGCTAGTCGGGAAGTTAGTTAAAAATCGATTGCAAGATTTGTACCGGACAAACACACACGCAGACAAACAAACAAACAAGAAAGCGAGTTAATAAAAACATGGCAATAACCCCTGCTAAGTTTTCTCCACCATTTTGAGCTCACGTTTTAAATTTTAAAACCACTCCTTCCAACATTTGGATGAAGTCAGAATACGAATAAATGTTACGTTAGTGGTAGGTCGAGATGTGCGAGTGCGGCCCGAGGAAAAAACGACCAGGGATTCTCGGGAGAATAAACTTGTTTAACGAGCAAATGTATACACCTTTGACAGTGCAAGAAAAGTGTTTACGTGGTCTAACAAATCCCATAAGCAACAGTACTAGGCGGATGGAAGGTTTAGGATCTACTGACATCAGCAGTTTAATTGCCCGGACTTTTCTCGCATAACATGGCTTTTCAAGCAGTTGCAATACAACATTGCGGTAAGGGCCATTTGAATGAAAAATTCAAAGTAATAATTTAAGTATTCCAGCGGTCAAATTTACTCACTAATGTTGAATATTTATACTAGTGTAGAAGACACTTCAAACAGGGCAGTGGTCCATGTCATATTAATCAACAATCTACGAGAATAACTTACAGATCAGACTTTATCTTGCGTCATTGGGCTCTTGAAATCTCTACTTCATCTTTGCAAGGACTTTAACTTGGAATCAATTAGTCTCGCAAAGTCTAATTAACCATCATTTCTACAAAGCCAAAAGACTAGTGAATTTATAACCATTAAAATCTTCACGACCTGAGAGGTACAGTTCTTCACCTTTGGACAAGTGTTCACAAAAAGATGTTGCGGGAATGTATTTTAAGGGCATTCGGACATAAACACCGTTCCGACGTCTGTTTGATTACGGAGAGCACCCTGTGAGTGAACCACCATTGCATCCTATGAGGGGACAACGCAAAAACGTTAAACTACGGGGGTTCAAGCCTGGGCTCAGCTTCCTACACTTTCCCCTACGTCTATACAATGTAGGCGCAGAAACTCAAAGTCGTGCTGCAGAATCCATTCCGGAACGAATTCAAGCAGCTGGTCCAATAAGCTACAAATCGGATAATCATAATGATTTAGATAATCATAATGATAGATGCCGAAATCATTCAGGAAATACCTCAAAATAAATATCCTTTCAAAAAACTGAACTCTGTCTAAATTTCTGGAGGTCGAGTGACAACGCTAAATAACGCAATAAATTCCTGGTAGCGGAAGGGCATACGAAGTGGATGTGTGTCTGATGAAACAGGGCGGTTCTAAATGCTCATTGATTGGCCAAGCTAACGGTGAGGCGCGATTTATGTTTCCTCATTCTCAGTATCCGGTTAAGATTTCGGGCTGGTTGTGTAAGTTCCTTCACGGTTTCTTTTTCCACAATATCGAAAATCTTGTTAGCATAATTATCACTTTTGAAAGGAAAGTATAGACTTATGATCTTCAAACCTCAACGCCGGGCTCCAGCTTCGAGGTTTGGAGACAAAGAATTGAATCGTTGTCCTGCCAGAAAGTCGTTATAGCGGTATCCGTCTCTTTTAGAGAGCTTCCCATAAACGGTTATGGGAAAAGTTCAGCATCATATATATATATATATATATATATATATATATATATATATATATATATATATATATACAGTCGAACCTCCATATATCGAACTTCCCTATATCGAAATTTTCTATATATCGAACTCTTTGCAAATCTCCATGTTCATTACATAGAAAAATTGTTTCTATATATCGAAAAAATCTCTATATATCGAAATTTTTTTCAAGACAAATTGGGAGATTTTATTCCACTTTAGAATAAAATCTCCCAATTTTTGGCATTTGAAACAATACGTCGTGGACTTCAATTCGCGGAAAATGTCCCTGATGAAGTTTTTAGTGGACTGAATAAATACGAACAATTCTTTGAACTTTCCGCAAAACTAACTGTTCAGTAAGATATTCATAGTTTTTTTTTAAAGAATGAAACTGTGATCATTGTAACCACTGTCTGGATTATTGTTTTTTAAAGGTATGTAGTACTCAATAAATCTTTCATATTAATTCCTTTTTTAGTTATTAACTTTCATTTAATGGGATTCGCATATAAATTAGAAAAGGAGTTTCGTATACGAAAATTAGCTTTAATTTTTTTAGGAGATTTATGATAAGACTAAGCTCAATTCTATATATCGAAATTTCTATATATCGAATTTTTTTCGTGCAATTTGCTACTTCGATATATGGAGGTTCGACTGTATATATATATATATATATATATATATATATATATATATATATATATATATATATATATATATATATATATATATATATATATATATATATATATATATATATATATATATATATATATATAAGCAATTGAATATTGAAATAAAGGAGTCAGAATGAAAATAACAAGCATTGGGGACTGATGCGACCATATAATACTATAAACACAGATATCAATAAGGTAAACATAATAGTACTAAAACAGAATGGAAATGAAGGCGTTATAGTTGATGACTGGGGGGGAGGGGTTGTGAAGTTGATGACTGGGGGGGGGGGGTTGTGACCCCCCCCAACCCCGGTTAAACATGTTTTACATCCGGATAACACTCCCGGAGGTCGGCTACAACACCAAAACCTTATAGATCAATTAAAGTGAAAAATCAATTAAAGTGAAACAAACATATTAAACCAGACATTATCATTAAATAATAAAACTAAATATAGCGCTAAGAAACTAAATAAATATAAGCGTAAAATATACCAAGACATCTAAATACATACCACCTCACCAAGCTAGTGTCACGACACACTAACACACACACTTTTATAGTCAAAATAGGGAATTAATGTTGCCAACTATAAGATGAAACGTTGTTTGCCTACAATACATTTGTTCAATCTTAACCCAGTTTTTCAATTTAAATAATGCAAACAACTGTGTGCCTTACAACATAGCTGAAAACTGGATATTTATAGTAAACGAGTGGATGTGCTTCAATAGACGTCATATATATATATATATATATATATATATATATATATATATATATATATGTGTGTGTGTGTGTGTGTGTGTATGTGTGTGTGTGTGTGTGTGTATGTATGTATATGTATGAATGTATATTCCAGAATAACTCTGGAACACAAGGAGCAATTTTATCCAAACCTGTTACAAATATGACTTACAATCTGGAAAAAAATACTGCGGGGGTAAGACAACCCTAGCACCTCTTGGGGTGGGGGTGACATGTAAAAGATAATTGAAAACGACTGATATTAGTATCAAATCTGTAGTTTTCGGGGTCACTGAGATGAATAGTGACACTCCCGGTGCCTTTTAAGTCCAAGTTCAGGCCTCATCAACTGCGGGGGGATGAGAAGGGGGTATTAAATGTCCAAAATGACCGAGAGCAGTGTCGAATCCATAGTTTTCGGGGTCGCTGAACTGATTGATGACTGTCCCGATGACATTTTAATCCCAAGTTTAGTGTCCCCCTAGAGATGAGGGTGGGAAGGGGGTGAAAATTTAAAAAAAACGAGATTTGCGTTGAATCCATAGTTTTCAGGGTCGCTGAGATGAATGGTGATACCCCCGATGCCATTTAGGTCCAAGTTCAGCTCCTATCGGGAGTGAAAAGGGGGGGGAAAATAATAAGTCCAAAATGACCGAGATAAACAGAGATGTCCCAAACACCTGGGCAACGCCGGGCAAACAACTAGTTGTTCATAAAACAGCGCATTACAGGAATTAGATCCCCTGTCACATTTTGGGATCAAACTGGTGCAATTTATCACGATCTTTTAATTAATTTATTTATTTAGTGGTTAAAAGACCGTCAAAATAACGGACTTTAAAATTCCGCTCATGATTTACCCCATGAATGAGGGATCAACTACCGACTTAAAAAAAAAAAAAATTTATAACACTAATATATTTTTAAACAGCACGTTTTTGTGTTAATCTTATCAGAGTCTTTCAGCAGTTGTCCCTATTTCATGCCATCAATAATTTTGATTTTCACATAACCATGAATAAACATCTGTCATACATATCCCGCCTTAAAGTCGGCGCGCTATTTGAAAAGGAAATTTGTGGAATTTTCTAAGTCACCTTGCTTTTTACCGATATTTGAAAGTGAAAACGCAAAATTTAGAGTTTTTGTAGCTATTAAGCAAAACTGAATTTAGACAGGTTCTTAAGACCCAAAATCCGGATTTCAGTTTGAAAAGGAAAAGAAAGAACTTGATTTGAATTGTTTTTTTTTACGATTGCACAATACATGTGTTAATAAAAGTTTGTAATGCCATGTTTTTAATGCCTAAAAGTTTATCGTGCAAAAAAAATTGCTATCCCAGTTTAGAACTATTACACAATTTCTGTCAGTCACCATTTTTTCACGGAATTTTTTTAAATATCAAACCACAAAATCTTTAATTTAGGAATGACGGAATTTTCCAAATCACCTTGCTTTCCACCGATATTTGAAAGTGAAAACGCAAAATTTAGAGTTCTTGTACCTATAACGCAAAAGAAGAAAAAAAAAATTAGACAGGTTCTTAAGACCCAAAACACGGATTTCAGTTTGAAAAGGAAAAGAAAGAACTTGATTTAATTTTTTTTTTTACGATTGCACAATACATGTGTTAATGCCTAAAAATTATCCTACCAAAAAAATTCCTATCCCATTTTAGAACTATTACACAATTTCTGTCAGTCACCATTTTTTTCACAGAATTTTTTTAAAAATCAAACCACAAAATTTTTTATTTAGGAATGGCGGAATTTTCCAGATCACCTTGCTTTCCACCGATATTTGAAAGTGAAAACGCAAAATTTAGAGTTCTTGTAGCTATTACGCCAAAAAAAAATAATTAGACAGGTTCTTAAGACCCATAACACGGATTTCAGTTTGAAAAGGAAAAGAAAGAACTTGATTTCAATTGTTTTTTTACGATTGCACAATACATATGTCAATGCCTAAAAATTTATCGTGCCAAAAAAATTGGTATCCCCTTATAGAACCATTTTTTTTCACCATTTTTTTCCTAGAATTTTTTTTAAATCAAACGCCAAAATTTTTAATTTAGGACTGCACAAAATCTCAGTTAATATATGAAAATATAATTATACGGCACAAAAATTCAGAGTTCCATTTTGAGACCATACTAGCGTAATTTATGACCACTATTTTTTTCCACTGAAATTTTAATCCCAATTCGGTTGCATAATTTTGATTCTCCCCCCCCCCCCTGTTTCGCCCAGTTCAAAGTATTTTGTTCAGTTGCTTGTTATCTGAAAAGCTTATTTCAGGTAAAGAAGAATTTTTTGTATTTTGCTACAATAGCACAATTTTTCCATTAATTTAATATAAAAGTAAAAATATGAATCATAAATCCTTCATGCGAACATGCTGATGTAATTTATAATTTTTTTTCAACTAAAATTTACAATTCTAAACTATTGCATAGTTTTGATTTTTTCCTCCCCCTGTTTCACTCAATTCGAGTTTTTGCTCAATTTCTTACCACCTAAAAAGCTTATTTCAGTCCTAGAAAAAAAACTTTTTTTCAAGTTGCCCATTTTCTTCGTTAATCTGATTTAAAATTGCAGTTATGTACCACAAATCTTGCCTGAGATTCCCTACCCTAATTTGGCACAATATTTACATAATTTATGGGAATTTTTCAACTGAAATTTAATAATCAAAATGTGTTTTATGTCAATTTTAACTGAAATTTAACATTTATAATACGTAATTTATGACAATATTTGAACTGAAATTTAAGAATCAAAATGTGTTTTATGACAATTTTAACTGAAATTTAACAATTATAATGCGCAATTTATGTCAATATTTTAACTGAAATTTAAAAATCAAAATGAGTAATTTCGACAAATTTTTAACTGAAATTTAAGAATCAAAATGCTTAATTTATGATAATTTTTTAAAGGAAATCCAAAAATCAAAATGCGCAATTAATGACAATTTTTTAACTGAAATCTAAAAATAAAATGCTTAATTTGGAAAATTTTTTTAACTGTAATATAAAAATAAAATGATTAATTTAGAATAATTTTTTAACTGAAATCCAAAAATCAAAATGTGCAATTAACGACAATTTTTTAACTAAAATCTAAAAATAAAATGCTTAATTTGTAAAAATTTAATTGAAATATAAAAATAAAATGCTTAATTTATAGTGATTTTTTAACTGAAATTCAAAAGTCAAAATGCGCAATGAATGCCAACTTCTGACCAAGATCTAAACATCAAAACACAAGATTTCGAGTTCTTGAAGAATTATTTTCACACAAAGCTTTTGTTACCAAAAAAAAACGCTAATTTCCTCAATAACCGGATATTTAGCCTTGCTGCGAATGCAAAACGACCTGACGGGGAAAGTATGCACGAAAGCAATACAAATGCCACTTAGCAATTGCGCAGTGGACGTCTCCATGCTTATCACGGTCAGTTACACAACTCTCTAGGAAACTGAGGGGAACCTTACCTGCTAGAATCTTCATTATCCTGCGAGCAGCCGTGCACTTCTTCGATCACTCTCCCAAGATCACCTTGATCTGCCTTTACCGAGGTAGTAAACAAAACCGAGAGGTAATCCGCAATTCGATGGAGTTTTGGGACGTCACGTCCGGGCGTTATCACATCGCGGAAACACCGAAATCCGTTCTGGCTACTGAAATCTTTAGAAGCAGCGAGTGTGTTGCCGCAGAACTTAGCGAACCCGTCTTACAGGTAGGTGTTCCCCCGCGCATCTTTTTTCGCGAATTTCGAACGCATCCTGTCCAAAGGTCGCGAAATGAACCTGGATACTTGAGTTAGGGTCAAACCTTCTCATCAGTCACTGTTTTCATAAGGTGGTCATTGTAGTGGACATATACAGGACCTTAAGTGTCGCTCTAAGGGATTCACATATTTATAAAATATGACTGCAATAACAAGGGGCAACGCGGGGTCGCCCAGTGTTTATGCAAATTTTGCTGCGATAGCGAGGGTCAAAGTGGAGGGAGAGGCGAAAGGGTTCGGAGCAGGGAAAATTATCCCCCCCCCCCCCTTGAGATAATGATACTTTCCTCGAGATAGAAAGAAAAATTTGAATATAATGCATTTTGTTATGGAAATTGGCATAACATTCAAGGGCATCATATCCAATAAAACGCTGTAAAATTGAATTGTTCAAATTTCCGTGAGATAATTTTCCTGTTGCACATAACTACCACCATTATAACACAGGTTTTTTTGGGGTTATTTTTATCAGATTTCACAACTGCAGAACACCCAGAATATTTATCTTAATGATCTGTGAAACGCTGTTTGTATGTGACGCAACTACAGCGACGTGCAAAAGCGAACTGTTAGCAAAAATGTGGCATTGCAGGATAAAAGGGTAAGCAGAATTTTTAAAAAAATATATGAACTCGAAAATAAAAAAATAAAAACCACACACCTTCTATCGAGATTTTAAATACGTACCAAAGTGTATCATTGGTCAAATTCATTACTTTTTTCTCCCCCTGTGATATATCGCTAAGACACTGCTGTATTAATGTTTTGTAGGAAGTTTTGGCAAACATAAAAAAAGCAAAATTGCATTCTATCAAAGTGATGACAATTGCACCTTAATGCTAAACACTATAAATAAATAAATAATGATCTCATGTATGAGCGAGGTTATTTTATAGTTCGGATTGTATCACTCTCCAAGAGCTTGTATACGAAAAATGCAGATTTGTCATCTACCTACACCACATTTCTTTTAACGGAACTTCTGTTACAATTCACACCGTATATACTTCATCATTCATTCAAGGCGCGCTAGCCCGGGGTGGGCCAAGGCCTTCTGAACCATACAACCTCTACTAGCAGCCAAACTCCCCAAATTCCTGGTTTTAAGGATTAAACAATCCTCCTCAACTGCATCCACCCAACGAAGTTTAGGTCTTCCTCTTCTTCTTGTGTTAATTGGTCTAACCGAGAAAATTTCCTTTAGTATGTTACTGTCGTTCATACGGATAACATGCCCAACCCATATACGCCCCGGACACACTTTGCTCTCACAAATAAGACGTAAACGTGCGTCGTTTTCGCTGTATTTTAATCACAGTTCGAGGAACTCATACGAATATCATACGAGACCATCCTTAATCTGTTCGGCCACCACTTTTCATGGATGATGAACAAAAATAAAGGGCTGTTGACATATCAGGAGCTAGGTAGGGAAAGGATGAATTAAAGAAAAAACTTTTTTCTTCAGAAATCTGTTAATTCATATGTTAAGAGCATCGTATTGCCAATTTTACTTCCGTATGCGCCCTTAGTATCCAACGAACTCAGAATTATACGAAACCATCCTTAATCTGTTGGATCGCCACTCTTCATGGATATTAAACCAAATTAAAGGATTCTTTACATATAAGGCGGTGAAAGGCAAAGTGGTGTAAGTCAATAAGTCAAGTGGTGTAAGTCCAAAGAGTTTTACTGCAAGAACTACAAAAAAATTCCACTATAAATTAAACAAATTGTAATTCATAATAATTATTATTATATTGCAAATAATAATTATTTCCAATTACACTATAAATTGAACATGGAGATTACATTTTTGCCCTCAAATAAAAAAAGTCGAAAATGTAACTTACACCACTTTGCATTTCATTGCCTCATCTGAAGCAGCATGAATTATGAACTCCTGACTCAGTGGTTTTGTTGGTTTCTGAAATATTTTTTATCTGAATAAAATTGGCAACATTGTTTTCCTAATGAAAACGATTTTTATTCCATTTTGTAAAATGAGACGGTGAGAGATGGAATGAAATACGTTCCTGTGTAATAGTCACGTTTTGTGCAGCGATTTGAGTCTTTTTATTGTGTAAACTTCGACGAAGTTTTATTTAATACCTTGATAGTATTGTTGTAACCCTAGTGGGTTACACATCTATATTCGCTCTTAGTATCCTGAGAATAGCATTTAATGTACGAACTACATGGAAACGGTTGAAAGCTATGCATGTATATATGTATATATATATTATCAAAATATACCACCTATCAAAATATGCAAATACTATAGCTATATATATGACGCAGCCTAGCAAGTAACATTCAAAGAACCAAAACACGGGTGAATTAATATCCAAAAGATAAAATCATAGGTGAACTTGTAGACCTGCAAATAAACGAAAAAACAGAAGTCATACCGGAACAAAATAAATTAAATTACAAGGCTTCGTAATCATGCGTAAGCCAGTTCACGCGCCGTCGTTTCACCTTATACTTATGCAGTCATCCTTTCCCTGGCGTCCAATGGCTTTAACCCGGGCCATTCATATTCTTTACGCGTGCGGTGGAATTATTCAAATTAGCAGCGGCCGACCTAATGTAGCATTCTAAAAAATCCAACGGTATTTGCCTTGTTTCGCCTTGAAAATAAAAAATTGCTTACTGATAGCTTCTCTACAATTACATATTCTGCAAAATCTTAGTATCTGGCACAAGATAATGATGATAAAAAATTTCTTCGCAATGCTTGATGACCAATGTGTTGATGATATTAGTTTAAAAGGGAACGTTATTATTTTATCGTATACTGACATGTATAAAAACCTGTTTTTTTTTTATTTCGAATGTAATATCGAGGAAATCTGCGCTAAAAGAGCAATATTTGTGTTTTTTAGTGTTAGGCAATCCAGATATATATTTTCTATTTTAAAATCGCCTGGCGTATTAAAATTAATAAGATCATCAATATAACGAAAAATTCTTCAATCCAAGTTAATAGATACCGACATATTGTATGCATACTCATAATAAAATAAAAATAGGTTGGCTGCAGTACTGGAGTAACTAGTTCCCATACCTATTCCATTTGTCTGCAAAAAAAAATATCCTTTCCGACCTTAACAAAGTTATTAAATAAACAAAAATTGCAGAGATCATAAAATAAAGTCGGTCAAACATCCACCATATCCCCTTTGACGTCATCATATAGTTCTAGTAAGACTTTTCTTAAATCTGCAATTCGTATGTTTGCAAATAAGATCTCAAATCGTATGTGCGTACTGAATTATTGCATATATTGAAAGGTGATGTATTCGTGCTTTGTGGTTAATAGCTGCTTTAGCGCATGGCCACGAATGCTATTTGTTTGTTTTTTGTCATGTTGTATGTATATATTATCAAAATATTATATTTTTATATAATAATAAAATTTTATAATATTTTATATAATAAATTTTATTTTATTTTTTGTGTTCTAAAAAATTAATTTTCATTAATAAATGTTGAATTTTAATTATACCGAAATAAAAGTAAAATATTCTACTGTGAATTTATGGTTTTTAATGCTAAAATCCATATTTGACCTATTCTATCCTGAGAGCTTTCCCAAACTTTAAACGCGATTTCCCAACACCATAAATTTCATATTCCCCCTTTCTATCCCAAGCTCCTGATATGATTGAATATTTAAATTTATTCGTTTAATTAATAGTTCACGAATTTGAATTCTCATAATTTAGTTGTTACTTTATTTCTCAGATTCATAGATTTTCTTTATATATTTAATGTATGTATGCTTATTACATCACAACATATAGCTACAATGGTTCTCGGTCGTTGGGGGGGGGGGCGATATACGTTTAAAATTCATCTTGAAAATGTTCCAGTTAGAGAAAATTACTCTATTTGCATCCCGGACCTTACCAAGCAGACGTGCTAAGACAAACTTGATTTTCCAGCCGTTCACAAAATAAAAGGATACCTAGCAATAGTTTGAGAATTTCACGTTTCTTTTATCACAAAATTTATTCTCTTGCATAAAGCTAAATTTGTGAAATAAAGGAGAGATTGTTTCAACGGAATACGAAATAGCATGACATGTCAAACTTTATTATTTTCCTAGTGCAAAATGGAATTTCCCGTCTACTTCTTTGAACGCACAAACAAAATTAACGACTTCGGATTTCAGAATTCACGCCTTGGCGTGAATTAATTAATGAATATATATATACATATATACGCGGGGAAAAAATTAATTCCAGCGGAGTTAATTTTTTCCCCGCGTTCCCTAAAACCCACAAGAAACCTTCACGAGGAAGGCAGGGACTATGTCGACATGATTGACAGAAAAGCAACCAATCACAGGGAATAGTTTTCGAAGTTGAGGGAGGGTAGTAACACCCCCTCGTAATTTGAAGCTGTCAACAAGTGTTTTGTTCAGCTTGTCTTCTAGCCTACACTTCGCTTGAACAAGGGTGTCAGTATTCTTCCCCTATTTACAGCCTTTCACGCCCCCCCCCCCCCCCACAAACTTCCTGCTGTATAGAGATAAAACTCGACCCCAACAATCTAGTTAGTTGAAAGAAATCTACTACTGTAGCTCTGTGACCAGAATTTTGATTTCAGAGAAAAAAATTTGTCAGTTTTGAAATGCCTTATTTATCAATATTTTGTTCATATTAATCCTCCTTTTAATTTTTTTAATGAGGTGTTTTTATTAAGTAGATCGACTGATAAGCATTCCCGTTAACAATTTAGAAATGAGAAAAAATAATTTAAATAAAAGATTGTGTTTTCTTCCTAAAACATTCGTTTAAACAGTTGAAGTTACAATTCGTTTC
>OU015502.1:30898368-30940868 GCA_907164885.2 Dolomedes plantarius
TGCAGAACAACACATCCGCTTAAAGTCCTTCGTGCCGCAGTAGTGAGGAGTGGAAGTTGTAGTAATAGTTCAGTTGTGTTTCCAAACTCACTCTCACACGGCCGTTCTGACTTTCCAGACGTCCGCGGCTGGGTTGTCAACAATAATTCTGAAAAGATAAAAAAAAAGAGCAGAAAAAGGAAAAATATTTCAAAAAATCAAGCAGTGTTCAACACAGTGGTATTGGTGTTCAGTTTCTGCACCACTGTTTCATTTTGTCCGCTGCAGTTGATGTTATGGTTGGACCATCGTGATGTCCTAACATTCGAACTTCGTAACGATCGTTGGGGTTGATGTTCGTGATCTCATATGGTCCGAAGAACTTTGGTCGGAGCTTTAATCCGGTTCCAAATTGAGTTCGTTGTATTGCCACTTTGTCACCGATCTTGTATTTACAAGCCGGTTTACGCCGTTTGTTATATTGTCGTATGTTTTCTTCCTGTAAACGGAGGATATTTCGTTTAGCTTCGATACGTAACGCTTCTTTGTCATCAAGAATTCTTTGGTGGTGTTCCTCGTCAAGAAGATTTTTAATCTGTAGATCCTCTTGTTGTTTCATTTTAACACCAATTAAAAGTTGAAAGGGTGTGAATTTTGTACTGCGTGTGGTGGTACTATTTAAGATACGTTGCAATCTTGGGACATATTTAAACCATTTGTCAGGTTCATCTAGAGCTAACTTAGTTAAAACGGGAATAATTGTGCCATGAACACGCTCAACCTGACCGTTGCCACGTGGCACACCTGTTGCTATTGAAATGTGTTCAATTGACTGTTCCTGGCAGTAACTTTGAAATTCTGAAGATGTGAATGCGCTACCTTTGTCAGTAATGATTTTTGAAGGGTTGCCAAATGTAGTTTGTTGCAAGGATAATTTGTCTAAGGCATCTTTCGTACAGGTGGACTTCACGGGATAGATCCATACAAATTTGGAAAAGGCATCAACTACTGTAAAAAGATACTTATAACATTTTTTTGTCGATGGTAAAGGTCCTAAAAAGTCGCAATGGTAACATTCAAGGGGTGCATCACCTTTTGGAATGGGGTGAAGGTATCCTTCTTGTTTTCCAGATTTTCGCGAGGACAAAATGCAAGGAATACAGTTCGAAATAATTTCTTGAACTAATTTCTTAAGTTGAGGAATGAAAAATTCACGAGAAACAATTAATTCGGTTTTTTGTGAAGCAAAATGACCTTGTGAATGGGCGTTTAGCACTATTTCTTTCTGCATCATTTGTGGTACTACTAAAAGTTCGGCATCCTGATGAAGTTTATAAAGAATTCCGTTTTTAACAAAAAATTCATCAGAAGGTGTAGATTCAAGCATAGATTTAATTTGAGATATAAATTCATCCTGGTCTTGGGCATTTTTCACCTTTTGAGTGATATCATTTGAGGTAATTACAAGAATGGGGTTACGACTTAAAGCATCAACATGTTTCATCTGTCTACCGGGTCGATGACAAACTTCATAATCAAAGTCTTCTAACATCAATGCCCATCGAGCAATTTTAGCTGGTAGGTCTTTTTTGTGCATCGTTTTTTGGAAAGCATCACAATCGGTGATAATTTTAAATTTTGTTCCCAACAAGTAGTTTCGAAATTTTTTTAGCGCTTCAATAACGGCAAGAACTTCCAGTTCATAACTATGATATTTTTCTTGTTGAACTGTAGTTTTACGGCTAAAATAATGAATAGGATGAAACTGTCCATCATCGGATTGTTGCAAGAGCACAGCGCCAAAACCTAAGGAGCTGGCATCAGTGTGGAGTTCTAATGGGTATCCCTGTTGAAAAACATGAAGAACTGGGTTTTGTGAAAGAATGTTTTTCTGTTGTTGAAAAGCTGCTATTTGTTCAGGGGGTTTGGGAGCTTCAATAACTTGAAATTTTGGTTCAACCTTTTCACTTTTGACGGATTCATTCTCAAGGGCATCATCATCGGCATCAAATATTTTTGGTTCAAGAGTTGCTTTGATAGTTCCAATATCAAAAGCATTATCATCATCGTTATCATGAAGCAAATCTAAATCACTGGCATCAGCATCATCTAAATATTTTCCATCATCATTATCATGAAACAAATCTAAATCATTGGCATCATCATCATCATCATCACGTTCAAAATCAATTGGATTATCCATTTTCTCTACCCTAGAAATCTTATCTTGAGTAGATGTTAGAGGTTTTTCAGACATGCATATTTGGCCCTGATCTTGAATTTGTTTTTCTACAATTTTCTGTTCCGCAAAAGGGAGTCGTCGAGAACGTTGATTTACGGGGATTTCATCTTGTAATAAAATAGTCCTTTTAATTTCAGTGTCTTGAACTTTATGGGGTTTGTAGGAAGTAACGATATTTTGAACTTCCTCACGAATTTCAGAATTCAAAATGTGTGAAAGATCAAATGGGAAAGCTTCGTCATCAGGAATATTAGCAATATTAACGAAGATGTTATTATCAAGAGTAAAACGAATACCGTCTTCATCAAATGTAAATTGGGTTTGCTGCAAAAAGTCGATTCCGATAATCACATCAAAAGGAATCAAGTCATCCTCTAGAACATGTATTTTAGCAGGTAAAGTAATGGTTTGAATTTCGATGGAATCCTGAAAGAATCCGATGCTGTGAACTTGGTTTTTGCCAATTCCTGAAAAGGGAATGTTGGTGGGCTGCAATGGTGGCGAACCAATTCTTCGATAGGTTTTCTCATTGATGAGGGTTGCCTGTGACCCAGTGTCACAGAGTGCTGTCAATTGAATTCCTGCAAGTTGAATGTCAACATGCATGGGATTTTTCGATGAAGTTTCAGGAGAAAGTGCATTTACAGTTTTATCAGAAATAGGTTTTTGAGAATCAGGTTTTGGTTTAGAATTTCGATAACTTTTAGGGCAATTAGCATGAACATGACCAAAACTTTTACATCCGTAGCATTGTTTACCATGTGACTTATTCAAACATTGGTTTCTTTTGTGACCTCTCAAGCCACAGGAAAAACATACTGGCTGTGTATTTGGGCTACGTGTATTATCGACTTTCACATTGAGGTAGGAAGCATCAATTTTTTTCTGATTATTTTGTCTGAAATTTTGTGATCTGGTAAAGATTTGTTCATAAATTTTCAACTTTTCCTTAAATTCAGGGACGGATTTACAACCGTAAAGAATAACTTTATTGTTTGTTGAATCAGGAATTCCGTTTATGACATACTCAAACAGAGAGGAGTCATCGAGAGAACCTTTGTGTGCCAAATCTCTCATAGCTAAGAAATATTCTTGTAGGGTTTCAAACGGTTTCATACGTCGAGATTCCATTAATTTATGTAACTGAATACCGTTAATTTTGTCCGAAAATTCGTCTAATAAATGGTGCTTCAATTGTTCCCAATTTGTAATTCCACGAATAGACCTAATTAAAGTTTGAGCGGGACCAGTTAAACATTTTCTAACAAAAGTAATTTGGTGAATTGGATTGTTTATCTGATATAAACAAAAAAGTTCTTCAACGTCAGATATAAAATTCTCAACACTGTAATTATCACGAGACGAGAAAGGTTTTATTAAATCAACAACGTCTTTCAGACTAAACAACTGGAAAGAGAGATTCGCAGTTTCAATTGAAGGCAATGAATTTTGATCTGATTCACCAACGGAAATGTGTGTATTTTGCTTATTCGAAGATTCTTTTGCGTCAATGGTGGGGGAAAAGGGAGATCTATTTTCCTCTATAACGCTGTTAGTTTGGGATGAACGTGCACCCGGAAGTGAGTCATCATTCACTTCGCATTCCGAAAGATCAGAAAATTCTGCTTTTAATAACGATAAATCACTAAGACTCATAAGAATGGTATTGGCACATTTGTCTGGGTCAGTTGAAAATTCTAAATGAAGTAGATTACAAATAGAAATCAAGTCTTTAAGTGAAAACTCTTTAAGTACTTTCTGTTTCGTTGCTTCCAACACGAATGGCTGTTTAAAACCTGTAAATTTACGTAATCTGGTACGATTTTGTCTGTCGCCGTCTGTACCAAAAATTAAACGATGTAGAACCTTTATTTGATTCGTACCACCAATTTTTAATGATTTTGCAATATTGGGGTAATCGTTGAGAGTAGCCATAACTATATACTAGGTTCAAACAATTATAGTACACAAATATACAAATATTCAAAACCAAAATCAATAATTATAATACGTAGTTACTCAAATTCAAAAGTAGAAAATAATATTTCAAATCGAAATTTTTTCAAATACCAATTCAATAATAAAATATTGATTCTCAAAATATGCATCAAAATAAGTAATCTTTAAAACAGGTTTTGTTCAAGAAAACAAAATTATGAACTAAAATAAGCATCAAATATCAAATAATAAGTTCTTCAAAATAATTTCTCTGGTTGAAGAAAACAGATGACGTAAATTTAGATATGTATCAAGTTAGATATTACTTCAGCAAAATATTCATCAAATTAATCTTCAAAATAAATCACTGTTGAAGAAAATAGAGGATGTAAATGCAGCATCAAAATAATAGTTAAAGTTCTAATGTTAAAAGCATCAAAATTGGGAAATCGAAAGTATCAAAATTGTGAAATCGAAAGCATCAAAGCATTCTGCAAAATAAAAAATATTCTCGCAAGAAAACAGCAGAATTAAGTTCAACATCAAAGCGCATCAAATAAGCAAAGTTGTCATCAAATAAACATTCGCTTCGTCAAAATTATGCATCAAAATAATAATATAATAATCTTCAAAAGTATTCAATTCGCGATCTTTCAAAATATATATTATGTTGTGGTTTGTTCAAGGAAACAAGATTCTTCAAGTTAAATGTCGAAATTTTCATCAAATCATCAAATAATTTCATCGAAATAGAATTCTCTTCAAGAAAACAGAAGTGATAAATTCAACGTCAAAGACCATCAAAAGTGAATTTAGCATCAATTAAATTCCTGCATCAAAAGAACGTTGAAATATCTTTCAGTTTTCTTAAATCATCAATAAGTTGAGAATTCCCTTAATCATCAAAATTTTCTTGAACAAGCGTCAACGTATGCATCAAATAATTTTAATATGATCCAAGTTACTTACAATTCTGGTTTTGGTTCTCATCATCCCATCAGAGTATCATCAGAGTCCGTGGCACATCACTTTGGCTTTCGCTTTCGATATCCAAATCCAAAATGACAGACAACAGTAATCCAGTCGAAATCAAGTCGAAATCAAGTCGAAATCAAGTCGTATCATCGAAAGAAAATAAAGTTTTTTTTTTTTTTTTAAGTTCAGCATGCTAGGGGTATTTTTCGAGTCCGAGGGCCGAGCACCCATGTAGGAAGGAGTTAGTACTCCTTCCTTTAGAAGTGAATCATTAGACTTAATTATTTTGAACATTTAATTAAACTAGACGATGTTTACAAGACAGGACTAACACTTAGTATGAAATTAAAAAATAAACACAGAAGCATCAAAAGAGCTAAACATCGGGAGCTTGCAGAACAACACATCCGCTTAAAGTCCTTCGTGCCGCAGTAGTGAGGAGTGGAAGTTGTAGTAATAGTTCAGTTGTGTTGCCAAACTCACTCTCACATATATATATATATATATATATATATATATATATATATATATATATATTTATACATATATATATATATATATACATATATAAATATATATACATATATATACATATATATATATATATATATATATATATATATATACATATATATACATATATATATACATATATATATATACATATATATATATATATACATACATATATATATACATGGATCATCTGGAAATGGATCATCTGGAGAGATGACCTCTGGATAAAAGTAATTGCAAGCAGAATCTTTCTTTAAAAAAAGAATTACAGATTTTTAAAGTTCTAATAAAAATTTATTATTTTTATTTAGCTTCCCCAGCATTTAACCTAAATACTATGGACCCCCTTAGAAAGTCCATTACAAAAAAGAATTTTTCAATTATGCTTGTAATCCTGAAGAAGTTTTATCTTAACATTATTGTTCGAGATACTAAGTTTGAAATATCACTGTTATGAGTACATAAAACTAAAAATATGATAGTTCTACTTTTATTTAATTTATGTATGAATATATATAAATACACTTTCAAATACTTACTTTCACACACACACACATGTGAAAAATGTATTCATCTGTGTATACACACATGGATAAATTTGTTATATACAAATTTATTTTGTTTATTTAGACCTTTTTATTAATTTTGTATCTACCTATTAAATACAATTTATTTGCTGATTATTTAATTTCTTTTGGTCAGATTTAATTTAATATCAATTTTTTATCCTCTTCTGTATAAATGCGCACTTATGTATAAAACTCAAATTAAACAAATGTGTAAAGAAAAAATAATTCAAATTGCTGTTTTTCTGCAGTCACTTGTATTCTTTTCCGAGACAGCACTTTCCATAGTAACGATATAGAAATTACAGAAAAATAAAGCAATGTTATTGGCTTATCGTTTATCGTTATCAGAAAAAACGTAGTAGCTAGTGGGCGGTGCTTATCCAGAATTCGAACGGTAAAAGCTTTCTCACTGCGTACGGAAAAGGTGGCTGAGACTACCGATTTTGCTCGCATCCGAGAACAGCGTACGAGGTGAACTGCATCTCGGACGGGGAGAATCTCGGATGCTAACTCTTTTCGTACGGGCTGAGACTAGGCCCGTTAACATTGGCTTCGAAACATCGGAGGCTCAGTCCAGCGCCCCCTTAAGATCAAATATTTCGCTCGCACGTCTCTCGCAAGCAAAATTCACACGTTTACAAAGTGCTGCCACCTGTTGAGTGATTTAATAAACTCTATTACCGAGTACATGTGCAAATTGTAAATGTTCAATATACGCTATTACTTTCTTTTTCAGTCTTCTCTCTTAAAACTAGTTTTCTTTTAATCTAACTCTTATTTAGCTTTATTAAAAAAGGGTTCATTAATAACAATCCGAAAATTAACGTTTTGATACAGATTATTAAAGAGCATTTCTATCTGTAATCTTCACTCACCGTGAAAACTACTACTGTTTACATTGCATGACGCTTTGACATATTAAGAAAAATTTCTTTGATATTTGTTGCGGATAAAAACTGATGATTTTGGCGAATATTTTCGCAATTTTCGATCATTTTTTAACCTTTTTTTAATTCTAGGTCTTTCGTAACTATAAGTTACCAGGGAATCAAATTCAATATCCTTACATATTTCGTGCTACCCCCCCCCCCTCCTTCGATTAAAGAAAACTAAATTAAACGAAGTATCTGTTCAGAATCCTATTGTTATAAATGTTTGAAGTACTTTAAATATAAAATTAAAATGCTTTGTAAAAAAGCAATATTTATTTCCCACCATAAGAAGCTAATATTTTTTACTAATCTGTTCTAAGTAAGTGATTAGTAACTCAGAATATTAAATTCACTAGCCTAATTTCATAGCCCCCCCCCCCCAAAAAAAAAAAATACCTTCTCGATAAGATAGTTATAAAATCAGCTGCATTTGTGATGTGACAAGACGTGTAGAAATACACTACAAATGTTACTTTGAAGCTATCTTCAAGAGCTAACATTAGTCACTAGACACCTGACCATGATCTCAAAAAATAAAGAGTCTGGATTTTTCATTTGGCCACGCTCGTTCCGAGCAGTGGCCTAGCGAAGGGGAGCTATCATGCCCCGTACGCTACTCGCAGAGGGGCGCCAAACGGTCCTCAACGAATTCTATATGTTATAATACATGTTTTTAGGGGGGAAGGGGGCGCCAAAAAGGTATCGTGCCCCGGGCGCCAGTTATGCTCGCTTCACCACTGGTTCCGAGATCTCCCTGTATGCTTAATTTCAAAGTCTGACCTGCTTTCATTATCATTATAACACGAACAGTAATAATTAAAAAGTATTTGTATATATATTTTCCTTTCCGTTCTGAATCTCATGAGCCATATCATAAAGTTGTATGTTGCAGAATAAATGGTAAAGAGCCCCATTTATCCTTCATCAAACTGACTGGACAGATTCTCAATTAGTGCTGCCATCTAGTAGCCAATTGATAACTTTTCTTCAGTATTGCTATCTTATAGGCGAGAAGTGCTATTGAATAATAATTAAATCACACGCGCTATAAAGTATGATATATTCCGCTCTGGCAAAAAGTTTTTGAAATTGGCTTTGCCCTAATTTTTCTTTATTAAACAGTGTTTTAAAATATTAACTCGATGAGTAATCTGTACATTTTACACATTTTTAAGAATATTTTCCATATTAAAAACATTGTCATCTTTGTACAGATTTCGTAGAAAATTTGCCTTATAAGACATTGATTGTTTCATGATAATCTTCCATTGGTAACATTAAAATACGAAAAAAATGTTAATGCTTTCCCAATACTTTTCAATCTTTTAAGAAATGAATTACTAGCTGCGTATATTTAAGCACATGAAATGGGAGACAGGTGATTTAACCATGTAGAGGTAATCTTCCTATAACACGGTAGATAGGTTCCTAGAAAATGCCGTGTTGTGTGAAACCGTATTATATGAGACCCAGAGCCAGTACAAAAAGGGGGAGTTACGTTCAGAAAACTTATTAAAAAACAAACATTTTTTAAATTTTCATATAAGTAATTTAATTTTTATTAAAATTATAAATGTAAGTATAGCGCAAAATGAAAATAAACAAAAAGTATTATTTTCATTTAATGCAACCTTAATTTAATAAATTTCTTCCTCATCACTGCTCAGTACAATCAAACGAGCACGTTTTTTAGGTTGAACGATATCACCTTCACTTTCAGAACCTTTTTCTTTATTTAGATTTTCATGTAAAGCCACAATAGTTCATTATCCCTTCCCGTCAAAAAAATTATTTTAATGTAATTTAGTTTTTTAATGTATTATGCAAAAATCATGTTATCTAGTGCTGTAGAAGTACAGAGTTGTACAAAGATTTTTGCAATTTTTGTATCGAGCTAGGGCGAAATCGTGTTACGGGTTGCAGTGTTATACGAGGGTTCCCGCAATTTATCCTATCGTGTTAGAGCGAAACCGTGTTGTAAGTTGCCGTGCTGTAGGAGGGCTACCTGTATTTTACAAACGTTGGAATTGAAAAAAAAATCCACCGATTTTATTAAACTTAGTTTTAAATATAAATATTTTAATCAACGTATTTTCGATCAAACTTAGAAGTTATTTAGAGCTTTTAACTTAAAAAATGTTTTTTGCAAACTAATTTAAAATTCGCTTATTATAGAAATAATTTAAGACAACTAGTTAGCAAGAAAATTATATCGAAGGATAAAATTAGGTTAAGTTTTGATGATGCTAATTTGTTAATTTTATAAAATTCTTAAGCATATGAAAAACCGACATTCTCTCGACCCACTCATAATAATTGACGAGGGGAAAAACTGTCAAATAGAAATTTACGTAAATTTAAAAAAAATACATGGCCATCAACTAGAAATTCAAAAAAAGTTTTACACAGAAAAATTGATGGGGGGAGGGGGGGTTAAAAAACAAACATTCTGGTGACTACAATAATGAAATTCCCATAAGCATATTAAATACTTCTAGAATTGGAATTTATTATCAAGCTTGAAGGACAAGTCTGACGAACCCCAACCCGTCTTTTAAGCAAGAATTTTGTCAAAATTTGCTCTAGAACATCACTTTTAACCTGTCATTCAAGGGTCACGCTTGCCTGCAGGCTTGGATGCCACACGTCGCTGAGAATGATATTACAGCAATTTAAAATATTTAAGCTTGCCTTAGTCACTTAAATTAGAAATCTGATAGGAATTCTCTTATGCCCGTATCACACTAAAGATTTAGCACAAGCTTTTAGCGCAACTGTTTCACTAAACCTGTTCTATCTGCAACTGTTGCATTAAAATACTGTGTGATAGATTGTTTTTCTATCAATCTTTAACTGCAACTTTTCCCATTCTACATGGGAAAAGTTTCACGTAAAGTTTGTGTTGCACATAATTGTCCAATAGCAGGGCAGGTTTTGGCTCACGTGACTCGCGATCGAGCAAGGAAGATCACGTGATCGAGCAAGGAATAAAATATGGCCGCCAACATGGATCCGTGGACTAACGAAGAAATTTTAAATTATTTTATCGACGAAGTTACAATTCGAGAAAATCTGTGGAACCGCACTCATGACTATTAGAAAAACAGGACGTTAAAGCGGTTGACTTTTAAACAGATAGGGGAGATAATGAGTGAGAAATGGCCTCATTACCAATCTTCTTTTACTAGCGGTAAGTAAGATTTTGCATGTCTTTTATACATTTCTTATCCGTAACAACTTAATAATTATTTATAGTATTGCCACGTTTGATATAATTTCAAAATAATTCTATTTAATTGTGGATCTTTTCGGATCATTGATATGGATTCATATCAATTGTCATTTTTATCGCCAAACTTCGCCAATGTTTGTCAACAGAAATAATCTTCGTGCATAGGATATTGCACTGAAACAAGTTACAATTTTTTTTCTGTATTCGGAAAACAATCAATCAGAATTTTTAATCATGTAGTAATAACTTCTTATTTAACAAAGTTAATTGTATTGAAAGCCATTAATAGTCTACCCTGCTTTACCATTATTGTTCAATAATGCAAGAGATATTTTTAATTCTAAGATTTTAAGTATTGTGGTTGCATTGATTTACTGTACTGACACTAGTATTTATCGTAAGCTAAATTACTACAATACCCTAGATACCCATTTTCCCTGCGGGTTGAGTTTTCCCTACGGTTTGAGTGAAAACCCACCCAGACTGGGCGTTTTACAAAAAAACTGGGTTTTTTACAACCCTGGCTTGTGATTTTGCTCCTTCTGTGCTCGTTTGCTAAGTGTACACTCCCATAAAGAAAGATTTAAAACCTTTTTTTTTTTACTTTTTCTCTAATCCTTTTATGAGCAAATAATAAATCAGTATTTTGTTAATACATTCATATTTAAAATAGCTAATGTATACACCTTTTATTATATTGCAGATGCATTGATGGAAAAATTAAGAAAGCTGAAGAGCTACTATCAGCGAGAAAAGAAGAAATTGAAGATGGTGAAAAGTGGTTCTGGATGTTCAGGTTTTACTTCCAGATGGGCCCATTTCAATAAGCTGCAATTTTTAGATGGGATTCCTGTCGCAGAAGTAAGCTTCTGCACACTTACATCTTCAGAAAATCAAGATATTTTGAATTCAACAGAACAAGGAGTGGTAGTCATTGAGGCAAGTTTGTATTGTGTTACACAGATTATATAACTATCTTAACCCTCTAAGCGTTTGAACCGTATTTTTCCATACTCAAAAATTTACGCCAAGTCCAACATGTTCATTTTTCAGATCAGTATAGTTTGTTTAAATTTTTTCCTCCTATAATTCTATAATACTCATTCAATTTTAGGAAATAGAGGAGAATCACAGCCAGGGTTCGTTGATATATTATATATCAATCGATATATATCATGATATATATTTACAAACTTTATGTTTGAAGACGATTTCTTAGCTGTAGAACCCTTTGATTTGGTGGGACACTATTAAAATTGAACAGCCACTAAAACAAAAAATTTCTAACTTAGTTAATCAACTGTTTACTGTTTCACCAACTACAGCACCGTTAGAATTTTCTCTAGCTTTGGTTTAGTTCAGTCTAAATTGCGCAAAAGGCTAGGAACTGAGAAAGCGGAAAAACTTATGGATCACTTATGATAGTAAACATTCAGTTTACATGCAACCGAATAACAACAATAATAACACTTACATTTTTGTTTAAATTTTTGAACAAAAATAAATAAATTTCATTTTGTGTTTAAAGTTTTGTTAAAGAAATAAAACATTCTTAAAATTTGAGAGTTTTATAGTTTGTGTTTTGAAAGAGAAAAATGTTTAACTTAAAATTTTGTTACGAGTGCTTAAAAAAAAGAAAAAAAAATTATTTTATTTATAATTATATATATAAAATTAAGTACTATTTTATATTAGAATAATGTTTTATATTAGTTTTTATATAATGTGTAATATGTATTGGTGTTTAAGTTGTATTAAATCTGTAAATATTTATCATCAGCAATAAGTTGACAATTTTGAAAATATTGGATATATATCAAAATATCGGATATTTTCGATATTTTGGAACCCTGATCACAGCTCTCATTTTTTAATTTATTATTACATTTCAATATTTCATTTTAATGTCTATTTTTTACAGGATACAGAAAGTGAATTTGGGGAATTTACCCAATAATCGGTTACTGCAGTCAATGAAAATGCAGTAATGAATAGCCCCCAGACTAATAAAAGGAAAGTGATGGAAACTTCCTTAATTCCCCCTAAAAAAAAGGAAAAGTGTGGATAAGCAAATATCCAGCACGTTGGAGCAAGCCAAGAAATTAATGGCATCTATAAATGAGGATAAAGACGATGTCGATGATGCCTTTTTTAATTATCTGAGATGTAGATTTAAAAGTTTAAAAGATGTAAACTTAAAAGAAAAGGCAAGAGTTGAAATCCAAGATGTTATCAATAAATATTGCATGGCAGACTTGAATAATAATAAATAATTTTTTAAATAAATTTTTTACTTCATGTTTCATTTTATTGATTTCATTGACCATAATTTAATTTTACAAATAGCTGGTATGTTGCATATAACTGGTATTTATAGGTATTTTGGCATTTGAAAAATATATAGCAGTAGTATACAGCTCAGATTCAAAAAATTATAATAATTGAGAAAAAGTAATAAGAAAGAAATTATTTTCCATTTATTTATTTATGATACTAAGTAAATGCAATTAAATTTCTTATAAATTAAAACTGGAATGTTTAGATAAGATTTTAACATTTACAAAATTTAAAATACAATAAATTAGGTATACAACAGCTTTCTGAAAAACACCAAAATATTAGAATAAAATTTAAATTGGTTCAAAATATTAGAATATTTTATTTTACGCAAAAATACCTTATGAATATGAAGTAAATGGTAGTCCAAGGAGGATTTTCTTGGAGTTTTTTCTTCATTATACCCCATAAGTTTTCGATGGAATTAATGTCTGGTGAGTTTGGTGGCCAAGGAAGTACCTTAATTTTACGTTGGCGGAACCAATTCTTAGTTGACACCGAGATATGCGGTGACGCTAAATCTTGATGAAATATGAAATCATCTTCAAATAAATCTGATGATGGAATCATGTAATATTCCAAAATTTATTGATATATCTGAGAGTTAACCTTTTCGTAGATGTCCATTTTTTTAATATTGTGTTAGTATTTTACTAACGCTTGATTGCGCACAATATAAATAATTCACTATATAACATTGATTTTTACTGTGCCGATACAAATCAACCATACGAAGTTTAATAGATTCAGGAATATTACTCACACGACCCATTTTAAGACGAAAAAGCAAACAAACTGCAAAAAGAATACTGATTTTAAATAAAATCGTCTAAATTTAATCAATGCCACCAGTTATGAATTGGGGATAATTAAAGGAGAATTAATGTGAAATATTCTAATATTTTGAACCACTTTAATAAATATTCTAATATTTTGACTTTTCAAAATAATTTTTTTTCAATTAATCTTTTCAAAAATATTAATTTTAAGATAATAAATAAGTTTGATCAACCAACAATAAGTTCTTAATAAAAATATCGTTTGCATATTTGCATTAAAACACATTAAATTACCAAATGATATTTTCAATTTGTAAAAAAATGTAATTATTCTAATATTATGAATATGAGCTGTACTAAAATCTGAATGTAATTTATCTGAATTTTTTTTATTTCACACTTTTTTGTGCTAAGAATGTTGCTAGAAACTAATCTTTCCATTTGTACCACAAAAGATCAGATTCATATGGGTAACCCAATTTATATGGGTACAGAAAAAAGAAATCAAATTATTTTGGTACTTGGCAAAGTTATGTTCTAACATAAAATAATAATGGTCGTTCTAACCCCTCTTTTGAGACTAAGTTTTCGTATGCTGTTTTCATAATTGAAACCAGTGCAATTATTATTTACAAGTTATACAGAACAAAAAAAATTTCAACCTTAACTTTGAACAAGTTACATTTATTAAAAATTAAATTCAATGTAAATTGCACATTTGCTCTTGCCATGGAACAGATCCTACGGAGTTGAAGTAATTGCAGAATTTCTCCTGGATCAGTCTTGCAACAGCGCTGGATTTATGTGAAGTTTTTCGCAAATTTATAAAATTATTACTTGTAGCTCGCCAGTCACCTGTTGCTATATCAGAAGTAGATATATCTTCCACATCAATGCTTCCTGCTGGCAAGTAGCTGTTCGAGTTCTTCACTCTCAGGAAATTATGTAAAGCACATGTAGCTAAAACAAAAAGTCTCGCGTTTGGCACTGAAGATGTTATTTGTGTATGAAAAATCCGGAATCTTGCTGCTAATATACCAAAGGCATTTTCGGAAACCCTACGGGCTCGCGATAATCTATAATTAAAAATTCGTTTTTTTCTTTCCAAATTTTTACCAGGATATGGCTTCATTAAACTGGGGCCTAAAGGGAAAGCATCATCTGCAACAATTACAAAGGGAACCTCAACATCAGTTCCTGGGAGAATGTTCGGACCAGGGTTGTTTAGAGCTTTTGCATCTAGAGCCTGTTTAAATTTGCTCTTTGCCCATACTCCACCATCACTGATCCTTCCATTTGTCCCAACGTCAACATATACAAATTTCAAATTTGCATCGACCAATGCCAGAAGAACAATGCTGAAGTACCCTTTGTAATTATAGAATGCAGAACCACTACCAGGAGGTGGCATAATTTTAATGTGCTTCCCATCCATAGCACCAATGCACATGGGAAAGTTCCACATTCTATTGAAGTCAGCAGCTAATGCTTTCCATTCAGTTTCATTACTGGGGCAATTTAGATAATCATCTTTTAAAACGGTAAAAATTGCCTTGCATACTAGTGGCAATATTCCAGAAATGGTGTTTTGAGCAATGCGAAAGTGAAAACTTAATGATTGCTGCGTTTCAGCTGAAAAATAAAGATAAATACCGTCAGTAAAGAATCAGACACAGGTAATGCTTAAAAGAAAAACATTTTAGCAATTCTCTTTTAATGATCCATAGGTGTATTTTTTCATCTAAAGATCTGTCTTAGTAATTTTGTTCATGATTATAGATTTTGTGTGACCAACTTGATCACTTCTGGGGTAATTATCGATCAGCAACAAATTTGATTAAAATAGATTGCCATAATATATATTATATAAATCAAAGTATTAAAACCGAAATACACTAGAATATGTAAAAGTACATGTGTATGTTAGTATCGACCATATTTATACTACCTAAAATAATTAATCCTACTTATACTTTATTGTATGCAACTGTGTTTATATTCTACAGTCCTGCCCATCATACTCATTAAATCATGATAATGATAATCTTGTACTAGTCTTTAATATCAATATTAAGATTTTAAAAAAAGCAATGTTTATAAAAAGTCTATATCTTTACCTGTAGCCAAAATGTAATAATAATTCTACACAGTTCACATGATTATATTTAGCTGCCAGATAAAGAGCAGTTGTACCTTCTTTCATGAAATTCAGATGAGGAGCATTAAAACCTTTAAAATAATTATGGTCTTCCATAAATAAATGCATTAATATGTTCTCCAGCCTCAAGTAATGCTTTCAAACACATATAATGGCCATTTTTAGCAGCTAAGTGTAATGCTGTACTTCCGAACCCATCTTTGGCATTAACATTTGCTCCATACTGAATTAACATTTTAACACGCTTCACAAGTCCATTCGCTGCAGCAAATTGAAGAGGCGTCAATGACTTTTTAACAGAACGTAATACTACTTTAAGTTTCCTGTTTCTACATATCCACTTGAAACTAAAAGTTCAGCAATCTTTTCAACATTCCCTGTCTTAGCAGCGTCAAAAAGAGCTTGTTCCTTTTCAACTTCTATTTTGCAAGCCACAGTTTGATCCTATAAGAAATAAAGTTCAGATTTTAACATTCTTTTCAACATTAATAATAGTAATTTTTTTCTTTTTTACAAAGTAAAGCTGATGAAATATCAATACAACATTGAAGTGAATCTATAATATATTCTTGAAAAAAAATCTAAATCTGATTCAACTAGCGCAGAGTCACGCGTTTACTACAAAATCCGTTTTTTGTCATTTATTGTAATACATTAAAAAAAACTTATGTAAGTAAAAACATAAAGTATCAATGATTTAAACAGGAAAAAAGTACATGAGGCTGATGAGCTTGCAATAAGAGCCTGATCACATTAGTATCATTGCCCAATTCATTATACATTAGTACAAAAGGTAGATTTCATTGAGTATATATACAGTAATCAAATCACTAAAATTATCACTCTTTTTTAAAATTATTTTTTAAAGACAATTTGATAGTGTATTATTTCCAGAATTTTAAATTATAGATGAAAGTAATTCTTTTAATTTTCTTTCTGTTCGAGGGTAGTAAAATAGTCTGAAGTGAATTTTTCATATAGCAGGTGGAATCTCAATGCAATATTGAAATGAATTTAAAATCTTTAAAAAAAAATACTAAAACCATGAAATTCAGACGTCAATTTATATAATAAACTCAATAATAATACTTCAGTGCTAATAATCAGGATGGAATGACAGTATGAAGGGAATGGAAAATTAAAAAATCTACTACTTAAGCCGACTAATAAACAAGTAAAATTTTCATAACTTCATTTCCATATAATATTGAATTATTACTAAATTTCAAGGCTAATTTTAACAATTTACTGTAGAGCTGTTTATTTTATAGGAAAAAGAGTAGAAATCTCCAAGCAAGAAATTAATTTGATCAACAGAAATTATTCAACAAGGAATTTTACTTCATAGGCTTATATTGCAATTATTTTCTTTGGTGACACTTAATAACAATGCAAAAACAAAATATATGCTAGTGCAAATTGTCAAAAGGTCATCACTCATTGGTTTCAAACTTATCCTTGAACTAATGATTTTCCTTTAATTGATAATCGGGAAAAAAATGTAAAATTTTATGTAAAATTTTATGAAAAATTATAGATGAATAACACTAGCCAACTGTGAGAGTGTAACAAAAACGAAATGAGTTGTTCTGTACAAAATCGACCACGCTGATCACGAAAACGACCATTAAAATCCCTGATTAGCTCTAGTTTTCGATATATTAGGGGGGAGTCGTATCAGTTAATGATAAGCATTTCCTTTGAGCCTTCCCGATATTGCTTTCGAAATTCCGCGGATGGTAAAGAAACATGACGTTATCTTCTTACGAAAACACGCAGCAACATAAAATCATACAATGTGAGTTGAATGATCTGGTAAGAGATCTACAATTACCTAAAAGTAAAGCCGAAATGTTGACGTCTAAACTGCAGCAATGGAACTGTCTTGACCAGATGGTAAATGTGACTGCATTCCGTGACCACCATACTCCCTTCCTTCACTGTTTCAACAGTGAAAATAATTTGGTATTTTGTAGTAACATAGATGGTCTCATGGTAGGTATGAAAATTGACTACAAAATTGATGAATGGAGACTGTTCATCGATTTATCAAAGTTAAGTCTAAAAGCTGTCCTTCTGCATAATGCAAATGTGTTTCCATCTGTTCCGATTGGTTACACAGCTTACATGAAAGAAACGTATGAGAACATGAAGCAACTGTTATGCACAGTAAACTATGACAAGTTTAAGTGGCAAATTTCCTGTGATCTGAAAGTCATTGCCATATTACTTAGCCTGCAACAAGATTATACCTAATTCTGTTTTTTTTTGTGTGTGTGTGTGTGTTTATGGGACAGCCGTGCAATGGCACGTCACTACAGACAGGAGGATTGGCCTGTGAGTCAATCATTTAAACCTGGAACACACGATGTTTTATAAGAACCACTCGTCGAATCAAGCAAAATTATACTCCCTGCTCTTCATGTAAAACTGGGCCTTATGAAAAACTTCGTAAAAGCGATTGATAAGACTGGGGAAGCATTTTTGCATTTGTCTACGAAATTTCCACGTGTCAGTGAAGCCAAAAAAATAAAAGAGGGGGTTTTCGTTGGTCCACTGATACGCAAATTGTTTAAGGATGAACATTTTAATAATATTCTCAAAGGTGATGAGAAGTTAGCCTGGGATTCCTTTGTTCAAGTGTCCAAAAACTTTCTTGGAGATAATAAGGCAGAAAACTATAAGGATCTCGTGGAAAATCTTCTGCAATGCTACTATAGACTGGGGTGTAACATCTCTTTAAAGTTATACTTCTTACATTCACACTTGGACTTTTTTCCCCGAAAACTGTGGTGCTGTTAGCGACGAACATGGCGAACGCTTCCACCAAGAAATTTTGGACATGGAAGAAAGATACCAGGGAAAGTGGAGTAAATCAATGTTAGCGGATTACTGCTGGACGCTCATCAGGGAATCACCAGCAACAGAATACAAAAGGCAGGCAAAGCGATTGCGCCATTAGTGAACTTCCTCCGAGGGAGAACTATAAGGTAAATACATGCATAAGCTTTGAAGGGCAATTCTGAAAAGCTTCAATAACTAAAAAAACAAGAGCTAAACTTGCATTTTCCTTATCATTTCCGTGTTCAGCACCTTTGAAAACATAAAGATGAACTGTTTTCCTCAATGTTACAGAAAAAAAGTTAAATTTTGTTGGCTAGTGTAATCAATTGAATGCCCGTCCAACCGTTAAGTTATACAGGAAATCTGTTAACTAATCGTCCCGAGCGCAATCCTCCTCAACTGGGACACACTGGCTCAAGGACACCGGGGCCTCCAACCCCAGCCCCTAAGCCGAATACCGTCTGATAACAAAACTGTTTCATTAACAAAATTGTTTTTTAAAATTTAGCAGTTTAGTGGCAACCATCATTCCTATGAACCCTTTTCCTTATTTTTTTCTTTCTTTTCCTTCTTCTTCCTGTTATTTTTTTGCTTATTTTTACAGATTGCATTATAATGCTTGCAATATCATTTCACAATTATTACCATTTCACATTATTTCTTTTTCATAATTACATCAAATTTATATAGATACATATCAACATGACAATACAATTTAACCTGACAATTACGTAAATACACCCACATAAAAACAATTTACTCTAATACATTCACATACGTACAATATTATAAATTTCTATTGATACAAACTTAAATATTTAATCTTGACCTTCTATTAAATCATAACAATACAATTTAACCTAATTATTTACACAATTATACATTTGTTTACACTATTGCCTATACACTAACTTTTGTGTAATTTCTAAAACATTACCAAATATATAAACATTTTTACAGCTACAGTGATTAAATAATACTTTACCAATACAATATATTGATTTTTTTTTACAAACTTATATAATTAACCATTCTACTTCTTACATACATTTATTTACTTGCAATACTGTGTAACCTGCATCAAAAACTTGCACGTTATCTGCAAGCCTGCAACAGAAGAATACTGCTATGTGGCATGAGAGAAGTGGATACAACTATCCATAAGAATACCGACCACCTTCCTAATAAAGCCTCTACAGTGAAAGTCGCAAAAAAACTTATGTTTCGTCCATGTTCTAACAAACGTTGACAATTTATTTCTTAGGTCCCTGAACTGCTGGCAGTCAAATAAACAATGGTCTGGCACAGTGGTCTCTCCACAGGTACACATATCTGATTTTTGGTGAAATCTACTTTGATATTCCCCAACACATCCATGAACCGTTATAAATTGATTAATCTTAAAGTCACGCATTAGTCTTTCTTCTGTTACTTCCTTGAATATTTCATAGACTCTTCTTTCTTTTAGACTTTCATTCCATTCTTCTTGCCATAGTTTCTTTTCATACTCTTTCATTTTAATTTTGACTGATTTTCTAGTTTGTTTATACTGGACTCCTATTTCCTCCATTTCTGTAGCATTTTAGCTACTTGGTCTACCTCCTCATTGTCTGCTATACCCACATGGGCCTTGACCCAATGCAGATATACAGTCATATTTTCTTGTATAATTATATTCTTTATCTCATGTACTATATCTCCTCTATAGCTTATTGCTCTTAGCGCTTCCAAACCACTCTTTGAATCTATAAATATATCAAACGGTGATTTTTTTCTCTTTCATTCTTTGAATTGCCAATCGTAACGCTCGTAGTTCCGCTACATAAGAGTTCCCACCTGCAATTCTCTCTTTCAATATTTCTTTATTTCCTTCTTCATCGTGAATCACCACACCTGTTCCTACTCTACCATCTTTTTGGGATCCATCTGTATAAATACTCACCTTCGTTTGAGGGTGACGATCAATCGACCAGTTCAGGCACTTTAAATTTTTTATGCTAACTTTTCTAGTCACTATGGTCTCACAATTATCCGTATTGAACACTTCTCCGTTTATATCATATTCTTTTCCTTCATCATAAATTCCATATATTATACTGTTAATTTTAGCTCTTATATTTAACGGAACACAGCCCGCCAATACATTTAGGGAATCAGTCGCCACTGTTCGATAACATTTAGTTATATTTAACAAGAACGATCTCTGAATTTGTTTTAACTTGCAATTTAAAAATTTGACATCTCTATACCATACTTCTGAAGCGTAGAGTATTATTTTCTCTATTTCCGTTTTATAAATTTCTTTAATAATATTTGGAGTAATTCCCCAAATCTTTTTACTAATTCTTGCTAGCTTGTAAATAAATTTGACTGCTTTTTCTTTAACCATGTCTAAGATGTTTTAGAAAACTCAATGTACTATCAATTTTTACTCCCAAATAAATAATTTCAGCATTGTACTTTAAAAATTTTCTTTTAACTTAATTGGCGGCTTCCTTTTTATCTTCCCCTTACTGGGTATAATTGTATATTCGCATTTTTCAAAGCTGAAACTCAATTCGTTTCTATCCGCCCACTCGCTACATATTCTCAACGGCTCAGTTGCAAGTTCCGCAAATTTGTATACAACTTGATTTCGCACAATGATCATCAAATCATCCGCGAACGCCTGAATAAAATAGTAGTTCCTGTAAATTTTATCATTCAGAATCTCCTTGATTATAATTAACCAAAGTATGGGCCCAAGGAAAGATCCCTGCGGGATCCCAATATTGTATTCATACTGTGTTTTAACTTAATTTTTCTATCAGTTAAATAATTAACAATCATCTTGTACAGGTATTTATCTAGTTTAAACTTTTTTAACTCTCTTATTATACTTTTTCTTACGTCCAACGAGATAAGACACGTATGTTCATTTCTTTCCTTGTTTTCTTTTATCTTATTCATAATATTACCCAGTGCGTGTAAAGTACTTTTCCCTCTACGGAATCCGTACTGTCCTTCTGAGAGTAAACTCTTATACAGGAAATCTCTTATACAGGAAATGTTTTTATGTGGGTGTATTAGTATGTGGGTGTATTATGTGGGGGTTAGTAGGTCCCCTATTGTTTATTTTCCAGATGCATTACCAATCTATTTGTCAGAATTATGTCCAATATCTTGCCCATTATGGGAATAAGGCAGATTGGACGGTATGACCCTGCTTCTGCTCTATCTCTTCCCTCCTTCGGGAAATAGATCACACTTGAGATTTTCCATGATCTTGGGAAGTAAGCCTCTTTTAGGCATTTGATATAAAGATCGCACAGTATTGTTTTATCTATTTCATGTAAGGACATTATGACACCCAATGTTAGGCCATAGTAGCCTGGGGCTTTATCTTTAGCCGTGGTTTCCATGGTTAAATCAATTTCTTCAACTGTAATTTCATCACCTTTATCCACCACAAATTCTTCTTCATCACTATCTTCCATTATTTGCTCTTTCCCAAAGTGATACTTAGCTAACACCTCATCAATCTCTTCCTCTGTTTCTCTTAATGTGCCCTCACAATCCAGGACCGCATCCATTACAATCTGTCTTTTATCTTGGATAATATTCTTAACCACCCCATGCGTATCCTTAACTGTTAATTTTTCGAGGAATTCTTTAAAATTGGTTCTCTTTGCATTTATAATCATTTTCTTGTATTTGCTTCTCTCCCGTTTATACTTTATCATCCACTTTTCTCGTTCATCTTTATCTGTTATCTTTTGGTATCTTCTTCTTAGGGCCCTAACTTGGCTCCTTTTCCCTGTTAATTTTTCATTCCACCATGGTGCTCTATATGTTGGGTCCTTTCTAACTTTCCTTTTATGTTTCTTGTAAAGCCCTATTATTATCGCATTTAGCTTCTTGATACTCTCATCAATAGACATTTCAGTAATTACCACTTTCAGGCTCTCCAACTTTCTCCTAAGGTTAATTCTAAATTCCAACCAATTTAAATCTTGGATTTTCCATCTAGTAACGTAGCCACTAGTTCTATTTCCACTATCTCCGATGTCGAATGTAATCGCATTATGATCTGTATTCTGATAATCATCTTTAACAGTCCAATTTAATATTTTGTCCTCATCAATACCAAATGCAATTGTGACATCAGTCCAACCTTGACCAAACGGTCCGTCGAAAGTTGGCCTACTATATGGATTATTTCTTATAATTTCATCATTACGAATCACCATATTTACAATATCCAATCCCCTATTGTTAGTAGGTCCCCTATTGTTAGTAGGCCCCACAGGTTAGATCTGGCATTTAGATCTCCCTTTACCACTATCCTTTAGTTATTAAATTTCTCTATTATAGCTGTAAGCTGCCCCCAATGTGATTCCATACGTGCAATTTCTCCGCCTGCCGGCGGTAAATAGATGGTAATGAATATGTACTCTGTTTCGTGACTACCACATTTTATAGCTATAATATGGTCCGTGACCAATATATTCTGATATCTAATTCTTCTTTTAAGAGCCATTGCTACTCTCGGATCCGTTCCATATTGTACAATTTGATAACTACAAGGAAAGCCAATTACCTCATGTTTGTTGCCTTTTTTTAACATATGGCTCATTAATAGATATTATGTCGTTTCTCACAACTTTTTGAGCATAGGTGTCTCCATCTATCTTCCTCTACATACCCCTATGTAATCCCCTAAGGTACTGTGTATGGCCTTGTTGCTTTATAAACATTTGATATAGTGTTCCAACATCTTTCAAAATTACCTCTCTTTCCTGTAGGCTTAGATTTAAAAGCATTCATTATTCTATCTAAGGTTTCTTTAGCTACTATGTCTGAGTTACTATATATGCCCTCATAATCTTTTAATCCAATCCCCCTATCCTTTTCCTCCATTTCTCTAACTTCCTCTGTTGTCTCTGTTAATGATTCTCTCGACGTAACAGACATCATAAAGGAGTTTATGGGAAAACAAATAAACCAGTCTTCACATACCCATTAATCACATATATGTAACTGCACCGATATCTATTTCAGCTACCCGTTTACTTTTACAGTTTTATTCAGCTGCAGATATACTTCTAGCAAAATTCAGAACAATGATACTTTATAAATATGGCACCTAGGTGCAGAATAATGATCAATCAAAACTCTAAGAAACTCTGCTATGTACAAATACACAGAAAAACAATATGAATATTTAGGTTTTTATCCTACCTATTCACAAAGAGCAACACCTCTATCAATGCGAGTTCAACTTATTTCCCTTGATGTCCCTGACTTGCCCTTGGCACGCTCCAACGTCTGTCCGCAGATAAGCCATAGATGCCAGCCGGAAAGGAAGACGAGCTCGCCGCAGCTCACTCTGCTCCTCACCGTACACCTCTATCAATGCGAGTTCAACTTATTTCCCTTGATGTCCCTGACTTGCCCTTGGCACGCTCCAACGTCTGTCCGCAGATAAGCCATAGATGCCAGCCGGAAAGGAAGACGAGCTCGCCGCAGCTCACTCTGCTCCTCACCGTACGTAAGGCCTAGGTCGAACTTTGCTTCTAAGATTAATTCCTACAAATAATATTCAGCTCACACGAATAAAAGTTGTATCAATATGAAGCTCACCACTGTATCTTCAATATTATCCACAAATCAAGTAAAAATAAACTGTTTTATCACAAGAAAACATTTCACATTCAAGACCGTTGAAATTTCCCACCTACACACTCGAAAGCTGTGTTGCCACCTTTTAAATTATAGATGAGAATAATTCTTTAATTTTTTTTTTCTGTTCGAGGGTAGCAAAATAGTCTGCAAGTGAATTTTTCATATAGCATGTGTAATCTCAATGCAATATTGAAATTAATTTATAATCTTTAAAAAAAATACTAAAATCATTAAATTCAGACGTAAATTTATGTAATAAACTCAATAATAATACTTTAGTGCAGGATTAGTGTCAATCAGGATGTAATGACAGTATGAAGAGAAAGGAAATTTTAAAAATCTACTACTTAAGCAGACTATTTAACAAGTGAAATTTTCATAACTTCAAGAGAAACTTTAAGAAAAGAAAAATCAAAATATCATTTAAATTTTGTGTAACTTAAAGAATTGTCATACATACTGTGAGCTGTTTAAATCTAGGCACTTCCTAAATTTTAACAAGCAGCATACTATTAACAAATTTTTAGGACCAGATAATGGAAGAATAATCAGGATGCTGTGTCTTTGATGTCTGAGACTAGAGAAACTTTAACAAGTAAAATTTTCATAACTATTAAACAAGGACTATTAAACAAGAAAAATTTTCATAACTTCATTTCCATATAATATTGAATTATTACTAAATTTCAAATTTCATGTTTAATTTTAACAATTTACTGTAGAGATGTTTATTTTATAGGAAAAAGAGTAGAAATTTCCAAGATCAACAGAAATGATTCAACAAGGAATTTTACTTCATAGCCTTATATTGTAATTATTTTCTTTGATAACACTTAATAACAATGAAAAAGCAAAATATATACTAGTGCAAATTGTCAAAAGGTCATCACTAATTGGTTTCAAACGTATCCTTAAACTAATGATTCTCCTTTAAGTGATAATCGGGGAAAATGTAAAATTTTATAAAGCATTACGTATGCACATCTCTCGCATATTTACAGAGCAGACTAAGTGATATTCTATGAGAACTGGTTAGTTATACCAGTGGAACAAAGTCTGATCAATGGTAATTTTTCAAGAGAAACTTTAAGAAAAGAAAAATCAAAATATCATTTAAATATTGTGTAACTTAAAGAATTGTTAAATATACTGTGGGCTGTTCAAATTTAGGCACTTCCTAAATTTTAACAAGCATCATACTATTAACAAATTTTTAGAGCCAGATAATGGAAGAATAATGGGGATGCTGTTCTTTGATGTCTGAGAAACTTTAAGAAAAGAAAAGTCAAAATATCATTCAAATTATACCAGTTAATTATACCAGTGGAACAAAGTCTGATCAATGGTAAATTTTCAAGAGAAACTTTAAGAAAAGAAAAATCAAAATATCATTTAAATTTTGTGTAACTTCATGTGAAAGTATTGTCTTCGTGTGAAAGAATTGTCATACAAACTGTGGGCTGTTCAAATTTAAGCACTTGCAAAATTTTAACAAGCATCATACTATTATCAAATGTTTAATATTATGTAACGGAAGAATAACCAGGGTGCTGTTCTTTGATGTCTGAGAATGTGGGTTTTAATTCTCTCATTAGAAAGGATGTTTATTGTATTAAGAATCGAGTTAAAACAGTAGGTTTAATAAGCTCTCAGTTTCAAAAGATAATGGTAGCACTCGCCCAATGAAGGAACTATTAATTCAGGTGATACTATTGTTTGGATAAAAAGATTTTTCTACTGCATCATTAAAATTTTGAAAAATTTCATGCACCAATTCACAGATAACTCTTAATCATTTTTCATCCTTCTTGTGCATGACTCTTTTCTCCTTAAAAAAATTCATTAAAATTTTCAGTCGATTTAAATAAAAAGTTAAATAGTCGATTCGAATAAAAAAAACCTCGATTTTCTTACTAACAGTTTAAATATTTTAAAAAGAGGGAAATTAATTAAGAAATAAAGACACATTGGTGAAAAATACTACTTCTGATTTTCATGTAATACGGGGCACAATGGAAACAAATTGCAAAATTGATGAAATAACACTTTCTTTCAACTTTTTCATAGCAATCTTTACGTTGATATTCTATTTTTTTTTAAGTTTAATCCAAATAATTTTTTTCACAATTTTATAACAGATATGATATATACCATGTTACCCCGAAAATAAGATCTAATCGGAAAATGGACCCTATTATGATCTTTTGGATGCTCGTAATATTAGCCCTACCCCAAAAATAATCCCTAGTTAAGATCGTCGTCAGCCAGACTTATTGTGGAGTGACAAATCGGAGTGCAATCACAACACACGGGCATTCTTGATAACGAACGGACATGGTTGTGACTTATTAGAACCTTCTACGTCGTGTGTTGTAACGGATGCTCTTAACACACACGAGTGAAATAAAGAAAAGTTTTCTGAACCTCGTGCTTACAATTTTTCGTCCCTTTTGTGTGATCGTCATTCTTAAAAGTTTTTTAATTCCACTCCTGTTTCGTAAGTCTTCAAATTAACACTTGATTTCATAATAGATTAAAAGAGAATAGTATTTTGATGAGTTCAAAAAAAAAACTATTCCGTCGAGATCAAGAAAGGGATCGTGAATGACTCCCGGGGTAAGAATCTTAAAGCTATCTGCAAAGAAAAGAAGTTCGATCTCCGAATGGTTAAAAAAAAGGTGATCAGAGTACCATAACATTAGTCAACAGGTGTAAACGGGAGTTGCTAAGAAGCGCAAATGTGGATCCGGTTGTCAAACATTGTTTCCTAATTTGGAAGACATCCACTGTAAATGGATTGCTGACAGAAGAGAAAAGGTTCTTTTTCTCCATAGGGCTGACATGAAAGCAATTACCCTTGCAGTGTTACCATAGTTTGACAACCCCCCCCCCCCTAAAAAATTCAAAGCATCACAACAATGGATGGATGGCTTGCTCCAACGATATGAACTGCCTATAAGAAGATCGATAACACTGTTCAAGCTGGAAGATACTGAAACGTGCACTTGCATTCCAGTTTTTTGTTGATGGCATCGACTTTTCTAAATACCATATCTCCAACATGAAAGCTATGGATGAAACTGCAGTGTTTATGGGTGAAGAATCTCCATCTGAAATTGATCATAGAGGTGTCTCGTCAATTTACATTCTTGATAACGAAAGGGCATGGTTGTGACTTATTTGAACCTTCTACGTCGAGTGTTGTAACGGACGCTCTTAACACACACGAGTGAAATAAAGAAAAGTTTTCTGAATCTCGTGCCTACTATTTTTCGTCCCTTTTGTATGATCATCATTCTTAATAGTTTTTTATTTCCCCTCCTTTTTCGTAAGTCTTCAAATTAACACTTTATTTCATAATAGATTAAAAAGGAATAGTAAAAAAAAACAAAAAAAACTATTAAGTCGAGATCAAGAAAGGGATCGTGAATGACTCCCGGAGTAAGAATCTTAAAGCTTTCTGCAAAGAAAAGAAGTACGATCTCCGAATGGTCCAAAAAAAAGGTGATCAGAGTACAATAACCTTAGTCAACAGGTGTACGCTAGAATTGCTAAGACGGGCAAATGTGGATCAGGTTGTCAAATATTATTTCCTAATTTGGAAGACATCCTCTGTAAATGGATTGCTGAGTGAAGAGAAAAGGTTCTGTTTCTTCATAGGGCTGATATAAAAGCATTTACCCTTGCAATGGTACCACAGTTTGACATACCCCCTCCCCAGAAATATTCAAAGCATCACAACAATGGATGGATGGCTTGCTCCAACCATATGAACTTCCTCTAAGAAGATCGATAACACTGTTCAAGCTGAAAGATACTGAAACGTGCACTTGCCTTCAAGTCTTTTGTTGATGGCATCGACTTTTCTAAATACCATCTCTCCAACATGAATGCTATGGACAATTGCTAATGCTCCAACATGCTAATAGTCCAACATGAATGCGCTCGTTCCTGTATTTAAGGAATTCGTCTGGATGGAAAGAAAGGTCCACCTTTAATGATCATTAAGAGCAAGAAAGATAGAAGCTGAAAAAGGCCTGGTGTACACAAGCAGCTATAAGGAAGTGGGTCGATTTAACACTTGTTTTGCGAGGAGGCCAAAGAGACTTATCCAAGACGCTATTCTTGAATTCAGCCAACACTCACTGCACTAAAGACATGAACTTCCTTCTAGAAAGAAGAATAGGTCAAATAGTGGCTGCCTATCTCTGGACTCTTGATATTGCAATAAACAAGCCATTAAAGGACCATTTGAGCATAGAAATCAATGACTAAACTGAAAACAGAATAGTGAGAAATCAGAGTGGAAACTTGTGAAGCCTAGCCTGCAAGGGATCGTGACTGGGTTGAAGAATTCATAGGATAAAATCACTGACAGCTAGGCTAATGCACTACAAACAGGCTGCGTGAAAAAGAAGGGCTCATTTAAGAAGAGCTCTAGGGCTAGACATGAGACTAGGGCCAATAGTTCTACAAGAAATGAAGTTGCAAAAAATTGGGACCGAAATTCAAGGTTTGGAGCTTTACGACGATGTTCCAGAACAAGATGACATGACTTTACTTGAATAAATGTAAATTTTTGTACATGAATATATCAAAAAGTGTAGACTATTTTACATGAATATAAAAATAAAAGTAGATTGTTGTAAATGAATAAATGTAAATTTTTGTGCATGAAAAAATAAGACATCCCCATAAAATAAGCCTTATTGCGTTTTTTGGAGCAATATTAATACAACACCAGGTCTTATTTTCAGGGAAACACGGTATATATATGGCTCCGAAATGCCAATTCGGGTAGTTTTCTTCCTTCTTTTCCTGTCCTCTTGTGAGGCTATACGTCGAACACATGCAAGATTCTTTATATGCACAGCTACTAAAGATGGCCAAATCTAAAAATATGTTGGCAGAGCGGCGTTGGTTATTTGAAGTTTGGTTTCATTCCATCATTGCGAGACAAACAGCTGTCGATGTGCTTTTTATATATCAAAGTATTAAGCAATCACGCTATGAAACCATCCAAGCTAGAGGATCATCTGAGAAGTTATCACCCTGATAAAATAGATAAAGATTTGAAATACTTTCAAACACTGAAAGAACGACTTCAGAAGAGACCCACGATGGACAGCATGTTTGCTTCAACATCAAAAATAGACGATGATGATTTTCGGGCGTCTTATGCGGGCGAATGTGTTATCTATCCATTTCATGAATTGAAACTATCCCAAGCTACCTGTTCAAACTCAAATATACTGAAGGAAATATACTTATCTCAAATATACTAGAAACACGTGCGTTTAGCCTTGACGCGATGATTTATATAACTGAAGTGACATTGAAACATAGCAGATGATTTAGTTTTGAGAAAGAATTACAATCATGAAATACGTGTATATTATAATTAAGAAAGTCTGAAAGTGGCATTGAAACGTAGCAGACGATTTAGTTTTGAGAAAGAATTCCGAGCATGAAATACGTGCATATACTTTTTCTATAATAATTATCAGATTTTCTGTGTTTTAATATTGAATGTGATCTCACTCCATTCAAACATTATTGATTCTTTTTCTATAATAATAAATCCTTTCAAACGTTATTGACCAGCTGTAAATTAATGCTTTAAAATGCCCAAAAAGAGGAGAGCAACTTTTAATCCTGCAGAAGTAAGGGCAAAATGTCAAAGATCGTTGAGAAATGAGTAATGTGATGGAAAAAAAAACAGAAGAGCGCGAAGCCAACAGAATTCGAAATGCAGTTAGACGAACATAAGAATCTGAAGAAAAACATTCCCAAGCGCGCGAAGCCAACAGAATTCAAAATGCAGTTAGACGCACACAAGAATCTGAAGATAAAACTTTCCCAAGAGCTCGAAGGCAACAGAATTCGAATTGTAGTGATCCAAAGCAATGAGACTGATGAAGAAACTTTTAACGCGTCGAACATACAATTGTCTTCGAGCTTCAACATCGAAAGGAGAGGAAAGCGATAAACAACGACAGCACCGACAACAAACTAATGCTATTTGCTACCGCAAAAGAATTTTAGCGAAAACTTTAGAACATCATAACATGAGGCTGATCATTGAAAAAAAATAATAACAGAGACTGAATCCCGAGCGAAGACGGGTAATATATCTAGTATATTTATAAAAAAATCGTAACTGATATTTTTACAGACAAAATAAAGTAGAAGAAAATATGCAATTTAAATCTAATAGAACATACTAAAGAATGTAGTATAGTTAATATAGTACAGTTCGTAGTTCGAAGAACATTTCTTTTACTGTATTTTAATATTTTTTTGGATAATGTCCAATCGTCTGCCGCATTAGAAAGAAAAAAAAATTTCTCAATTTATTTCGTTGCTATGCATGTAATGCAAAATTAATTTAAGGTATCACAAAAAGAAAAGAAACCACGTGATCAGCATTTAATAAATTAAATTCTAAAAATTAATATTTAAAAATTCACCAAAAATCAGAAAATGAAGCTAAAGATTCGAAAAAGATTTCATTTTAAAGGAAATTTTATGATCTTTCTCGTGATATAAATTTTATAACCCTCAAATTATTATTTTAAATGCAAACTAAAAAAAAGTTACTAAATCAGCTTAAAAATTTAATTTTAAAATATCTAAGAAGACTTTTTCAAAATTCTCTCTTATAGCACCCCCCTAAACTATAAGAAGAATCTCCATGCAAAATTTCAACCCTTTAGGTCCAGCGGTTTGGTCTGTGCGTTATCTGTCAGTCAGTCAGTTACGGAACCGCTTTATAGATTACTATAACGTTACGGAACTGTTTTACTTAATACCATTGACGGTTGACTTTCCAATATTTTTACGTTTTTTAAACACATGCTTACTTCGTGGCATTCTAAATAATCTAATACACTCAGTAATATCAATAAAATACGACTTACTGAAGTAAATATATTGCAATCTTACTCTATAATCTATACTAATAAAGGGACAGGGAGAAGTCGGATCACGTGACCGTAACTCATCCGGGCGTGCACCGATCCTCGAAAAAAAATGGCCGACGAATATACAGGAAAATCGTTGTATTTTTTTTCTCATGAAAGTACATAAATGTTACATATTTGGAAAGAGCTTCGAAAACTGATAATTTTTTCTGCGTACAATTACTCTGTTAATTCAATAGTTTTAGAGATATTTTCATTCTAAAATCACTCACTGCTGAGAAACCAAATCATCTTTTGCAGTGGTGCTGCCATCTGTCGGCAGCGACGGGAATGAAAATTGAAAAGAATTGATTTGATTTATTCACTTTGATTTAATACATTTGAGGGCTTTTTTTTTCTTTTGTGGGGCCCGAAGTACATAAATATGTTACATCGATGGCTTGAGAGTAGCTAGGCGAAGCCCGAGCTTAGCCGGGCTTCGCCCGGCTAGTACAAGATATACGAGAAACATCAATAAACCACATGCGAAAAATAACATAAACAGTTAGAAACTGCGAAAAACAGTTGCAGTATATTTACTATTCCCAATTCTTCAATCCAAAATAAAAAAATAGGAAAAGTTCGACTGAGATAATAATATATGTAGAGCATTAACTGAGCCGCCATGTGAAAAAAAATGTTTGTTTACGTTCGTCAGCTCTTTAAACGGCCAATCAAATGAAGTGGCTTCGGAAAGAATGAAAAATTTCAACACTTCTGTTTTTTTTAATAAACACGTGTGATACATCGTTAGAAAGAGGAAATTTGAAATTATATAATGATTGAAAAAAGTAAAAATTGATTTTTTCGTCAAAATTCACTTACCCGGTCCCCATAAGCCTTTCTGCTTGAAACGTCATGAAGTGACGCCACGCTTAAGCACCACCCTCTGGTAGGCAAAACATTCGGCATTTTGCATCGTGTGAATGTTAGCAAAGGTCTACTTAAATATTTGCATATCTTTGTGAAACCACTTATTGATTTAAATTATCATTACGGTAGTGAGTTATGTAGCTTATGGTTGCACATTCAGGTTTTCAAAAGGATCTGATGTTGACATGTATCGTTTTCCGAAGGATAAAAAAAAATACATATGTGAATAAAACCTAATTAATAAAAATATACACTTCAGACTGGCACATTTTGCCAAGATTATGTATTTCATAAATCAGACAGCATTCTATGCAAACTGCATCTCAACACTTAAATATTGCTTTTATAGCAACATTTTCTTTTTACTTAATTAAAATGTATTTAGAACAAAATATATTTAAATTATATTTACGCAAAAAGTTTAACTTAAAGAATATACAAATCTTGTTTAGGTACATGACCAAAAACTTTATATAGATTAAGCTATTTTAAATTAATGAAGAGGAATATACACCTATGGCAACTTATGATAACATACATAGACAACAAATATATAAAACATCTTTTAAGATATAAAAATTTATTCTTGATAAATAAACTCTCGATAATATTTTTTATAAATTTATGATAAACCACGGAAATATTATTATTGAAATTTTCACAAATCTTTTGTATTTTCCCTTTTTTAAAAAAGAGCATTTATTTATCAAAATATTCAGAACAATTTAATATAAATACCTAGAAATTTAAATAAGTTAAACGGAAAAGTATTTTTAACTAAATACACTGAAGTGCCACTAAATTAGGGATACCTACCTAGTAACTAGTTGGGCGTCCTCTGGCCTTGATAACGGCTGCCACACGACGAGGCATAGATTCAACAAGTTTCTGGAAACGTTCCACGGGAATGGCTTGCCAAATATTGGCTAAAGCTGTCCATAATTCAGTAAGGTTCTTTGGTGCTGTGTGATGGCCTTTCACGCCTTGTTCCAAAACATCCCAAAGATGCTCAATAGGATTTAAGTCTGGGCTTCTAGGTGTCCAATTCATGACAGAGAAGTCAGAGGAATGCTCGTCCAACCAACCAGTAGCCAGCCGGGACTTGTGATAGGTACAGTTGTCTTGCTGGAAAACTCCATTACCGTGCGGATAACAGAACAGCATAAACGGATGGAGGTGATCACCCAGCAACTCTACGTACCGAATTGCATTGAGGGAGGTTGGTACACGCACCAAAGATCCCAAACTGTGCCACGAAAAAACACCCCAGACCATGATTTAGCCACCATGCCCTTGTACAGTTCCAGCCAGGCATGCAGGATCCATGGCTTCATGAGCCTGACGCCATATTCTCAGCCTCCCGTCGGCGTTAAGTAGTCGGAATCGAGACTCATCACTCCATGCTACTCGTTTCCAGTCCTCTATACTCCAGTCTCTGTGCTCTCTTGCCCAGGCAAGACGTGCAGCCCGATGGCGAGTATAGAGCAATGGTACTCTCGTAGGTCGACGGCTCCCGAAACCCATACGATGAAGCGAGCGTTGCACAGTCCGTTTACTGACTGTACGACTGGCACCGTCATTAAACTGGGTGGTAATTTGAGCTAATGTTTGGCTTCGCTGGCTACGTACAATACGCCTGAGCCGTCTCTCACCACGCACTGTCAAGGCTAATTGTCCTTTGCAATTTGCCCGATCGCTAGTTTTTTTTCCACCATCCATGTATTCTTGGTATACTCTTGACACTATCGACCTTGAAAATCCTAGCTGTCTGACGATTTCGGAAATTGAATGGCCCATGCGTCGCCCACCTACGATTTGTCCGCGATCGAAGGCGTCTAAATCAGGCAGATTACCCATACTGGCAATTCCAACAACTAATTCAGAACAACCACAGTACGCGCTATATATGCAGTTACCACAGCGCCCTCACTTGCGCATACATGATGCGCAGCGCTACACAATTTGCATAGGCTTTGCTATCCCTAATTCAGTGGCACTTCAGTGTATTTTCATCATTAATGCAAGTTTTAATGTTCAGGCAAGCCTTGTGCATCATTAATGCGAGCCATAATGTCAGTAAAACAGTTACATCACTGTAAACAATCAACTAAATGATCTCCTACAATGTTAATTTTAGCAATTTTTTATTGTTAATTCACTGTATAATGTGATGCATTTTATTGCTTTATCCTTTATTCCAGAAGCAAGGATAACATGATATAACAACTTAAAAAAATAGTGTATCAAGTTAAGAATTTAACTAATTAAATTAATTTTCCAGATTCAAAACTAACTTTTCAGTAAAAGGGAATCGTCATAAATACGTTATAAGAATAAAATAGATACCACGGTACAATTTACACATAATTCAACACGTGCGAAGTAAGATCAGCAAAGTTATCGACAGTTTTAAATATTTAGGGAAGTTCCATGTGAAATTATACAGATCAAATTTACAACAAACAAAGGGATCTAACATTTTTTTTCCTGGTGCAAAGTGCAAAAATCGTTTGATGTCGGATTTCTTTACAACTGGCCATAGGGAATGTCATCCTTCCATTCTTCATTTTTTTAATAAAAAGGGATATAGAAGGCAAAAGATACCCCCATCTTCTTCTTTAAAGATTATTTTATCAACGTAAGTTTGTTTACAAGATCTGTCTAAAGTACTCACATTTTATAAATTTATATCGAATTTGTGGTAAACGTGATCATAGAACGCCATGATATGTCAACGGATGTGTTGCCAACCAGCGTTCGGCATCGCAGTGTTTGTTTGTAAACAGGCACAAAGTCTATTATGCTGCATGTATGTATAAATATGCTATGTATACATATATTAATCTAAAAAATATATATAAATTAAAGAAAATCAGGATAAAAAATTAACGACACGTGCAAAATATTTATGCAAAAAATTTAAGCAATTAATTTCAATTTAATATAAATATATATTATACTATATATATATAAATGTATAAATATGCTGCATATATTTAAATTAAAAAATATGCTATATTGCTCAAATATACTAACTAAAGAGAAACAGATTAGAAAATCATGTACTTACCAATAACACGTGCAAAACCTCTGGCAATCTGACAAGTGGTCAGCAGACAAACAATCCGTGTACTGATATTTGACCCTTTTGAACCGGCCGGCTTATTATTACAGCAACCCGTAGCTCACAAGCTGTATGGTAGATATTTGTATGGTAGATTTCACAATAAATGGACAATCGCGTTTCATTTTAGCATCCGTATACATACACCCAACAGCAGCGCCCGCTCTAGCGGTTACGTCGCCCCGGACAAAAAGACAAATTGCCGCCCCTTAAGAATATATATATATATATATATATATATATATATATATATATATATATATATATATATTTTCAAATAAAGGTACATATTTTTTATTTTCGTTAAAAATCAAATCATTTTATTGAGATTTTAATAAAAGCATATATTTAGGAAGAAACATAACATACAAGAAACAAATGCGAAAGATTCAAAATCAAATTCTATACCTAAACGGCAAATGTCCAATAAAACTCTAGTGAATAATTCTCTAGTGAATAATAACACAAGTAAAATTGTAAGGCCTCAAATTGATTGTTTAATTTGTAAACAAATGCACCCGATTCATAAATGTCCAGAATTTAACAAAATGACTGTTGATATGCGATGGGAATTTATAAGAAATAATAAGCTTTGTGTGAATTGCTTTCGCAATAATCATTTTGTTAATAATTGTTTAAGTTCGGCACGGTGCCGACAGTGTTCTAAGAAGCATCATAGTCTTCTTCCTAACAGTACAAAAAATCAAAATTCAGATGATAAACAAATTGCGTGTGATGTTACTGTTGACGCATTCGTTTAAGTAAATAAAATTGTTATTAATTCGTGTGTCGTATGGTCGACAATGGTTTTGATATAATTTATTAGTCTACAGTCCATTCGAATACAACAAATTTGGGACCAGTGCAACGTATGACATTTGGCTCATATAGTTGGTCCACGTAGCCGGAGAAAAAAAATGGCACTCATTGCGCTAAATCGACAAAAATCGACATTGAAGGCTCAGATTACTAAAATAGAGACATACTTAAAAGAAAAGGAGGTAAAAGCCCCATCGTATATTTTAGCTGCTTAGTTAAAAATAAAATTAGAAAATTTATTAAAGTATCAATCAAGTTTGGATTACATTCGAATACAGTTTTTCGAGAAAGTTGATCCCGAAGAAGGTATATCGGATATTGAAGAAGAATTTTTGGATTTGGAATTTCGCATCGAAGCATTACAGGTAAAAATTAATAGTTTGATTACCTGTCAAAATAGTTCATTTATTTCAAATGGTAATAAAGATGTAAATAATAGCGTTAATATTCGACTTCCCGAAATTGTAATTCCTAAATTTTCGGGGAAAATAGAAGAATATAGTTGTTTTAAGCTGCAATTTGATAATATTATTACCAATAATTCTCATTTAGATGAAACTCAAAAATTGCAGTATTTACATTCGTCTTTAGTCGGCGAATCCAAGAATTTACAAACTGTTAATGATACATTTAAAACGCTTTTCGCAGCTTTAGATGAAAGGTATTCGAACGAACGAGTGTTAGTTGATGTATATATTAAGCAAATACTAGAATTTGATAAAATAACTTATGAGTCTTCTAAGGAATTGCGAAGTTTGATAGATATAGTTAACAAAAATTTAAGAGCACTACATACAATGGATCTTGAAAGAAATAAATTATCTGATGTTGTGTTATTAAATATAATTTTGGCTAAACTCGATAAAGAATCAAGAAAGCAATACGAGCTAAATATAACTTCCACGGAAGTTCCGAAGTTGGATGATTTAATTGCATTTTTGGAAAAAAGATGCCAAATGTTGGATAATTTATCACATAGTGTCTCTTCAAAATTGAAAGTTTTTGATAAATACCAAAAACCGAAATCACTTATGGTGAAATCATACAATAAAGTATGTGCTTGCTGTAAATCTCTTAATCATTACATATTTAAGTGTTCTGCATTTTTAAAACTAAATTCGTTGCAAAGATTTGACTTTGTAAAAAGACATAATTTGTGTATTAATTGCTTCAGTGCGCAACATAAAGTTGTAAATTGCAATTCGAAGTACGTGCGCAATGTATGCAAAGCTAAGCACAACACACTACTTCATAGAGAAAGTGTAGACACCCTGTCGGCGGCGCCCATTGACACGCCAATTGAGTCATCAAATTTATTTATCCAAAACGAAAATGAGAAACCACAACATAATTTAGCAGTCGAAGCTAAAGCAATTTCAAGCTGTTTAATCTCTCAAAGGAAAAATATTCTTCTTCAAACAGCACGGGTTTATGTGAAAAATGTGTTAGGGGAATTTATTCCTGCCATTTGCCTTTTGGATAATGGATCAAGCGCTCAATTTTTATCGTATAGATTTTTGCAAAAATTGGGTTTAAGAGCTGAAAGAATATATGCTCCCGTATCAACATTAAATAATACATCGGTCACTGTAAATAAAAGTGTAGTTATAGAAGTTGCAAATAAGAACAGGAATTTTTCTGCCAGTATGGAATGTTTAATTGTACCTAATATTACAGACATTACTACGAATATCCCAATAAACATAAATGACTTGAATTTACCGTCGCATATTGAACTGGCACATGAAGGATTCACAAATCCAGCCAAAATTGACTTGCTTATCGGAGCAGAGTATTTTTTTAAAATTTTAAGGTCAGGACAATTTTGTTTACCTTCGCATGGTATTTTATTGCAAGAAACTGTATTCGGTTATGTAGCTAGTGGAACAGTAGTTAGTTCTGTAAACACGCAATTCTGTGGATTATTGAAGCCTTCAGAATATATTGAAGAAAACTTTAAAAAATTTTGGGAACTGGAAGAAGTGAATTCAGTTAGTTCTTTAACACCGGAAGAAATTCAATGTGAAGATAATTTTGTAAAACATTATACTAGAGTATCGGGTAGATTTTGTGTAAAATTACCTTTCAAAGAGTGTACTAAATCTTTGGGATATTCAAAGGATATGGCTATTAAGCGTTTCCTAAGTACAGAAAAACGATTAGAACGCTTGCCCAATTGCAAAACCATGTATAAAGAATTCATGGACGCTTATTTAAAATTAGGTCACATGGAGCTTGTTCCACATTACGAGAGAAATGAAGTGTTGGGTAAAACAAATTACCTTCCGCATCATTTTGTTTTGAAGGATAGTTCGACAACTGCATTGAGGGTAGTGTTTGGTGCCTCGGCTAAGACATCAACAGGCATTTCTCTAAATCAAACTCTAATGGTATGCCCAAAGTTGCAGGATGATATTTTCGACATAACATCAAGATTTAGATTACATAAATATGCTCTGACAGCTGATATTTCTAAAATGTATAGACAAATTTCAGTTACGAATAATGATTCAGATTTACAAAGAATAGTTTGGCGCAATTCTCCTGATGAGTCTTTTCAAGAATATAGACTTCAAACTGTGACATATGGCACAGCCTCAGCTCCATTTCTTGCAGTAAGAGCTTTGAGACAACTTGCAGTAGAAGAGAAAGATAATTTTTCTCTTGCTTCAGCTGTGACTCTTTCTGATTTCTTCATGGATGACTTAGTCACAGGTAGCAATGATTTAAATAGTGCTAAGGAGTTACAAAACCAGTTGATACAAATGTTACAAGCTGGTGGAATGAAACTTTGTAAATGGTCCTCTAACGAAAGAGAACTGTTAAAATCAGTGCCGTTCGAAAATCAAGAATATCATTTTGATCAATCAAGAGAAACAGTAAAGACACTAGGTCTCATTTGGAATCCAAAAATTGATAAATTTAAATTTTTTGTTTCTCCCTCAATATATTCATCAAAGTGCACTAAGAGATCAATATTATCTCATATTTCTAGATTATTCGACCCTTTAGGACTTTTAGGACCAATTATAGTTCGAGCAAAGATATTTATTCAAAAATTATGGCTTTTAAAGATTGACTGGGACGAGCCACTCTCAGCTAAAGAAGCTCAAGAATGGAAAAATTTTGTAAAAAAACTCCAAGTAGTTGAAAGTATTGATGTCGATCGCTATATTTTGAATGATAGTATTTGTCAGCTAGAAATACACGGATTTTCGAACGCCTCCGAAAAGGCCTATGGAGCGGTAGTTTATGTCAATTCCACTGGCACATCATCAGAAGTCTCAGTGAAGTTACTCTGCAGCAAATCAAGAGTCTCGCCTCTGAAGCGTACAACAATTCCAAGACTAGAACTTTGTGCAGCAGTATCTATATATATAAAACGCGTAGGTATGCGGCACAAAAATCGGCGATATTTCTACACTCCGAATGGCAACGGCTGCAACTACCAGATGTAAACATTAGCGGCTAACCGCGTGTGTGTAGCGGTTTCGACGATAGCACGTAATTCGGTGGAATTTAATTGCTGTATTTTACACGTGAATAATTTTAATTTATTCACGAGATAATTTATTCTTTTGTACCATCGATTTTTCTAAATGACAAGCTTTTGACAAAATATGTTTTGACCTATCAAATCCAGTGTGTAGTCATGGACAGTTGTAAGTAGGTTTATCTAGAGTCCGTTCTTTTGATTCTGTCACCGTAGTATCTCCTATTTCTGAAATACTCAACTGTGTATTTCAAGAAGTTTGAGGAATATCGTAGTAAAATATTAATAATTGCATTATAATATCTTAATAGTAAGTAAGAGCTAATTGTCTACACTTTTTTTAGTAGTACTTGCTGAATTTTTACTCCATTTTATAAGTGAAGACATTTTCCCAACAATATTTTATTTGGTATGATTAAGTGTAGATATCTGAATTGTGAACAATAGTACATATATAGAGTGATGTAATCCACATTATATTTTAGTACTTGCTGAATTTTTACTCCTTTTTTGGTGAAACACATTTGTTTCTAGTAATTTCTTATTTGATGTCATGATAAAGTGTAGATATCTTAATTTTGAAAATTATTACATACAGAGAGGAATGTAATTTTTAAAATCTTTGTTGTTGGGTTTCTCAGTCTTATCTTTAACTCTGTTCTGAAGTAATGGAAATTCATATTTTTTTAATCACGATGTTTCTATATAGAGAATTTTGCAATGATTATAATTTTTTGGGGGGTGAGATCGCACTACCACTTAACAACGTATATTTATGATGACAGGTAATAGTAACACATGTTTCTTTCAGATGAGTTGTTTTGTAAAAGAAAATCTAAAACGAAAAGCGACCATACTGGTCGCGCAGCGGCTAGTTACTAGTAAAATTAGTGAACCGAGTGCTATCATCGTTAAAAATATCTGTGAATAGCGTTCATTTGTGGACCGATTCGACAATAGTACTTGCGTGGATTCAACACGAACCACATACTTTGAAAACATTTGTAGCGAATCGCGTCGCAGTTATTCAAGAACTGTCTTCGACTCATCAATGGCATCATGTAACTTCAAAAGAAAATCCAGCTGACATAATTTCTAGAGGTGTCGATCCTGAAATTCTTCGAGATAGCAAATTGTGGTGGGATGGTCCCACTTTCCTTTTGAATGACTTTTCGTCGTTAAAGGATAATCCCTGCCCAATAGCTGTGGAGGTTCCAGAAGTGCAGAAATTGCCGGTCCCTTCATTGACTTTTGTATTGACTTTAGAAAGTGATTTGTTAAATAGAGTTTTAGACAGATCAAATAGTTTTTCTAAAATTGTATATATTTTTAGTTTTATTTTCATATTTTTGAAAAATACTAGAAGTAAACCAGAGGACAGGTACAGAGGCCCCCTGTTACCCCAGGAGCAGAAAACAGCGACAGAATTTATCATTCACCAAATACAGGCAAATGAATTTAAAATGGAGATATCTGTTCTCTTAGCTGGTAAAAGGGTTATAAAAGGGAAGGTAAAGAACCTCCAACCCTTTTTAGATTCCAATGGAATTCTAAGAGTTGGAGGACGGTTAGAAAAATCGAATTTAAATTTTAACGAAAAACATCCCATTTTACTTCCTGCGACCCACAAATTTACAAAAATTTTGATGAATTACTACCATAGGAAATATCTGCATGTAGGAGCACAGAATTTATTGCATTTAGTACGCCAAGAATTCTGGCCATTAAACGGCAGAAGTATCGCTCGACAAATTATCCACAATTGTGTTACATGTTTTAAACAAAAACCTGTTACGGAAAGTCAGCTTATGGGCAATCTCCCTCCGGAAAGAATAAACCCGAGTTCCCCCTTTAATGCCACAGGAATAGATTTTTGTGAACCCTTTTATGTAAAGTTTAAAGGACAAAGAAAGGGTGTATACCACAAAGTATACATAGCTATATTTGTCTGCTTTGTGACAAAGGCGGTACATTTAGAGACTGTCACAGATTTAACCTCGAAAGCGCTAATCGCGGCGCTAAAAAGATTTTTCTCTAGACGTGGTAAAAGTTCGTCTCTGTTCACGGATAATGCCACCAATTTCGTAGGCGCGCATTTAGAATTAAAACGATTGTACAAACTTGTTAAAAAGCCAGAGGAAAATTTAGCTTGTTATTTAGCCTCAGAAGGCATTGCCTGGAATTTTATTCCTCCCAAAGCCCCGAATTTCGGTGGACTTTGGGAAGCCAGTGTCAAATCATTTAAATACCATCTTAGACGAACTATTGGTGATCGAAAGCTGACCTTGGAAGAATTCCAGACTATTACAATTCAGATCGAAGGCATATTAAACAGCAGACAGTTAATTCCGATGAGCTCAGATGTGGATAATTTAGATGTTTTAACTCCATCACATTTTTTGATAGGACGCATTTTGAATACAATCCCTGAACCATTAATAGTGAAAAAAACCAGACAATTTATTAACAAATTGGCAAAAAACCACCAAAATTGTTCAAGCCATATGGAAAAAATGGCAGATTAGTTATTTAAATCATTTACAAAATCGCACCAAAGGGCACGTTGAAAGACAAAATTTACAACCTGGTCTAATGGTTTTAGTTAAAGAAGATCACTTGCCACCATGTAAATGGTTGATTGGACGTATTCAAGAAGTGATACCAGGATCCGATAATAGAAGAGTAGCTGTGGTGAAAACAAACCACGGTATATATAAACGTAGTATTAGAAAGTTACGTGTATTACCTAATCAAAATATGTAAATTTTTAGTTGGTTTATGTTTTGAGTTTATATTTAATTTGTATATTCGTGTATTATTGATAACATTATTTACATTTTAAGTTATCTGTATTCATTTAGAACTTGTTTAAGCCAAAATATGAGGCAAAATTGTTTTGTAATATATTGTTCATTTTATGTATTCAATTGTAATAACTGTATTTTAATGTATTTTGAAATATAATATTTCAACCTGGGGAGAATGTTGACGCCAATGGCTATGTTGGCAATCGCCAAACGCGCCCTTGAAATAATACAAATATAGGTATCATAGTTTTTAATTC